>JAGFMF010011614.1:4229808-4339307 GCA_019455555.1 Galemys pyrenaicus | reverse complement strand
GTTCTGCTCCCCGCTCTGTCTGTGGTGAATCCTCTCACCCCCCCCCACACACCTCTGGCCTGTACCCCAGTGCTTGTATGCATAAATAAATAAATCTTTTAAAAAAAATGAAATTTTTGAAATGGTGGTGGGGACTACAAGTGATGTCAAACATAATTAAATAAATCTTAATAATTTTAAAAACTTTAAAAAAGAAAATGAAATTTTAGAAAGATGGAAATTACAAAATAAAGAAGTTGAATGTAAATCTTGAACATGAATAGAGTGATAGAAGAAAAACCCTAATGATCATATTATTAAATGAATCTTTGTTCAATTTCCTATCTTCTCAGTAAGATTCTAAATCCACGATGCAGGGAGCAGGTCTATCTGGATCACTGTTTATCTGTAGGACCCAGTGCAGGGCAGACTGAGCTCTGGAAGGAAGACCAAATCAATAGTAACCACACTCTCTGGCATTCCAATACCATCATGGTCTTGTCTTTCAGGTCCTTGGCAACTGAAATTGTCACTAGACAACTAGATGCATTTGTGTGCAACTACTTAAAACGGAGTGGGGGGACACTGGTCATATTGCTGATTCAATATGTAAAAAGAGAACGCTAAGTCTTTCATGAGAAACACTCTTCTGGAGATATTACTGATGGGAAAACAAGTATGAACTGCATATAAGATCTCTGAAAGCACAAGAAAAGGGGCATTGTGAGTTAAGATCAAAATAAATAAGATAATATGATATAAAGAATTTTTGAAATTTAATGAAAACAAATTAAAAAAAAAACAAGTCAAATGTTCACACAGTGAAATGCTCAGTTCTTCAGTTTACCATTCAATAGGTAACTGCTAGCAAATGTGTGTACTTATGTAACCGACACCATTATCAAAACACAGAATATTTCCATCACTTGTGGCCTTTCTGAGTCAATCTCCACCACCCTCTCTACCCCCAGAAGCAACCACTAACCTGATTTATATCAGCACGCGGTAGTTTTGCTTATTCTAGGATTTCACAAATGTTATCTTTTTTTTGGGAAAGAAAACCCTCTTGTGATTGAGTTATGCTGATGTACCAACACACAGTTGACTTTGCACATTGACTTTATATTCAGCATCATTGTTAAATTATTTTACTAGTTCTTTTTATATATTTGATATTCATTTGGGTTTTCTATGCTGGCAACTATATCATCTGCAGAAATGACCACTGACTTTTTTTCTCTTCTTTTTCCTTCATTCCTTCATTTTGCTTTGTAGTGTAGGCTAAGATCTTCAGTACAGCATTGAATAGAAATGGCAATAGTGGGCATCTTCACCTTCCTTCTTATTCCAAAGAGAATCTTTCCAGCACTTCATGATTAGGGTATAATATTTTGCTGTTTATTTGAAACACTGGTTCATTTCCCACCTCCCCTCTGCCAAACCATCCATGCCCATACTCCATCTGCCTACCTCCTCCCTTCCCTCCTGCATTTCTCCTATTCTCTCTGGTAACCATTCTTTTCATCGAGTTCAAGTTTCATCCCTTTTATTCTTTGTGTATAAATATTTTTTTTTTTGGAATTCACATTCCACAGGTAGGTGAAACCCTCCTACATCTGTCTTTTATTTCTGGCTGATTTTGCTCAACCTAATCACCTCACCGTCCATTCATTTTCTTCCAAATACACCGTTTCATCCACCTTCACAGCTGTGTAATATTCCATTGAGTATATGCTCTACAGTTTCTCTGTTGAAGGTCATTTGGGTTGGTTCCAGGATTTGGTGATTGTGAACAGTGCTGCTATGTACATTGATGTAGATAAATCTTTTTATATTTGAGTTATCTTGTCATTTGGATAAATGACTAATAGAGATATTTCTGGGTCATGTGGCATTTCCTTTTTTATTTTCTTGAGAAATCTCTAGCCTGGGTTCCACAGGGGCTGTACCAGTTTGCATCCCACCAACAGTGGATGAGAGTTTCTTTTTACCACAACCTTGCCAAACATTTGTTAATTCCATTCTTTTTTATATGGGCCATTCTCACAGGGGTGAGGTAGTATCTCAATTTGGTGTTGATTTACATTTCTCTTATGATAAGTGATGTTGAACATTTTTTTCAAATGTCTGTAGGCCATCTGAATGTCAAGGATTTTGGAAGACACTCTTTATCAGGTTACAGAAGTTCTTTCCATTCCTATTTTGCCAGGAGCTGTTTTCCCCCTAGTCTTTTATCAGGAATGGGTGTTAAATTGCTACTGTGTCTCTTATGCATCACTACGCATTGTTAATCTCTTTTTGACAGAAAAACAAGCTTTGGGCAGGCAACACCATCCAGCTAGACTAGTAGCTGTGCTCGCATCCTATGTATTTTATACTTGTGTCTGTTCATTGCAAATGGTCCTAGTTACCTTTGATGGTGGGATGTAAAGTTCCCTTCTGAGACACATTCGTTTATGTTAAAGTCCATGTTCCGTATATAATGTGGATGTGGCAGTAACTGAGGACAAGATAGAACCTGGAAGTGGCAGTGTGAGATACACCGATACTACGGACACCATGCAGTGAATTGATTGAGCTACGTTAAGCTGCCTGAGTTGCATCCTCGTTGTTTCCATTCCTGCCTCAGTTTCCTGTAAAATGAGGACAGTAATAGCAATCACCTTGCAAGAATGCCACGGCTATATACGCATGTAGAGGGCAGAAGAGAAGTTATCAGAGAGATACTGGTCAAAGGGAACAAAGCTGCAGTTACATAGGGTGGATCAGTCTAGAGGTCTAATTTACAGGCATGCTGAAGATCCTTAATAATACTGTATTGACACTGGAAATATGCAAGAGAGTAGATTTCAGATCACTCATCACACAGTAAAGCATGGAGATGACATGATAATGAACATGACTGTGGTAACCTTGCCACTATGAAAACTGATATCAAATCATCATTGTAAGCATATACAGTTTATGATTTAAAATACATGTAAATTAAAATCATTTATTTATTTATTTATTTAATTATTTATTTATTCCCAGTGCTGGGAACTGAGTGCATGCTGGGAATTCATGCAAAGCAATTCATTGAAGTTGTGGTCATGAAAGCTGACTCTAGGGGCCTCCCTGGTGGCATAGTGGATTAAGCAATGCAAAGCAGCAAACCACAGTCACTGCAGCACTAGTTCGATCCCTGCCCCTGGCCAGGGTGGTGACCCACATGGTGCAGCAGACCTCTCCTGTCTCTCCCGCTGTTCCCCTTAGCAGTGTGTTTCAATCGATCTGCCTGTTCTGTTCCCTGCTCTGTCTCTGGTGAAGCCTCTCATCCCCACATCTCTGCCCTTTACCCCAGTTCTTGTATGCATAAATAAATAAATCTTTAAAAAAAGAAAAAAGAAAGCTGGTTCTAGACTCATACCATCCAGGAGTTAAATTTTAGTTCTTCATTGACTTCCTCTTTCTGTTAATAATTATCTGGGGAGGCTTCTTTGCCCCTCTGAGCCTGCTTCCCAGCAGGTAAAATGCACATTAAAAACTCACAGGGTTGTCATAAGAATGGAATAAATCTGAGTGCCCAGTCGTGCATTGTAGGCATCTGAGAAATGCAGACACTGTTATTGTAGAACCACAGAGTACACGGGAATCACCTGGAGAGCTTGTTATTGTGAAATGGAGATTTCTAGGCTCCACTGCCATCCATCCGCTAACAAATATTTACCTGGTTTGCTTATAGGAGGAATGTAGAGGAAACAAAAGAGGGGCTAAGGAAAAAAAATAATTGTAATAAATTAAAAATCCAAATCAACAGACAACTATAAATCTGAGACATTCCCCAGGGGAGGAGGAGGGAGAAGGGGCAAAACGGGTGGGAAGAGCAAAGGGTTATGGCTATGATGGTGCACACGGGAATCGGTGATGGGAATTTCAAGGGGACTACACCTGAGAGAAGAAAGTATACACTGTACAAAAATGAAAAATAATGTAAAATACATATAAAATAAAAAAATCAAATATTTACCTGGGTTTCAGTGCTGATAAGCCCCGGATGCTGGACATCCACCCGGGAGGAAAACAATGGTCCCACACTCCTAAAATGTACATTTTATTTGGGGCAGATGGACAAAAAAGAAAACAATTGTAGTACCTTTAGAGAGAATAGAAGATGCCGAGTAATAAGAAAAGAAAAAAACAAAAGAAGCAAAAACAAAATGCGGTGTAGGCGTGGCAATTTAAAATAGAGTTAGGCATCTTCTCCCTGTATCCTCACAAGGTTTTCTTACTGGGTATGCCTGAGTCTTCTCTTATAGGGACAGCAGTCAGCTTGGACTGGGGCCCATATTAATGACCTCATTTTACTTTAATTTACCTTTTTAAAGCCCCCATCTCCAAATACAGTCACATGCTGAGGTCTTGGGAATTAGGACTTCAGTGTGAATTTTGTGTGTGGGGTGGGGGAGGGGGATGGTACAATTCAGGCCACAACACAGGGAAAGTGCATTGCAAGAAGAGGAGACAGCCAGTGCAAAGGCCCTGAGGCAGGATTGTGCCTATCCCAAATTGGGGGAATGGCAAGGAGGCCCGAATGGCTGCAGCAGAGTCAGTGGGGCAGGAGAAAAGGGGGGCAGTTATGCAGGGATCTACTAGCTTCAGGGAACATGAATTTTTATCCAAGAGAGGTGAGAGCCCTGGAGGACTGTGGATAAAGGAGGGATAGAACCTGAGTCAGGTGTCTACAGGAGATATGACTGAATAAATATAAGTGGAAGGGTCTGGGAAATGCATTTTTAAAAATTTGACATAAAACCCACATACCATAAAATGCACTATTTTAATACATTCACAAAGTTGTACAACCATTACCACAATTTAAGTCCAAAATATTTTCTTCATCCCAAAAAAGAATCTCATACCCATAAACATTTCTTTTCCCACTGGCTCCTGGCAATCACTAATCTACTTTCTGATAAGGATTTGACCATGCTAGTCATTTTAATGAGTGGGATCATATAACATGCAGTTTTACTACTGACTTTCTTCGCTGAGTCTAATGTCATCGAGGTTCATGCAGGGAACAGCATTTCATTGCTTTCTGTGGCTGATCATGCTCCATTGCACGTGCACCATCAAGCATTATGTGATGACCTTCGGTCAAGGAAGGACTTCACCGGGTACAGGACAGGGAACCCCACTGGCTCCATCCCACAGTCTAGGGGTGTCCCAGCTGGACCATCTCGGTCTGTGCAATCGCACTCAGTGATGTTTATGTAACAATGTATGTTTACGTAACCATCATCGAAGGATGCATTTCTCAGAACATTATCCCATAAGTGACACGTGACTGTTGAACACATTTTGTTATCAATTAATGGTTACCTTTATGTTATATGAATTTCAGCTCAGTAAAAGTTTCAGGGGGTAGAACCGACTCCAGGTACAGCTTGATCTTTATCAGAAGAGGCTGTGGCTTACTGCGGAGGGGTCTGTGTTCTCTTTCCCTTCTGTGACAGTCCTCTAGTCAGGCTGCCTGGGGTTTGGCATTTCCCCTGTCCTTTTGTGCTCCTCCACCCTCATGTCGCTCTCTCTCCCCACAGTTCCTGTGCCTTAAGAACATCCGCACCTTCTTATCTACCTGCTGTGAGAAGT
Organism: Galemys pyrenaicus; assembly: GCA_019455555.1. Lineage (NCBI taxonomy): Eukaryota > Metazoa > Chordata > Mammalia > Eulipotyphla > Talpidae > Galemys > Galemys pyrenaicus. Next base: position 4,333,694 of record JAGFMF010011614.1, on the reverse strand, counting down.
TTGGCCTTAAGCGAAGTGAGCTTTTTGAGGCCTTTGACCTTTTCGATGTGCAGGATTTTGGGAAGGTGAGCTGAGTAGAATCTCCACCTGGGCGATGGCCATTGAGCCAGGCCAGACTGCACACCAGGTGCGAGGAGCTTGGCTTAGGACCTGGGCCACGGGGTAGGAGGCCTGCCCTGCCACCTGCTGTGTGACCTCAGCTGTGTGGCTGTGCCTCTCTGAGTCCTAGTTCCCTAATCTGTGACATGGGACTAACGTCCTTCATCCTCTCTGAGTGGCTATGAGGACTGACTAGAACAACGGGATCACGTGGTGGGTGTTCATGAAAGGAAACTCCCAGGAGCTGGCACGAGGGGATGAGCGAGTGAGGACAGTCCTGAATTAGGCTCCCAGACCGTGGGGTCTTACCTCAAGATCTATTCAGGTGCTTGGAGTGAGAGGCTGTGTGCTGGTGAGTGGGTGTGCACCGCCTGCTTTTGTTACAGGTCATCTACACCCTGTCTGCTCTGTCCTGGACCCCAATTGCCCAGAACAAGGGGATCATGTAAGTAACCACATGAGCTGCCCCCTGCTTGAAGCCCCCTCTCTGCCCGGCCCCCAGCCTCTGCTCACATCTTCCTGGCTCCTTTAGGCCCTTCCCCACTGAGGAGGAGAATTTGGGTGATGACGACATCTACAGCGGCCTGTCTGACCAGATTGAGTGAGTGTCTGGGGTCTGACGGGGACACGGCCCAGCCCTGGGGGTCCCAGCGGACGAGGCCTCGCCTTACGGCCTGCGGGAACCAGTCCTGACCTGGGGGTGCGAGGGTGCAGAGTTCTGCCTTGGGTCTGCGGGGACACACCTTGATCAGGGAGAGGGGTCTGAGGGGTCCCTGGCTTGGGGGCTCTGTGGCCCCACCTGACTGCACGTCCCCCAGCGACACGGTGGAGGAGGATGAAGACCTGTACGACTGCGTGGAGAACGAGGAGACCGAGGGCGATGAGATCTACGAGGACCTCATGCGCTCGGAGCCTGTGCCCATGCCGGTGCGTAGGGCAGAGTGCGCGGCGTGGATGGGCGCAGGGGTGGGGCAGGTGGGCGCCCCAATGCTGACTTCTCGCCTCCGCTCTCAGCCTAAGATGACCGAGTATGACAAGCGGTGCTGCTGCCTGAGAGAGATCCAGCAGACGGAGGAGAAGTACACGGACACTCTGGGCTCCATCCAACAGGTGCCAGTCCTGCAAGGCGCATGCGCGGGAGCTGGCCCCACCAAGGGGGTGCCACCCGGCCCACGTGACCCTGGGGGTGCCTGGCCCAGAGCTTCGGGTTACTTCCTTTTCCTTTATCTCAGGTTTTCTCCATCTTTTACCCTGCCTTTGTCTTGTTTCTCTATTTCTTTTCCCCGGGTGTCTCTTCCTTGTCATTGTCTCTCTTTGTTTTTTTCAGCTTTACTGAGATTTAATTACCGTGCCACCCAATTCACCCATTTAAAATATACAATTCACTGGTTTTTGGCACATGTACAAAGGTGTGCGATCATCAGCACTGTTCAACTTTTAAATAATTTCTTATCCACCAGAGAATGCCATAGCTATAGCCCCTGAACTCCTGTTCCCACAGACACTGGAAACCACTAAACTACTTTCAGTTCAAGGTTGTTTCACCACAAACATACTTGCCATGTAACCTCTTGTATGGCAAGTTTGCTGTGAAAGATAAAAGAATGAAAAAAAAAAAAAAGAGGAACATTTAAAAGGCGCCATGAAACATGAAAAGTGAATACATGAAGAATACAAATGCAAAATACTCGGAAACATTGAAAAATGTGTAGATTTATGGCAATGGGGGGTTGCTGTACCTGTGCACTTGGCTTATAAGCTTGTTTGTTTATAATTTTATATATTTTGGAGGTAGTATAGCACGTGTGAAATCAGGGAGTATGGAATCAGAGAGTAGAATGACAGGTTGCAATCTGCTATGCTAGAAAATGACAACCCATCAGTTTGCAAAGAGGTTTCTTATTCTGCCAGTGGGGAAGTGAAACCAAGCTGACAACTAGCTTAAGTAAATTAAAAAAAGGTGGTTGATTAATTTGTCAGTGCAGAAATGAAACCAAATTGTTGACCAGAATCCTTTCTCATTTATAGCCAAATCGCTTTACAGCTAATAGTTTTGTGGCAAAGAATTTACTGCAAAACTACTAGACATGCCATCCCTGTTTCTATGAATTTGGCTTTTTTGGATATTTCTTATCAATAGTCTTTTGTGCCTGGATTCTCTCCCAAAACACCAGATTTTCAAAGTTCATCTACTTTTATGTGTGCCTGGGCTTCCCTTTTCATGGCTGAGTAATATTCCACTGTATGGGTGAACTGTGTGTTGTTATCATTCTTCTCCTGATGGGTATATGGATTGTTCCCATTTGGGGGGCCACTATGAGTAATCTGCTGTGAATGTTCGTGGACAAGTTCTTGTGTGAACAGTCTTCCTCTCTTTGTATCTGTCTCTGTTGTTTTCTTGTCTCTGTCTTTCTCTTTCTCGTCCCTCCCCCATTTCTGTTTGCCTCTTTCTGTCTCTGTCTCATTTCTGTCTCTCTGGACTGAACTGGAGGGAGGGAGCTCACTGTCCTATGTCCTATGCCCCTCTTTGCAGCACTTCATGAAGCCCTTGCAGCGGTTCCTCAATGCTCAAGACATCGAGACCATCTTCATCAACATTGAGGTGAGCCAGCTGACCCCAGCCCTCCCAGGCTTCTGTCTAGTGGGGATAATCTGCTGGCCCCCTCTGTTTCTGGAGCACTGGGGTTGGGAGTTGAGCAACACAGAGTGGGTGTGATACCCTTCTCGTGCTGGGCTTCCTGAGCCCTGGGCTTGGCCCTACCCACACCCCTCTCTCTGAGTAGGACCTGCTTCGAGTGCATACCCACTTCATAAAGGAGTTGAAGGAAGCTCTGGCCACCCCCACTGCACCCAGCCTCTATCAAGTCTTCATCAAATACAAAGAGAGGTGAGACCCGGCTGGCCAGCCCAGAGTCCTGGGGTCACTGCCCTGCCCAGGCTGGGCTTTTAGGAAATGTGCCTTCAGAGACCACCACTAGGGGGCTTTTCCTCCTTTGCTCAGGGTCTTCCCATCTCTGATTCAGTTCCCTGCTCTGCCTTTTGTGAGCTGTGTGATACTGGGAAGTTACTCAACCTCTCTGTGCTTCTGCTTCCACATTTGTAAAATCAGGGTGGCAGAGGAACATGCCTCCTGGGGGTGTGGTGAGGACTGAATAAATTGATGCCTACAGTGCTCAGCATAGGGTCTGGCACACAGCAAGTGCTTCATTAGTGTTTGTTAACTGTCTGAACACTGAGCATAGAGGGTCCACCAGGTGCTGGGCGAAGTGCCTTGTGGAATACATCATTTAACACTACAGTCACCCCATGTGGTCGTGGTTCTGGCCTTCAGTAGGCAGGAGGCCTGAAGCTCAGCATCACCCAGCTGGGAAAAGGCCAGGCCTGGACTGACACCGAGATCTGCCTGACCTCAGTGCCCACCACGGTCTGCTCTTCCTGCAGGTTCCTTGTCTATGGCCGCTACTGCAGCCAGGTGGAGTCGGCCAGCAGGCACCTGGACCAGGTGGCCACAGTCCGGGAAGATGTGAAGATGAAGCTGGACGTAGGGACTGGGTTCGCCCATTCTTTCCAGGCCCCTGGGGCAGCGGAGAGGAGACTGAGCTGGAGCAGTTGCCTCATTGTGCTAATGCCCAGCCGGGGGTTTCCTCCTGAAAGTTTGGGGTGGGGAAGGAGGTGCCATATCAGGGAAATGGAGCAGGTCAGGATGGGCCAGAAAACTGACCCCAGTTAGACCTCAGTTCTGGGCTGCCCCCCTCTGCCTCCACCCCCATGCCAGGCTGAGGTCCTTGACCCAGAACTGAACTCTGACTCTAAGCCGAACCCCAGCCCCAGGCTGAGCCTTAAGTCTGGGCTGCGCTCCAACTTCACTGAGCACTGAACTCAGCCAAAGTCAGATCCCAGACTGAGCCTGGGTCCTGTGCTGACTCCCAGCCTGGAGCTTGTGTCTAGTGGAGGCAGGGACACAGCAGGCGTGATGAGAAACCTCATGTGTGTGTCCAGCCTTTCCTGCCTCCACAGCGGGCCTTCCATATATGCCCCTCTCCCCTCTGCAGCCCGGCTGGGGGGGCAGAACCCGGGGCCTCCATCCCTGGCGGCCTTCCAGTGGGCCTTAAACTGCCCTTCACCCCGCAGTCTTCCTTGCTTATTTCCCCAAGAGATAAGGGCGCTTCAGGTTCTGGAACCACTTGTACTTGCCTCCCCCACATCTTGCCCACCCCTTTCTCTGATCCCCCAGGAATGTTCTCAGCGAGCCAACAACGGGAGGTTCACCTTACGGGACCTATTGATGGTGCCAATGCAGCGGGTGCTCAAGTATCACCTCCTTCTCCAGGTGTGCAAGAGGGGGTTCCCCTAAGCGTGGGGGTGGCGCAGCTACCTCCCTGTGCCAAAGGAGGCGGGGCTGGGAGGGCTCATTCAGGCCATGCCCAGCCTGCAGGTGAGTAAGGGGGAGCACGGGCCAGGCTTGTTTGGAAGAAATACCCCCACCTCCGGAGGAGGGGGACCCCTAGGTCATGTGCATGTCCTTGGCCTGCAGGAGCTGGTGAAACACACGCAGGACCCCGGAGAGAAGGAGAACTTGCGGCTGGCTCTGGATGCCATGAAGGTGGGTGGGGCAGGGAGTGGGCATCGCTGCATTCAAGGCAGAGCAGAGTGCCCCCCCACCCCCCGCCGTCACCCCCAAGGGCAGCCTCTCCCCACCGCGCGGGGACAAGCTCACAGGACGATAAGTTATTAGCGGTGACCCCTTAACGACACCGGCGTGCCCTGGACACTTTCTTCATGCCTTCTGTCGGGCCCCTGCTGGGTGCTGACGGCCACCCTGGGCCTGGGCCAGTGGGGCGGCCCCCCCACCCCTGCTCACGCTACCGCACCTCCAGGACCTGGCGCAGTGCGTGAACGAGGTCAAGCGGGACAACGAGACGCTGCGGCAGATCACCAACTTCCAGCTGTCCATCGAGAACCTGGTGAGGGGCGGGCGGGGGGAGAGGTCAGGGTGTGGCCCCCGGGGCGGGTGTTTCGGCTCCTCCTCGGTGGCCCTTGCCAGACTCCCTGCCTGCTGCACAGGACCAGTCTTTGGCCAACTACGGCCGGCCCAAGATCGACGGGGAGCTCAAGATTACCTCCACGGAACGGCGCTCCAAGATGGACAGGTGGGCCGAGCCGGCGCGGGTCCGCGGCTGGGCGGGGCGGGGGCTTGGCCAAGTTCTCAGACGGCCGGGCGGGCGGAGCCAACGCAGACGGGGAGATGGAGATGGCTGGCTAGGGCTTGGGCCAAATGTCTAGATAGACGGGTGGGTGGGGGCACCCGGAGAGCGGGGTGGAGACTAGCTAGATCGGCGGGGCAGCGTCCAAGCTCCAGCTTGGACGGGCGGGCGGGCGGAGCCAAGACCCCTAAGTGCGGGGCCAGCACGGATCTGGTGGGTGAGGTCACGATGCACAGGTGAGCGTGGTCAGGAGGGCACAGAGGAGGAAAGTGGTCCCGGGTGGGCAGCAGAGCCGTGCCAGGGGAGTGGAGGGACCCCTCGAGCGCTGGTGGAGACGGTGGGGGTCCAGACAGGAGCCTCTAACCCAGCTGCCTCCAGGTACGCCTTCCTGCTCGACAAAGCCCTGCTTATCTGCAAGCGCAGAGGAGACTCCTATGACCTGAAGGACTTCGTGAACCTGCACAGCTTCCAAGTTCGAGACGACTCCTCTGGCGACCGCGACAACAAGAAGGTGTGACTCTGAGGCTGGAGTTGGGGACCCCATGGCTGGGGACCCCGACGCGGCTTGAGGAGTCCCAGTGTACTTGGCCTTTGGAACAGCCGTGTGTGTGTGGTATGAGCGTGTGTACATATGTGTGAGTTTTAATCAGCATGTACGTGATTTAGTTCCTTTGCAAGGGTAACGTGCTCGGGTCTCCTGGGGCAGAGAGGCTGATACTGCCCTACTCCGCATGCCGACAGGGGTGAGTGGGTGTGGGCTCCTGCCCTCTGCAGGGCGGGGGCCTCACTCTGAACCTGCTTCCCTGTAGTGGACTCACATGTTTCTCCTGATCGAGGACCAAGGCCCCCAGGGCTATGAACTCTTCTTCAAGACGCGAGAACTGAAGAAGAAGTGGATGGAGCAGTTCGAGATGGCCATGTGAGCCCCTCTCCTCCATCTTTCTAGCCTCAGAGGACTAGCACGTGGGTGCAGGGACTGGGAGGCAGTTCTCTGCTCTAGTCTCACCTCCGCCTTGCCATTTTCTGGAGCATTCTGCACCTTAGTTTCCTCCCCTGGGAAATGGGAGGGACAGGCTTAAGGCTGACTGCTGTCCCCAGAATGGCAAGGTTCTGTGCAAGTTTCAGTTACTTGCCTGGGATTCCTTGCTTCCCCACTCCTCCTTCCTTCTTATCCACCCCCTTACTTTCCCTCCTCCTCCTCCTTTTTCTCCTTTTTGAGGTGAAATTCATATAACAAAAAGAACAGCCATTTTAAAGTGTATAACTCAGTGGCATTTAGTTCATTCACAGTGCTGTACAACTACCACCTCTAGCTCTAATGTGTTTTCATTGACTTTATCCCTTATTAGTAGTCACTCCCCATTTCTTGCCCCCAGCACCTGGTCACTACAAATCTTTCTATCTCCACCAATACTTATATACTGCACTATTTACAATAGCAAAAAGATGGTAGCTACCCAGATGTCCCTCAGTGGACAGGTGGATAGATAAACACAATACAGTATATCCATATGATGGAATAGTACTCAGCCATGAAAAGGAACGAAGTCCCGATACATCCAAGTTGCAGCATGTACCTATTGCACGAATTATCTTCCTTTCCCAGCTCCAACATCTACCCTGAGAATGCCACTGCTAACGGGCATGACTTCCAGATGTTTTCCTTTGAGGAGACCACATCCTGCAAGGCTTGCCAGATGCTGCTGAGGTAGGAGTCTGGGAAGATGGGCCTGGGTCCTGGGCTTGGTCAACTTTAGAATGTCTCCTCCAGTTGTCAATCCCTTGACTCGAGAGGTGTGAGACTCTCCACCTCTTCCTGCCCCCCAAAGAGCCCAAGAAGACATTTCACATTCTTGGCAAAATGACTGGTGTCTGTTCAACATCACTGACTTTCTTTATCTCTTCCTGCATCCCAGAGGCACTTTCTATCAGGGCTACCGTTGTCATCGGTGCAGGGCACCTGCACACAAGGAGTGTCTGGGGAGGGTTCCCCCATGTGGCCGACATGGGCAAGGTACAAGTGCGAGAGCGGTGGGAAGTGGACTTGGTTCTGCATGGGGGATTTCCCATTCTGACTATTTCCTTTCCCCTCCCACAGATTTTGCAGGGACTATGAAGAAGGTAAGACCTCCGTGCTCCTTTATGTGCATGAAAAACCATGGGGAGTAAGGTGAAGAGGGCTGAGGAGAGCCCCGCAGTGGGCATAGTCCTTTGCTGGATGCTCAGACAGGGACTGAGAAGCCCCCAGGGAATAGGGAGCCATGACTGATTTCTTGGTCTCTCTCTCCAGGACAAGCTACATCGCAGGGCTCAGGACAAAAAGAAGAATGAGCTGGGTGAGTCAGGATGGCCGTGTGGGGGAGGGAGAAATCAGGTATTTGCCTCAGTGGTGCTGGCTTAGGGACAGAGCTGAACAATTCCATTAATGACCACATACTGTCCTGCTTCTAAAGCCCTTGTTCCAGTCCCAGAAACCCAAAAGGAATTGAAAAATCATTAACTCAAAGTCTTTATTTGCTTTGATTCAGCACAGTGAAGGGATGCATGCACGATAGCAGTCCTTGTTCGGGTGCTCTATTTGCACCTCCACTTTTTTTATTCTGTTGCTTTTTCCCCTTGCTGGTAAACTCCTTTACAGTCTTGGCCAGCTAGGCGTACGTCTGCTGGTCCTCTTCCTCCCTGCCCACTGATTCCGATCACAACAAATCATTATAAAATATGGTTTCAGCAAAGCGTTGGCCTCCTGGAGAGTGGGCACACCTCTAAAAGAATTGTGACATTCCCCTTAGCGCCCAATGACAGAGAAGTGGTTGGACTAATTCATATGTTAATGATATGTAGATGCCCAGTCTTGGGTCTTTCATTGTGGTGGGGGAAACACAGGGTTTTCTGGTGCATGAAACTGGGGCGCTGGATCTGAATGTTCAGGGGGCGCTTCTCAGAAGAGACATTTAGGTGGACACTACAGGAACGAGGGGGAGTTAGACAGTTGGGGAGCAGGCAGAAGGAACAGCATGTGTAAAGACTGGGAGCCAGGGCAAGGCATGAAAAAAGCGAGAACAGTTTGATGTGGCTGGGAGAAATTAAGCCCTTTGCTCACAGTCATATAGAGTGGGTGTAAAGACGCATATCTCTGCATCTCTCTCTCTCTCTCTCTCTAATTGCTAGCTGTCTATAAATCTGTATCTGTAGATGGATGTAGATATATGAGTTTTATTTGCAATGGTTAGAAATCAGAAACAGCTGAAGCGTCCTCAGTAGGAGGAAGCTATATATATATTACCATAAATGAATATATATCATATGACATTACATATATAATATTTATATATACTATGGTCACAATACATATAGTCAGCTTTATAAAAAAAAATGTTTTATCTCTTATTTATCAGGAGCTAGAAACAAACCAAATGTCCTCATAGATGAGTGTGTAGACATCAACATTTACATATGTAATATATATTTATATGTACCCTACATGTGATGGCATCCTGGTGGGTTGGAAATCCTTGACTGCTAATCACCTCACACCACCACCTCCCCTCCCCTCCAGGCCTTCCCAAAATGGAGGTGTGCCAGGAGTACTATGGGCTTCCTCCTCCACCCGGCGCCCTGGGACCTTTCCTGCGGCTCAACCCTGGAGAGATTGTGGAGCTCACCAAGGCTGAGGCTGAGCAGACCTGGTGGGAGGTATAGGCTGGGGCCCTGGGAGTGATGGAGACGGACCCAAGTAGGGGGTTGTAGGTGCTGGTGACCTTGGGAAGAGGGGCCATGGACCCGCTGAATTCTTGCAGGAAGGCTTGTCTGGAGGATACGCTGGGAGGGTGGTTTCCACAGGGACTTCTTGGGCTGACCATCTTCCCAGAAAATTGATATTGCTGGTACCTCTGCGGGCTAGGCATTTCAAAGAGAGATAGAAGGCCAGCCGGAGTGGCCCCTGGGTAGAAAGATGCACACGTATGTGGGTGTATGGTAACCTCTATTTATGTCTTTCCTTCCCGCCATTTTAGGGCAGGAATACATCTACCAACGAAGTCGGCTGGTTTCCCTGTAACAGGGTCAAGCCCTACGTGCATGTGAGTCCCTTAAGTCTGGTTAGAGCGTGGGCAAAGGGTTCCTGCAAGGAGCCAGGCTTGGGAGGCACTGCTGGACAGAGATGGGGCCAGGCCATTGCAAAGCTCAGACTGCTGGCTACCTGGCCGGCTGAGTCCAGAATGGGGACCACTCTGAGAATAAGTCTTTTCTTCCTTTATTCTTCTTGTAGGAAGGTCTTCTCCCTCATACAGGAAGGAACAGGGTTTCAGAACTCTCTGCCCACTGAATATTTTTAAAAACATTAAAGAGTCAAGGCCTCCTTGGTGGCACAGCGGGTTGAGCACTACACTGTAAAGCATCCGTGGCACAGCACCGGGAGTTCAATACCCGGCCGGCCAGGGAGAGGACCCACATGGCGTAGCAGACCTCTCCTGCTGTGCCCGCTGCTCCCCTCAGCAGTGTGTTTCAGATTATCTGCCTGTTCTGCTCCCCACTTTGTCTCTGGTGAACACCTCTCACCTCCTGCGACTCTGGCCTGTACCCCAGCTCTTGTGTGCATAAATAAATAAAAAAAACCCAAAGTTTAAACAAAACAAAACATTAAAAAGTCAGTTTATGGACATATTTCCCCTTCATTCCTATATCCTTCCTAAGAACCTTCTCTGCCCAGACTCTTGTTCTTTGGATGTTGTCTGTTCCACAGTTCCCTCACTTACTATGATGATTTCCAATCTTTCGACTGTCCCCAAACTTCAGCTGTTCCCTAGCTCTCTGTCACAGCCCACAACAGAGCCTCAAGAGTGAACCCCCCTCCATTTTTGTCACCTTAATTTCATATCATATCAGAGTGCAGAGAAGTGAGAATAACGCCTCCTTTAGCGCCGATCCACTGGCTGTTGACATGGTGTCTTGTTTGATGTCTTTCTCTGCAACCTTTCTTTAAAGTTTTATTATTTGTTGGTCGTGAAACATTGGGACGTCAGTCTGCAGACATATTTCCCCTTTACTCCTACATACTTCCTGAAAACCTTCTCTTACACAACCATAGCACGATGATGATTCTGTTGACACGAATCCATAGTCTGTATTTAAATTTTGTCAGTTTCTCAAAAAATATATTTTATAGTTTTTTTTTTTGGTGGTCTGGAGTTGCCCAGGTTTCTTGACTATGAGGTTCTATAGAGAATTTTTGCTCCATCATTCCTTCCAAATTTATTAGCTAATGTTCCATAGAAGCATTAGAAAGGAAGAGCCATTTCTTCTAATCTATGTATGTGTATGCAGGCATGCTTATCAATGCATCTTATATATGCATCTGTACCTCCGTGTTTGTGCATCTGTCTAGCATCTGTACCTGATGTTTATGTTTATGTATGTGTCAATACACCTATTATCTATTAGCTATGTATCTGTCAGTCATCTATGTATGCATCCACCTATCAATCAGCCTTCTACATATTTCCCTAACAATCATCTATGTGTCTATATATCTAGGTATCAGCTATGCATCTGTATCTGTTTATATATACTTATCAATCAATCATGTATGTGTCAATCCACCAATCAATATCTTCATACCTAGCTAATGATCATCTGGGTCCTTATCTGTGTATCTGTGCGTCTATCAGTCAGCGACGTATCTATGGATTTTTACGTTACTCATCTATGTACTGGTGTATCAATCAATCACCATGTATTGAATGATCATTTTTGTATCCACGTATCTGTCATCCTGTATGTGTGTGTCTCTATATCCTCTCTATTGATTAATCAATCCGTCAGTCTCTATCTCTCAGGAAACGCTTTTGGAGTCTTTTAAAATCCTCTCAGCCTGTGCCAGCAGGAGGTCCTTGAGGTTGGCTCCTCTGTTCTTTTGACAGGTCCTCATCATTATTGGAGCTCATCCTTATTTTCCGCACAACCCCAGCTGTCTCTTGTACGTCTCTACCCCCATCTTGGGATCAACCATTTCTCCAAAGAGCCCTGCTCCTCTCTGTGGGATGTGACATTCAGAAGCCACCATCTGGACATCTCCCAAATTTCTGCCTTCTCCTTAAGTCTGCACCCACCCTGGCTCCCTCCTCTTCCATTACAGTGAAAGCTCTGAGAAAACATGACACTTTTCCTTTCTATTCCAGGCCCCATGCTCCCAGCACCGCCCACCTTACAAGATTCTATTATTGATTTATTTTCTTTGTCTGTCTGGAGATTTTTTTAATGAAAATACAAGTGGGTGCAAATATGGATTCTCTTTTCCCTCAGTTTATTTATAAAGTTTAATCAAATTTTGCACCTTGGCTCTTCCTTACCCCCCACTCTGAATACATCCTGGGGTATGTCCTTATCACCGTGCATAGAATGTTTTATTTTTTCCTTCCTTTAAAAAAATCAAGGTGAAATTTGCCCAACATAAAATTAACTATTTTAAAGTTATTCAGTGGTAGTTTGTCCATTTTGCAATGATTCCATTTATATGAACTATCTAAAGTAGGTAAATCCATATTGGTACAAGTTGGTGGTACTCAGGTGCTGGGAAATTGGGATTAACTGCTTCATGGGCAATAAGCATTGGCTTTCTTTAGAGTGAGGTTTTGGAACTAGGTAGAGGTAATGGCTCTTCATATTCTTTTTATTATTATTTTAAATTATGGTAAAATATATTAACATGAAGTTGACCATTTTAACAGTTGTGTGAGTATACAGTGGTATCAAGTACATAATGGTACAGCCTTCACCACCCAACTCCCAAACTGAAACTGTCCTCAGTAAACACTGACACCCTCACTCTCCCCCCAGCCCCTGGCACCCACCACTCCACCGTCTGTCTCTATGGATTGGAACCCTCTGGGGACCTCTTATAGACAGATGGGGTCACTATCTAGATCATATGGGGACACTCTTTTAAAATTTTTGAGGAACTTCCATTTTTCTTCACAGTGACGATACCATTTTACGTTCCTATGGGTTTCAGTTTCTCCATACCTTTGCCCACACTTGTTATTTTCATTTCCTTTTTTCCTTCCTTCTTTCCATCCATCTGCCTATAAGAGGTCTTACAGTCTTTGTCTTCCTGTGGCTGGTTTATTTCACTGAGCGCCATTCTCAGGGTTCAGCCATTGTTGCAGAACATGTCCGGATTTCCTTCCCTGTTACGGCTGAGTAACATTCTGGTGTGGATGAACCACAGTTGTTTACCCATCACTTGCTGATGGGCTCTTGGGTTTCTTCTACATCTTGGTGTTTGTGAATCATGCTGTTAGGAACTTTGGTGTACAGATGTCTCTGTGGTTCCTGTTTTCAATTCTTCTGGCTACATACTCAGAAGTGGACTTTTAGGTCATATGGGGACATTATTTTAAAAATTTTGAGGAACTTCCATTTTTCTTCACAGCGACGATACCATTTTACGTTCCTATGGGTTTCAGTTTCTCCATACCTTTGCCCACACTTGTTATTTTCATTTCCTTTTTTCCTTCCTCCCTTCCTTCCTTCTTTCCATCCATCTGTCTGCCTACCCTCCCCCACCCCCACTTTCTCTTTCCTTTCTTCAGCAGCCTCCCTAATGGGTGTGAGGTATTAGAAGCAAGCACTTGTTCATTTATTTAGATCAGTGACTGACAGACTTTTTCTGTAAATAAACACACAGTTAATATTTTTAGCATCCAGGATCAGACCAGGCCTTTGTGACTACCCAACCCTGCCATAGAAGTGCAAAGCAGCTATAGAATGTACGCACTCTGACATGTGAACTTCATAGAGCCTTCCTATGCCAGGAAATATTCTTCTTTTGATTTTTGTCAACCATTTAAAACTGTAAAAATCCCCATTCTTAGCTTGAAAAAACAGCTGGCAAGACAGCTGCGGCTTACCTGATAGGCGACAGTCTCTCTCACGAGGTCCTGGGCTGTATTCCCAGGGAGATAGCCCCTCTCACAAGACACTGCGCAAATGATGGTGGGTTGAGGGAGTGAGTGAGTGACGTGACTTCAGCCTGTGGTCAAGCTGGGCTGTTTGCCCTAAGTCTGGGCCTTGTCTCTGTCCCCAGGGCCCCCCTCAGGACCTGTCTGTTCATCTCTGGTGAGTAGAACCACCTTTCTTGTTTTGGGACCTCGGGGTGGATGCCCAGGCTGGAGATGGCGCCACTCCAAGCCCACCGGTAGTTCATCCTTCATGCCCTGGGCTTTGAGGGCTGGGCCCTGCCCTGTGCTGGGCTGTTGAGGAGAGGAAGAGGAACAGAGTCCCTGACCTTGGGAGATGAGTCTCACCGGCTGGTCCCCTCCCCCTTTAGAGAGCCCACTGCACCCCTAGCGGTGGGAGTCGTGGCGCTGCCTCGGAGCCCACTGACCTGGGGTCAGGTCCTTACTCCAGCGTTTCCAGCTTTGTGACCCCGGATAGGGACTCAGTTTCTCTGCCGCAGCTTCCTCTCTGGAAAGCAGAAACAGTGTCTCCTTCCCAAGCTGGTTACCTGACTTTATCGAGCTGCCTGCTGAGCACTTACTCCAATGTCAGCGCACAATAAGGCCTTTATTAGCTGCTTTTGTTAGCACCAGCAGTTACTAGAACATTTGGTCCATTCTAAAATGGCACTTTTTTTTTTTTAACGTTTTAACATCTACATTTAGAACGGTTCTTGCAATCACTGGAGTCGCAGAGGTCTCATCTGAGGGGCCGTGATTTTTAATTCAGCAAAAGTCTGGAGCGCTTTTCAGCGGACCTGATGCTTCAGCATGGGGCTGTACCCCGCTAGCGCGCTCCAACCAGCACTTACCCTCCTAGTCCCCCTCGAAGTAGGAGGATTCTGACTCCCATTCTGCAGCGGAGGAAACCGAGGCAGTGAGAGGGGCAAGTGATGTGCCCCGCCTCGTACAGTGAGGAAGGCAGGAGGAGGGATTCCCGCCTAAGTGGGCCGGGCTCCAGGACCGGCTTCCCCGTCCCGGCCCGAGGGATGGATGCTTCGTGCGTTGCTGCCGTTTGACAACAACAGCCCTCTGGCGGGCAGTTTTATCTTCCTCTTAAAAAGAAGAGGAAATTGAGGCGCCCAGTGGCAAAATCAGTTCCTGAGGCTATAGAGGAACGAAGTGGCAGGTCCAGCATTCAAACTGTGTCTTCTGGAGGCTGTACCCTCTGCGCCCTTCCCTGCTGGGATGGGCTTACCGGGGCAGGGGTGAGGGGAGGTGACACTCTTCTTGGGGGCAACGTTGAAGCGGACCGAACAACGTAGGTGTCGAGATCCAATATATTTAACACTGTTAAAAAAAATTAAGGTCCAAAACTCCTGTCGAGAAGAAAAATAATTGCAAATGAGACCGCCCCAGGGGCCTGGAGCAGGAGGGTTTTAGGAAATGTGGACATTTTGCTTGTGGGCTTTTCAGCATTCACTTCTAAAGAGGTGGAGCAATTAAGGAACGTGGAATGATAAAAGGTGCTGTTCAAGTGGCTATTGGACCCAGGCTGTCACCAACAGGGGGCCTCCTTGGTGGCTTAGGGGTTAAGTCTCAGCGCTAGACTGTCTGAGTTCGAGCCCGGGCCAGGGAGCTGGCTCTTGGCGCAGCAGACCTCTCCTGGGCTGGGGAGGGGCTGTGCGGACCCGACCGGACCGGACCGGACCGGACTCCTGTCTCGCAGGTACGCTGGGCCCATGGAGCGGGCCGGCGCCGAGAGCATCCTCGCCAACCGCTCGGACGGCACTTTCCTGGTGCGGCAGAGGGTGAAGGACGCGGCGGAATTCGCCATCAGCATTAAGTAAGCCCTCCCTCCAAACCCATCCCCCCTGGCGACTCCGACCCCCGCTGGTGCCCGGGAAGAGGGGGCCTGGTCCAGGCAGTTCTCTGAGGGTCTTGGTGTTTTACTACTACTATTATTATTATTATTATTATTTTCATCCATAAGAAAGACTGGGTGCTCAGAGGCTGGACAAGGCACTTGACATTCTCCCTGGGGCCAAAAAAGGCTGTAGCTCGGGGCTTGCAGGCGCTGGTTGGCAGGCAACTTACTTCTTGTTCTGGTGACTTCTTCTCTCTGTTCTGTGACTTTGTCATCCTAAAAGTACACCTTCCACTAGAGGAATTGCTAGACTACCTGTTTCTCCAGAGATTTCACCTTTGTTTCAACCAATGGGTTGATTTCCTTTTCAAACTAACATTCTTTCAGGTTAAATGCCTCTGTTTCCGCTAGAACACAGGTGGTTTAAGCGCAAACCCCTAACCTACTTGAAGGCAGGCCCTAGACTTGCATCTGTTACGTGGAAACTAGATCCTCACCATTATTCTACCGCAGGGGGCTGGAAAACAATCAGAAGACACCAGCGGGATGAGCAAGAGAAAGGCACTTTAATAACATGGGCAGCCCCTGGCGGTGGTGAGACCAGGAACCTGACCTTGGGCCATTCCAGTGGTGATTTACGGTTTTATAGTTTCTAGAAAGGAGCAGAGAACAAAACAGAGCCTGAGGATGGAAAGAAAGAGAGTGGGGCAGAGCTCATCTGCGCATGCTCAGAAGACAGACCTCCGTGCCCTGGGCGCGGTGACAAGGCCGTAAGGCTGTCGCTCCTCCGTGGACCACCAGAGGTTCTCTGGTTTTAGGGTGATGGATAATGAGGCAGAACACCATCCTGTCCCTCAGGCCAGGCAGGTGCCTCGGCTGGTCCTGTGGCTGCTGTGTCCCCGGCACTTGTAAGGGGACTTTGCTGTTCTGGGTCTTGTGGTCCTGCTGAACTGGTGGTGGTTTTTCTAAGCCACCGCTCTCCTGAGGGTGTGCTTTTTGCTATTCCAGCCTTGTGGGAAGTGGGGGAGTTCCAGTGCCATCTCTTCACCCTCCCAGTAACTCATCTTAAGTATCTGTGGAGCATCAAGACCCAAGATCCTTGGTTACCAATATCAACAACCCCTTAGGGCCTGGTATTTAGTTTATTTACTTTTGACCTCTGGGGATTTCCTTACATTTTAAGAGCTCAGCGTTTTTTTCCCCCTCCAGCATTTCTAGCTGTTTCCTTAGCGGGAGGGTTTTTACTTATCTGATTCTCCATATTGGCAGAAGTAAATGTCTCTTCCCATGAGCTTCTTCATCTGGAGTTCCTTATGCTGTGGAGTGGATAGAGCCCTACCTTGTTCTTTCTGGCCTGAGACCCACCACCCTATGGGTGGAAATGGATGTCTCCACCATTGTTCTTTCCAGCCTAAGGTCCACCATAATGGCAGAAGTGGGCATCTCCTCCAATACCTTTTTATTCTGTGGCCTGCCATATTGACAAAAATGGATGTCTCCTCCTATATCCTTTCTAGCCTGTGGTTCGCTATATTGGTGGAACTGGGTGTCTCCTCCACAGTTTTTCCTGTTCTGTGACTACCACATTGATGGAAATAGTTTCGTCCCCTCATATCCTTTAGATTCTCTGGTATCACATAGTGGTGGAAGTGGGGATCTTGTCTTATCTATTCTAGAACACTGTTTTCTTTACAACATATTTTTGATTTTTCAACAACTTTGTGAGTCAGAAAGGTGAAATTAGAGGAAGTCAGGAAGAAACGAGAAGGCTAGAGCAGTAAGGGTCCCAGAGCAGGGGACCTTCTGGGGCAGCGGGGGGCAGCCTCAGTCTTTGGGCTTCGGCGGTTGCTCCCTCCCTCAAGTGGTCGTGGTTCTCCCATGGTTGGGCATGAGCCTAGGCCCAAGACTTGGCAGGGGATGGGCCTGGATTCCAGATTCAGGGCTCCACCACCATCTCTTTCCCTGCTTCCAGGTGTAATGTTGAGGTCAAACACATTAAAATCATGACAGCAGAAGGACTCTACCGGATAACAGAGAAGAAGGCTTTCCGCGGGCTTCTGGTAAGCACCATGAGGGCATCTTGGCAGGACCAGAGGGGGCCTGGCTGCACCTGAAGAGCTGGAGGTGACTCCTTCCTGCCTTGCCCCCTCTGGGGCTGGTTCTGTAGGACATCTGCCCTCTCCCCCCTTCCAGGAGCTGGTGGAGTTTTACCAACAGAACTCCCTGAAGGATTGCTTCAAGTC
This sequence comes from Galemys pyrenaicus, assembly GCA_019455555.1. NCBI lineage: Eukaryota > Metazoa > Chordata > Mammalia > Eulipotyphla > Talpidae > Galemys > Galemys pyrenaicus. The sequence continues at coordinate 4,316,347 of JAGFMF010011614.1, read as the reverse complement.
GTTAGACACCACCCTGCAGTTCCCCTTCAAGGAGCCCGAGAGAAGAGCCATCAGCAAGCCCCCAGGTAGGAGCTCCGAGGTCAGGGTCTGTGGGCCCAGCTCCATACTGGAGGGAGAGCCTGGGGACACATGGGCATTCCCTCCAGCATGGCCAAGCAGACAGTTTTATATCTGTGAATGGCAGGGAGTCCTCTTGAGAGGCTTGCACGTTCATTTGTTTAGATGGGAGGTGGGATGGGGGTGACTTTTGTGCTGGGGAAGCTGAGGACACTAAGAACCAGAGGGTACTGGCCTGCACCTCTTAAGCCAGTCTTTTTGTATTATATCAAGCATTAATTTTTTATCTATAACCTTCTCCCATAGTAAAGCAAGATCTGTGTTCTCGTTCTTCTCCATCAACCCACCAAGTCATTGAAATTATTTGGATACTGGATACCATTTCTTAGGAATTAAAATAATTTTGACATATTTTAGGTATCCTTTCCTAAAAGTTGCATGTAAATTTGCAAATACAGAACCAAGAATTATTTAGACTTGAACGATATTTTTGTTTTTATTTTTTACTTTATTAAAAAAATTCTTTAATACAAACGTCATTTTGCTGGAGTGTATTCTGGACTATGTTTCTCCAGAAATTTTTTATATGCATGTCCAAACATTTTTAAAAGAGGGAATTAAAATGTGATTATAATAAAGATGCTACTATGTTTCTGAAAAAGCAGCAGCAGCAGCATAACATCAGGACTTTGAGACCAAAAACTGTTCCACTCCCTAGTCCAATAGTCGCTCTTGTCTGCCTACACCTTGATTTTCCTGATGTATATTTGGATGCTTGATCTTAGTGTATTTGCAGAAATATTCAAATTAATTTCATATCCTACAATGCTGGTGAATATTGTATTATAAAAAGTCATCTGAGTCTTTTCCTTTCTACTTATTTTCCCTCCATTGCTCTCTTTTCCGATCCTTGGCTCTCCTTAAGATGATGACTGTTCACAGCCTAGAATGAATCGACATCTCCCCTTCGTTTCTTTTCCTATAAATATATAAAAGTTCACAAACGATATTATTTGGTCCTGGTTAGGCTAATTCTGGGAATCTGAAGGAGCACTGGGGGCGTCCTCGTCCTGGTGTTATCCTCCCGAGAGCACCGCCCAGCCACATGGCCCCTGGACGCTGCGTGGTTGCCTGTTCTAGAACCTTCTCTCATCTGTTCTCTCTCCCTCACACAGCAGGCAGCTTGAAGTATTTCGGCACAGCCAAAGCCCGCTATGACTTCTGTGCCCGGGACCGATCAGAGCTGTCCCTCAAGGAGGGCGACATCATCAAGATCCTTAACAAGAAGGGACAGCAAGGCTGGTGGCGAGGAGAGATCTATGGCAGGGTGAGCTGGAGGGGAGCCTGGCAGGGTGGGCAAGGTCTGGGGTGATTTGGCCATAGAGGAGCTGCACTGGAATCAGGGACTAGCTCAGGTGAGGACTGGGTCACGTGGAGGTGGTCCCTGGCTGGAGGGGAGGAAGGGACGTGGTGATTTCTTAGCCATACTCAACTTGCTTTTGTTTATTGAGCACCTACTGTGAGCTGGGCAATGTGTCAGGTCCCAAGGAGACAAAAGTGAGTGCAGTGGAACAGGAAACTCACATCCTAGTGAGAACAGACCTGCAGCCGAACAGTCACAGGTTCGCGGTGAATATTGTGATGGGGAATCACAGGGCAGTTGGGAGCCCTGAGGAGCCTCTGCCCCTCCCTGGGAGTGGGGCAGAAAGATGTTTGCGCGGCCAGGCTGGCTGCTGAGCGACAAGCAAACAGTCATAGAGGGGCAGGGAGAGGACTGCAGGCAGAGAAGCAGCAGGTGCCAAGGCCGGGCTGGAAGAGTTACTGGCCCGTTTGGGGACCCCAGAGGGAGGGCCGATGTCCGACTTGTTCACTGCAGTGTATCTCCAGTGCCGGGAACAGTGCCTGGCGCACAGTAGGTGCTCAGGGAATACGGATTGCATGAGTCGGCAGAGCTGGGACTAACCACTTCTGCTTTTATGCTCTTTCGCCTGCCTCGATTTGGACCGTCGAGTGGGACTGCACATTCTTCAGGAAAGTGTGTCCTGCCTGTTCTTACTTTATCTCATCGTGGCAGATACATTCTTGTTTCATCTGCTGCTGGCCCTGGCCTCCAGAATATTCCCTCATTTATGTTTTCTCAAAAATATATGTTAAATGAAGGCAAGGGCACTGGTTAGGGCATTACATCCTACTGGCAAAAATGGCAGCAAATAATCTGAAGAATTACTTAGGGGAACGGTTTTGTTAGAAGTGTGGAGGGTGAAGGGAACGCAGTGGAGGATGAAGGGAACGCAGTGGAGGGCAGGTGGGGTTTAAGAGAGCCTTTGGGGGGTAGTTTAGCAGGGTCTGAGCTGTAAAGTATTCACCCACCTGTTTGTCTGTCTGTCTGTCTGTCTGACCATCTATCCATTCATTCATCCTTTCAACAAATATTTTATGAAGTTTCTACTCTGTGCCAGGAACTAGTCTGGGATAGGACAGAATGGTAAATAGGACAGAAACACCTCCACCTTGTGGAGTCCATCTTGAGTATGTGTGTGTGTGTTTGAACAGACAACAAACCCGTAAGTAACATAGACAGTTAATCAGATAGTGATACATGCTATGGAGAAAAACAGGCAGAAGAGGCTAAGGAATATTGAACGTGTTGGGTTTGGCGTTTCAAATAGGGTGGTAGAAGTCCTTACTGAGAAGGCGACATGGGACTAGTAGAAGGAGAGCTCGGAGGGGGTCTTCTGTGTGTTGATGTGGGGAATGTGATTCGGAGTAGAAAATGTGGCAGGTGCAAAGGCACTGGGGTGGGGAGAATGCGGCGAGGCTGTTCTGACCCCTTCATCTCTTCCAGGTGGGTTGGTTCCCTGCCAACTACGTGGAGGAGGACTACTCTGAATACTGCTGAGCCTTGGCAGGCTGGACGGGAGACGAGACTCCAGGCTCTGTGCCCAGATGAGCCGGCAGCAGGCCGGGGCTGCGACAGCCCCAGCAGGCTGAGTCCAAGACGGACTGAGGAGGCCCAGCATCCAGGCAGGGCTCCCGGCTTGGTGCCCCATCAGAGCTAATTTATGACACACTGATTCCTGGGCCCACCAGAGCAGGCAGGGCCCTAATAAAATGATGAGTGGAGCCGCTGGTGTCGTTGGAGGGCCCGACAGGGGAAAGACGGGAGAGGGACCAAATCCCACCCGTCAGCCCCAGCCTCCAGCTCCTTCGCTTCCCTGCCATTTAGAACAAGACCTGGAGAAGAAAATGGGGTCTCTGTATAGCAAGAAAGAATTTTACACTCACAGATTTTGATCACAATCGTTTTCAAGTAGAATTGCATTACTGCTTGGAACCCCTCTAGTTTTGCTGAGTGTTAGAAGCTCCATCTTTGGGGGGGTCTGGGCTCCTTGAGCCACTTCCCCAAATTATATTTAAATTCGGGGGGCTCTGGCACTGGTGCAGTAGGGTGATGGCCACTCCTCCATGGCTGTGTTCTGACTCACTGCTGCCTTTGGAGATGTCACCACTTCCTGTCACCCCCAGCTCCCCACGTTTTCCATGCTCCCCTGCAGCCTGCAGGGTACGCGGTGTCTTCTCCCCAGCCCAGTGGGGTGACTGTGCCTCTTGGTTTTCCCGAACAGTCCTGGCTGTTGTCCTGATGCATCATTACTCACCATCTATTCATTCTCACACATCCTGGTTTGGACAGTAAATCGTGGTCTTGCTTGCTGAGGTTGGGGTTCTCCAGAGCAAAGCATTACCCCACCACACTAACCACAGAGCCCCATGCCAGCCACTTGGTGCTGCCCATGGCAGGACACGTGCTTCCGATCTGATCTGGTCTGATCTGATTTGATCGAGTCTAAGACAGTCATCTGAAAACCAACCTCTTGGGCATAGAACTGTACTGCCAGGGCTCCGGGAGGATCCCCAGGTCTGCTCCACCTGTAAAATTGGCTGGAACATGCTGGGAAAGTGACTTCACCTTTCTGATGCAGAAAGCCGAAAACTCTCCCATACGGGAACGCTCCTGTACAAGGGACAGAACTAGCTTGTGACCTAAGTGTGACATCACCCTCTCAGTCATCACTGCAGGGGCAGGTGGGGATCTTGGCATGTCCAAGTTCTCCTGACCCCAGGTAAGCCAGTGCCCAGGAAGCATTTGCACACCTGGAGTCTGGTGTGAAGTGCTGGCTATGTTTGAAGGCCCCTGGACCTGACAGGGATGCTGCGGAGGCAATGGACTCACAAAGGCCCCTGAGCTCCCCATTACCTCTCCCTTAGTCACCTGGGGAATTACCCAAGATGGTGGCCTGGGCCGTCCGGCTGTGGTGCCAGGGAGGGCACAGAGCAAGTGCTCGATGATTCTGGCAGACGGGGTAAAGAAGGAGTCCTGGAGCCCTCGGTGGCTTTTTTATGCTTTCATGATCAGGGACGACCAGGCACACAGAAGGAAAGGGAGGCAGGGGGGCCAGGAGGCTGGCTGGCTCCTAGCCCCTGGCGCATCTCACTCCCGGCTGCTTTGCTGCTGCTTCTCTTCTGCCGCTTCTGCTTCTTTTGTTCTGCTATTCTTCTGCTGGTGTCCTCGTGACGCTGCCCTTATACGCCTGTGTCTAAGCCCAGGTGCGCCCACTTGGGTATGCCCACATAGGCACGCGTGCAGCACTGCAGGTGTCCATCATCACACCAGTGGTGGGAGGGTGGAAAAGCCCCATCACTCTTCTCTGACCCTGTATTGGTGCTGTGGTGTTGACGAGGTCGAAGTCACAGGCTCACTCTTGGGGGTCCTGCGTATCCTCAACCATGAAGCCCGCAGCTCGGGTTACAACTGCAGTTGATCTGAGGGTCCCCGTTGAGTGCCTGCACTTTGCAAGCAGGTCTGTGCCTGATTCAATCACAAAAAGCCAGCCCCTTTGCTTGGCTGCAGTGGCCAGGCGTCGCCTCCTTGGGGGCTTGAGCCACAGACACGCGTCGTCCACTGTTTGGAGGCCGCGTCCAAGGCCAGCAGCAGCAGGGCTGGCGCCTTCTGGGGCCTCCCTCCCTGGCCTGCAGGTGGCCACCCGCTCCCTGTGTGTTCTCCAGCTCCTGGGGGCTGGTGTCATTTCTCACAAGGCCACTATCACACTGGACCCAGGACACCCTAACGACTCTGTTCCCTCATTGTGACGCAGTCACAACTTCAAAGACTATCTCCAAACAGTGTCGCCTGGGAGCCCGGACTCAGACAGAGGGATGGGGGCTGGGCACCACGGGTTCAGGACGGCACATCCCGGCGTTAGCTCTTCTCAGAAACGTGTGGGCAAGAGTCAACCAATGAACGAATGACAGAGACCCCTCCCCCCACACACATAACGGGCCAAGCAGACAGACATACAGATTGTCATGAGGAAACACAGCCCCCGCCCCCATATACACGGGACATACAACAAATAGGAACTGACGGCGAATCCCCGCCCCCACCCTACGTGGGGGGGCAGCAGGGCGCAGACACGTGGGCTGAAAGCACGAGCCATGCACAGCAGAGGGCAGGCGACTCCAAGACACACGACTCACTGCGACGACCCCAGACCCTAGGTCCGAAGGCCACCCACCCCACCCCCACTGCCGCAAAATGCCAAAGTCAGGCAGAAGTGCACAGAAACACGTACACACAGAGGCCAAAGGTCAGCGTCCTCGCTGAACTGGCAGCTGCCGGGATGTGCGCACGCGAGCGAACGAGGCCAGCACTAGGCAGACGTGGATACAGAGCTACCCAGCCAGAGAAACTGGCACCTCCATGCATAACAGGGGAGCCCCCAAACAGACACAGACGCACTCACGGGCACTGTCCTGAGAACGTACGCATTCAGGTGAAGGCATCCGCGGATGAGATAGCTGGCGGCTGACTTCAAACACAGGCGGACAGACACCCTGCATCAAACAGATGGTGTAAATCTCAGACACGTGCGGGCATTCCTGACGCCAAAAGCGCCAAATTAAAGCCAAGCCTGCCCCCTGGTGGACAGTAGAGGGAGTGGCCCACGGTACTTGGGTCCCCTCTTGGGCAAGGAAGGTAAAGGCCAGAGAAAGGGTGTGTGTGTGTGTGTGTGTGTCTGTGAGCGCGCGTGCAGTCTTATCTGTATGAGCCCGTATATGGTCACCAGAAAGGGCCCCTGATAACTGACCAGAATCATGGCGCCACCCAAACATATCCTAATCCATATTTACTCAAAAGGATAGGGCCAGCAATCCGGCCCCCAACCCCTAGACCCACAGAGCTTTCCTCTAAGAGTCTTGCCAGGCACGGGTGCTCGGGACTTCATGTGGAGGGGCGGGGAAGAGGCAGAAACAGTTGGGAGAACATGGAGAAGTGAGCATTCCCGGGAGGGAGGTTGCTCTGCACTGGCACCCCGAGGCCTTTTTCACCTCTAACTTGTTCCAGGGCCCCCAGCTCAGGATGTTGAGCCAGTATCTTGTGTACCCCCCTCCTCCTTTCCCCTCCACTCCTTCCCTCCTGCTCCCCCTCCCCCTTCTTCCTCCTCACCAGTGAAGTCATGTATTTTTTTTAAGATTTATATATTTATGCATACAAGAGCTGGGGTACAGGCCAGAGTCCAGGGAGGTGAGAGGATTCACCAGAGACAGAGTGGGGAGCAGAACAGGCAGATGGACTGAAACACGCTGCTGAGGGGAGCAGCAGGTGAAGCAGGAGAGGTCTGCTGTGCTATGTGGATCCCCTCCTTGGCCGGGATCGAACTCGTGCTGCAGCAGCTGCGGTTTGCCCCATAGTGCGTTGCTTAACCCAATGCGCCACCAGGGAGGCCCGGTGAAGCCACGTTTGAACGCAGCGTCATTTGCTCCAGTACCTCTTGCTGGCAGCTGCCACCTGCCGGGCGATCCGGTCCAGATCTCTGGCCCTGATGTGTTCGTCCCTGATGAAGTGAGCGGGCATGATGTTACCGGATGTCAGTCTCGGTTCCCTTGGCCAGTAAAAGGAAACAGTTTGAGGAGGTTGTCTCAAACTGCGGACTCCGCCGCAAAGACCACCGTCCTGCCTCTGCCAGGGGCAGGGGTGTGTACCCAGAGTTCCAAGGGGGCAGAAGGGGGCGAGCAGGGGGCAGCGTGCGGTCCTGGCCACACGAGCCTCTGGAGGTTGTAGCTGAGGCAGCTGCTTCGGCCGCCCTCCGGCAGTTCTGGCGGTACCTTCAGGCAGTGATGCTCTTCTCCCTGAGAATGTAAGGAGACAAAGCTTGTTGAGCCTGGAGGTAGGAAGAAAGGAGATGGGATAGCTCATCTGGTGGGACACTTGCTGCAGCAATGACACCATTTCTCTACAGTCCTGTCCTTTCTGCTCCCCCTGCCCCCAGGGTCCCCAGGGTCACGGCCAAATCCCAGGAGGGGCGTAAGCAGCCAGCGCTGTGGAAGCAGCTGCCAGAAGTAGTTCTCATTGCCGGGAGCAGCGCTTTGTGCTGGCTCAGCTTGACGTGTCCACCGTTCAGGGCTTTCCCGGACAGCACGAGGAAGGCTGTGAGCACTGGCGAGCTGCTGCTGGCTCATGCAGAGACTCCTCCAGGCCCGTGCTCCCAGCCGGTCCCTGGTAGCTTCCGGTGGGGTTGGGGGGCGGCGGGAACGACCCCAAAGAATGCCTCTCTAATGGTGGAATTTCAATGAAGTCAAACGGCCAGATTTTCTTTTACAAGGCAGTTTATGGGGCATGATTGACATGAAAAGCTTCCCATGTTGAATGTATCCATCATGGTGTTTGGGGCATCAGCCCACCTATAAAGTCTTCACATCATCAAGGCAGTAAACACATCCATCCCCCCAAGTGTGTTCCTGCGGTGGGTTTCACGTCGGAGCCCATCAGAGCTTATGGGACTGGAGCAAAGTCTGTTCTCAGGGACGCAGCAGCCGTGTTTCCTGGTATTTGAGATTGGGGAATCACACCTGAGGGTGTCAATCCAGTAAGTTCTGCAGTTGTGTGCTGCCACCTGCTGTTCTTCACTGATTTGGCTTCAGCACCCAAAGTGCTTTCTGCTTAGACTCTTCTGGAAAGACTGACTGCAAGGGCAGGTGCAGAAATCAGGAGTTTGAGGTCCAGTCTTCAAGAGATGGAGACCCAAGGACTGAGGGGGCTCAGCAGGTGCTGCAGTCCGTTCACCAATGTCTGTGTGTAAATGCACCTGCCGCAGCTGATTTCAACATTCCAGTGCATTTACCTGCTCTGTGTCCAGTCTCTCTGCCCAATCCACGTGACAAAAGCACAAGCAACGTCTCATCACCCAGGCACCAGGCGGAATCTCTAGGATGGCTTGCAGGGCCTTAGAGAATTTGCATCTCCCTTGCTGCCCTGGCCACACTGGCCTCTGGGAGCAGGATGGGGCTGAGCAAGATGTGACCGCAGCTTGTGTTTCCTTAGAGATCTGCTCTGCGGAGAAAAACAATGCAGGGGAGCAGGCTGGAGAGCGTCTTGGTGGTGGTGGGTTATTACTGATGGGGTAGCCAGGGAAGGCCTCCCTGACATTGAGCTGAGACCTGAGTGAAGGAGAGATTGAGGCATGGCAACAAAAAAAGGGATGGCAGGGGGGGGGTGATGTGTCTTTAAGACAGAGGAAGCAAAAAGCAAAAAGACTCCAAGCAGGCTGTTCAGACAGCACCCCTGTTATTTTCTAGAAGAGGAATGTTTTTATCCAAAGCATGTTGGATATGTCACTTCACTTAACATAGCCAGAGGAATGACTCTCTAATAGTGGAATTTCAGGCAGTGAAATACGGCACGGGATGGATTTTCTTTCTAACAACCACTTACGTGAGGCATGTGGAGTGAGGTAGGGGAGATCAAGAAATGAAATAAGATTGGGAGCATTTGGTTTAGAGGAAAAACCAGTGTAAGACTGGGCAGGATCTTGAATACTGCATTAATGAGTTTGGTCTTCATTCTGAAGGTAAGAGGGAGCCATGGGAGGGTTTGGCGTATAGGAGGGGCATGGTTAGGTTGGAAGGCCTGCCCTTGCACATGCACTGCCCCCACATTCACTGTGTAGACAAATGACGTCTCTGGGCTTCTCCAGGATTTCTTCAGTCTTCAGTGTCCTTTGATTTCCTCTTTCTCTGAACCAGCGCAGGGGCTAGGCTTCTGCAAGCTGTCGCTCTTGAACTGTGCATTTCCTCCACACTGTCCTTCCCCTTCTGCCCGCTTTCATCCTGCAGGGCCTCTGCAGGCAGATTTATAGCCTCGGTTACCTCTTTAGAGTTGGAGGGTGTTTGGCACCTGTGTCCGCCATCATTCTCCAGGATTGCAGGCCCCATCCATTGTAGGTAGAATAATGACGCTATCCTGCCCCTCCCCCACGTTTCCACATGTAACCTTTCAGGGCAAAAGGGTCTTCGTAGATGTTATTACATTAAGGATCTTGGGACAAGGAGATTATTCTGGATTTTTTTTACTGAGTCCAATTAATTGCAAAGGTCCTTTTAAGAGGGAGGAAGGAGGATGAGAGAGAGAATGAGACTGAGATTCAGGGAGAGCTCTATCTATCTATCAATCAATCAGTCTGTCCGTCCATCCATACATCCATCTAGATTTGAACACTCTACATTGCTGGTTCTTAAGATGAGGGTGGGCAGCCTCCAGAAGCTGAGACATTAAAGAATGGATTCTCCCTTAGAACTTTCAGGAAGAACATCCCACGAGACTCACTGGGAATTTGTCTTTCAGACCTGTAACATAATACTTTCATGCTGTTTCAAGCCATTAGGTTGTGACAAATTGTTACAACAGCAGCAGGACTCTCACTCACCACCAGTCCCATCTCCAGGAGGTATCTGGGCTGGATTAGAAAATCTTTTGCTTCTTAAACCTGCCCTCCAAATGTCAGTTCCTCTGTCTCAGACTTCCCAGCTGAGTCCTGACACACTCCCAGTTCTGTGGTTTCTACTTTTTAAATTTCTCTCCATCTTCATTGCCCAGTCCTAGGCCAGCCTACTCAGCTCTCTTAACTCTCCTGGATGCAGTTCCAGCCTTTTCCCATCTTCCTTCCCATCCCAGCACCCTGCCCAACACCCCTTTACATACTAAGATACTACATGCTCCACAACGATCCCTTCAACGACAACTCTGGGAAGGCCTGGAAAAGAAAACTATTACTTATTGTCCCTGGAGCGTATGAGGGGTGCGGGGGAGAGATAGCGTGGGCATTGGGGCTGAGCTGTTATTTGGGTTGAGAGTGGTGTGGTCTAGGATTTTGCAGGGTCACACTTTATTGGTTAGTTTGAAACAAAAGAACTGAATTTAAAGTTTAAGGGGAGAGAGAGAGACAGAGAGAAATACTCCCACAGTTGGACCCCAAATGGTCAATATGTAAATGAACCAGAGTATGAAAAAAAAAAAAGAGCTTGGGGCACCAGCCTGGCATTTATCCAGCCAGGTTCCTGGCAATGTGCCTGCTTGAGAAGCTTCCCCACTCAAGTCATTACATTACATTATAGAGGAGAAAAGCCAAAATGTGGGGCTTAATATCAGTGGCCAAGGTCAAGGCCAGTCTTTTGTTTTGCATGGAGCAAAAGAGGAAAGCAAAAACAAGTGGGGTTTTTCTTCCCAACAACTTAGGGGATGGTCTGCGCCCTTTATTTTTAGCTTGTGGAAGAGGCCATTGGTGTCTGTCCACAGGGGACCGTCTGCCCCTTGGGGTCCACTAGAATGGACTAGCTACTGCGGAGCCCATTCTATCTGCTTAGAGACGGGTCTGACTTGTCATGGGTTGGCACAGCCTCAGTCCATGCCTAGGCAGTAGCTGCTGTATATGCTGTGCATGCGTGTGTGTGTGCATGTGTGTGCGTGTGTGTGTGTGTAGAAGAACTGGGGTGCAGGCCAGAGGTGTGGAGAGATGAAAGGATTCACCAGAAACAGAGTGGGGGTAGGGGGCAGAACAGGTGGGTTTACTGAAATGCACTGCTGAGGGGAGCAGGGGGCGGAGATAGGAGAGGTCTGCTGCGCCTTGTGGGTCTCCTCCCTGGCTGGGCATGGAACTCAGGTACAGTAAAGTGCTTAGATTTAACCCTAGGCTACCAGGGAGGCCAGCCCAGCAGCTGGTGTATGAAGAGCCCTTTTGCCCTGCTCCCTCCATTGGATGACAGCAGAGTATGTTCTATGTGGCCTATCAGAGGTCTCCAGTGAGGTTAAGTGGCAGCTTCTTACTGTGTAACTGTCCTGATAACAAGCCCCTGTGGGCTCTTTCTCTTCTTTTTCTCACTTCCTCCATCCTCAGCTGGAGTTTTCTTCGGTCACCTTCCTGACAAACAACTTTCACAGAAACACCTATCTTAGTGTCTGCATCTTAGAGATCCATGCTAAGATTTTCCTAGACCTTCATAATATGAGACTGAGGGTGTGTTTGCTTGAGTGTGTGTTAGGTTGGGGGACTGGGGACCTGGTGGAAGTGTTACTGTTATGTAATAGGCAAATGAAGGAAGGTGAGCTGTTTAAACCTTAGCGTCTTAGAGCCCCGGATTCAACTCTCAGGTCAAGTCACTTCTTCTCTCCAAACCTCAGATCCCTTTTTAAATTATTTTGTAAAATAGGTGGGGGTTGAAATGTCTACTTTACAATGCTTACATTTGGTTAAATGTAGCTGGAAATGTGTCTAGTACAGTGCCTGGCATGTGATGGCAAGGATGGTTATTTCTATGGAGCAGGTTGGAAAGGTGCCTTTAAGTTTGGGGTTTGCCTTATTGGGAATAAGAGGTGGAAGCTCATTTATTATTGGTGCGATGAAAGAAGGTGATGACAGATAGGACATAGAAGTTGGTAGGGAAAGACAAAAGAGAGAGGGAGGGAAGGAGAAGAGCAAGTGAGTGAGCGAGAGAGAAAGAGAGAGAAGGGGAGAGAGAGAGAGCAGTGTCATGTCAACTGGAGGAATTTCCCTTAATTGTGGAGAAAGGGGAAAGTTGGGGTCTGCCCCATTGTCCTTATTTAGTGGTGGCGACTCAGCAAAGAGGACTCTGTGATGCTCTGGTCATACTGAGCATTTCCGGCTTTACCCCACCCTTTTACCCACTCTCGATTGCTGAAAACCCGAGGAAGGGAGAGAAGGTTCCCCTCTTCGAATCACAGAACCACAGCATGATGTGGCGCTTCAGCATGTTCCTTTTCTGGGGTGAGTGTGAGGGTGATTGAGGGTGCCAAGGGAGGCCTGGACTGAAAATATTCTCAAGGGAAAGGGAAGCTCATGGCCTGTCCAGCCAAGAGACCATAATTCTGGGTTGGACAACCTTTGATCAAAGATCTTTGATAAAAACCACTTGGCTCAGAATTCTGTCAGAGCAGTTTCTTTACGGTCATTCATTTGATGTGTATTTCCTGGGCACTTCTTCAGTGTCAGCTGCTGTTCTGGGCACTGGGGATAGAGCAGTGTTCAGATAGACAAGGTTCCTGCTCTTATGGGGATGGCAGACCAGTGAGAGGGGTGGGCTGAGGAGATGCCATGAGCAGTCATAGCGAACACCCACTTGGCACCACTGTAAGATCCTCAGCTAGAAAGCACATTCCATTTTCACAAAATTTCTCTCATGCGGGGCTATGGCCCCATTTTTACAGAGAAGATGGAGGCAAAAGAGTAGCCCAAGACCCTTCACTAGTAAGAGATGGAGGCAGGATTTAAAACTAGGCAGTCTCATTATAGCATCTGTATGAGTTATCAGTATACTGCCTTCTCCAAATAATAAACAAAAGTACTTCAGGAAAGTGATAAGTGCTATGAGAGAAGCTGTTACAGAGGGTGACAGTGACTGAAGACTGGTGAAAGGGGAAGTCAGGGAGACATTCCTGAGGGGGTGATATTTATTGTGACAACTGAACAATGAGATGGAGCCTTCCTGTCTCTTCTCTTACTTCACTTTATTTGGGTGTCTGTCTTTTCTTATTTATCTTATTTATTTTCTTATTTATCTTCTATGTTGAGATTTTCTTCATGTCTTGTGAGTTTTGACCATTGATTCCAATCTAAACAAGTGTGGGATATCTCAGCTATTGGATGATGGGTTTGTTCCCCTGACTTTGTGGAAGAGGAAACTTAGGCATGAAGAGATCAAATGTTGTTTCCAAAGTCACACAGTCAGTAATAGGTGAAGTCAGATTTTGAAACCCAAGCATTTTGACTCCAGAGTTCTTATGCCTAAGACATAATGACCTGTTTCCTCTAAAATAACTAATGAACAAGAAAATTTGACTTAGTGATAATGAATGACAGTGCTCAGAGCCTTGGACTTGTTAATCAGAAGGCTTCACTAGAAGGGGCAAGTAATTTGTGGTCTCCAAATGCAGGCATGTGGAGTTGTTACTATGGGGTATCAGCTCTGAGATTAGCTAATAGCACCCTTTATTCCAATCTAAATTAGCCAAGAGTGCTACTGATGATATTGATAGTGTTGATGATGGTGGTGGTGGTGATGATAATGATAATGAAGATGAAGATGATGGTGGTGTATTGGTGGTGGTGATGGTCATGGTGATGAAGATGATGGTGTTGTTGAAGATGGTGGTGGTGGTGCTGAAGATGGTGGTGATGGTGGTGGTGGTGTTGAAGATGATGGTGGTGGGTGATGGTGATCGTGGTGTTGAAGATGATGGTGGTGGTGGTGGTGGTGCTGAAGATGGTGGTGATGGTGGTGGTCGTGTTGAAGATGATGGTGGTGGGTGATGGTGATCGTGGTGTTGAAGATGATGGTGGTGGTGGTGGTGGTGTTGATGATGTAGATGAAGATGATGGTGCTATATTGGTGGTGGTGGTGATCATGAAGATGATGATGACGGTGGTAGGGATGATGATGGTGATAGCGATGATGAATCTGATGATGACTCTGATGATAATGTTGGAGAAGAGCTAAATGCTGTTTTAACATATTTTAGACATTTAAGAAGATGAATCACTTTACAGTGTATCACTACAGAGATACTGTGTATCTATATGTGTATGTTCATGGTGTTTTCTTTCTTCACAGGGGCTTGTGGTATATACAGTTTTGAAGGATTCATAGCACCTACACTGGCATCGATGTCAAAGAGTAAGTTGGTGGAAGAGAATCCCTACTCCAATGTGGTGGGAGGACATTTCCTGGGGAGGAGACGCTCCTGTTCTGGAAGGCATAGCCACATCCGGATGCTTGCTGGGAGCTAGTTGTTGAGCGAGCAGGAACTAACCTCCAGGTCTCTTGGTTCGTAGCCCAGGCTCTTCCCTTTGTGCCCCGCGCATGTGAGATCTCAGGCATGCCCACTCCTCTCCCATCTTCAGTGTCCTCAACTGTGAAATATGATAGCAAAGGTTCCTACCCCACAGGAATGCTGTGAAGTTTAAATCAAAAGTAGTAACTTCGTGAGGCACCTGGTGTGGGTGGTGTGGTGGGAGTATGGGTGGAATTTACTCAAACTACAACTCAGTGTTTAAAAATGCATTTTTCTTGTTCTGTTGGGTTCTCGTCTTCTACATAAGCTCCCACTGGGGAGGAAAAGCATCACCAGTTCTTAGTGGTCTCAGCAGTTTCATTTCTTAGTTCAGTCCTTTTGAGAAATTCAGTTTACTTTTGTCCCTCCCAAGATGGCGTTTGAGTGTTGGTTTCCGGTCAGTTAACGGGATCTTGTGAGTGTGAAATGTCAGTTCTGGATGGGGCATTTTGACTTTTGGTGGCTCATGGCCTCACCTCACCTGTCCTGCTACCCAGCGAGAGGCTCCGCATTGCTCGTGGATCCCTGTAGGAGCTCCTGACTTCTGGGCTCGGGCTACAGGGAGACCAGAAGCATTTTCTTTTACTGGCTATCTCCTTCTGCTGGTTCTAGTCACCTGCCCCCTCGTCACTGTGGCAATAGCAGGAGTTGAATTTCTTCTTGTAAGCCAGGAGATCCCACCCAGTTTTTGTTGGCAGAAGTTGACCCCTAGCTTTGATGCCCTCTAAATTCACCATTTCTATCTGGTAGTTCCTGAAGTGCCCCCATCTTCACTAGGTTTAGCCTGGGGGTGGTAGAGGAACAGGATACCGGATGAGTACACTTCACCTTACCCCTCTGTCAGCTTCCCACAAATTTCTTTTTCTCTGTATGATAAATATTTCCCTTGCATCCCATTTTGAGTCTTCTCTATACAACAGCTTAATGGAAACTCTATCTTCCAGTCCTTTAAACCCTGCTATTGAAAACAAAGTTTTATTGAGATGTAACTGGGAGTGTGTGCATAAAGTGTGCATGTTGATTTGATACACTTATATATGGCAAAATGATTACCACTGTAGCATTAGCTAACACCACCTTCATGTCACATAATTACCATTTTCTTTGTGGTAAACATCTAAGAGCTACTTAAGTATGCACATGGCATTGTTAACTATAATCACCAGGCTGTACGTTAGATTCCCCAAACTTACTCATGTAATAAGACTTTGCTTTCAAAGGCTTATTATGTTGCTGGGAACTCAAAAAAATTGTATTCAGTAATTAAAACCTAAAGCATCACCATTTTGTTCTTACTGTGTGTCTGCTGCTAAGACATCTTAATTTTTCCCCAAGCGAGATGAGATGCTTCGAAAGAATGTGTTGGGGGAGGAGGGTCACATCCTAGTAAATGGAAAACAGAAAATAACATGGGTATATTTCTACAAAGGTCATCCTTAATTTAATGACCCTGGAAATGCCTGGATGGTGAGGAAACAATTGTATTCATCTTGGCAGCTCTGACCCGTTTAGTGGGTAAATGAAAGACAAACATACCCCACACAGAGGGTGTGGGAAATATCATGGTAGAGGGTTGTATAAGAATTAAAAAATTGGAATGAAAAGATGTGACATTTGAGAAAAACTAGCGCCATTGGGATTAAAAATGCATAAACAAGTATGTTAATGTGAGAGTTCATCAAGATGTGTTAGTATGAGACTATATATTGCTCGTTTTAGCATATGTTACACTTTGTAAAATGCTATCAAATGCACATACACTTTGACACAGAAATTTCTCGTAGAAATGTATTCCAAAGTAGATTCGGTCACAGAGAAAGAGATCTGGCCATACACCCAGAAGGTATATATTAATACTTGGAGCTTGGAATAAACTCTTCACTCTAGGGGGCTGCTTGGATAAGTTGTATTTGTTAGAGGAACACTAACTACTATAACAATTGAGCCACAAACCACCAGGGGTTTAATAAAAAAATTAATTCTTATTTAAGAGTCCGATGCAGGTATTTCTTTCTAGTGGGTCACTTTTTTCCACGTGATGGTTTTGTCTGTGGTTTATCCATATAAGGGTCTTCGAATTTCTGCAGCCAGTGGCAGAAAGGTAAAGAAATGGTGTAGACACTTTCATGTTAAGAAACCCAGGCTTAGCATTTGTCACTTCCACTCACGTGGCTGTATCTGGATTTTGTAGATGAGCCTAGAAACATAGTCTATTGCTGGGACGTTTTCTTTCAATACCACACAGTGGAATTTTGGGTTGATATTTGGCTCTCTGTCTCTGTCATAGTTATAGCCCATGGGCATAATGGAGTACTATACAGCTATCAAAAAGCATGTGTTAGGTCTATATAGATTAACTTGGAAACATAATCTTATCTTAACTTTTTGTTATAGCAATATTTAAACATACAAAGTTAGGAAAAAGAATATAATAAACTTACATGTATCCAGACCCAGTTTTAATACTTGACAATTTGACTGCTCTTGTTTTGCAAGACATAATGTTAAATGAAAAAAGCAAGTAGTAAAACAGCACTGTCCAATAGAACTGTCTATGACAATGGAAATGTCCTAGATTTACAGTAACCACTAATCAATGTGGCCACTGAACACTTAAATGTGGCTGGTATGACTAAGGAATGGAATACTTCATTTAATCAATTTTAATAGATTTAGGTAAATAGCTATATGTGATTAGTAGCCATGTTTGGAGAGAACAGAAGACTGTTGATTGCATGATCTCGTTTGTGTTAAAGAATCACAAGTTCATAAATTTATTTATATTCAATACTGTATTTACATGATGGGGTTTGTGAGTAGGGTCCAGCCTTGAGGGAGTTACTCTGAATTTTTGACAGCAGTTACATTTGGTTATTAGAATGGAACATAGGAAGATCTTCACGTTCCACTGATACCCTTTGCATTGTTTGAGTCTTTTGTCCACAACAAGCAATTATTTCCTTCTTAAAAAATATAAATCAAATGAAGGAAAAGGCACAAAGAGGAGAATCACCAATTACTTCTGGATAGTTTTCCCAGAAGGAAAGCTTGACATGAGGCTTCTTGTGTGTGGGTGACCTGTTAAGGGAGGACTCTTGGGGGACACTTACAGGGGAGAGAGGGAAGCAGGAGGCAGGGGAAGAGGCCAGCTTCTCAGAAGCCGTTTCCGGACTGGTTCAAGCACAGCCTGATCTTGCAGGAAGTTCTTGTGAGGTACACGAGGAAGGGTCACTTACATGGGGGCAGGTGGGGCCGTGAGGCTCCCACATCTGCCAGCCTGGGCTTCTGGGCAAGAAAAGCAGCAGGAAGAATGGGTGTGCCAACTTGCTAAGTGGGTGTGGGTGGTGGAGCCAGCAGTGGCTACATCCCGCTTCTTATGTGGCAAGGTATGAAGAACTCGTGAGCTGATGTAGGTTTTCCTCTTCATGCACCCACTCTTGTTTTCTTAACTTCCTGCAGCAATCTGCACTCAGGGAAAGCCGGAGCCTGCTTGGGTGAGAGTGTGATTCACAGTTGGCTCTTAAAGTAATCTAACAATGTCTTTTCCTCTGCTTGTAGATTGGCGATTGAGGTTGATGATTCTCCCTCTTCTCCGTCTCCCCCTCTACCCTTTCCCCCAAGAAACTCAAGATTATGTAGCTGTTGCTGGGTGGGCTGCAGCAGGACCAAGGCTGGTAGCGAGTGAAAGGGACACAGCCAGGCATTAGCTGGGTCTCCGGGACTCTGTTCTAGCTCTTCCGACTTAGGCGTGACCTGGGTTAGGTCACGCAAACTCTTTGGTCTCCATGTCCACATCTGTAAAATGGAGTCACAAGTGTTGAATGACTTGGTCATCCTACCTTGAAGCGTTATTGGGGGGCTGCAGAAAACGCATAGAAGGGGCCTGGCGTGTGGAAGGCTCTTATGAGAGTCGAGCTCTAGTTCTATTTTGAAGATTCTCTTTGCCTCTGAGTTCATTTTCCACTTGGGTCTCTTATGATCATCCGTTATGTTGTTTTGTTATGAAGGGTCAAGTGCAGGCCTCAGAGGAGGGTCTAAGTGGACTCAGCCCTGGTGTCCTGGCTGTCTGTCTGTCCAGAAGCAGCTACCAAAGGGCACTTGTGAGCACCTGAGTCTGGTCCTGCCCATGTTCCTCCAAGAGTGCCCTTTCCCTCCTCATCACTCCACACTCCTGACCCCCACATAAAAGCCCACACCATTTGGCAGTGCAAAAGGCCCTTAAGACCTGCTCCCTCCCTGCCCTCACTTCCTCCTCCCTCCTTCTACTCTAGTTACACACACCTCCCTCCCTGCCCTCACTTCCTCCTCCCTCCTTCTACTCTAGTTACACACACCTCCCTCCCTGCCCTCACTTCCTCCTCCCTCCTTCTACTCCAGTCACATATACCTCCCACGCACCAGGCCCCACCTACCTCAGGACTTTTTACAAGGCTGTTCCCCTGGCCTGGAATGCATCGCCCTGCACATACACATGGCTTCCTCCATTAGCTTTGTGTTTCTGTTCAGGCACCATCTCCGTGGTGACTCTCCTCTTTTTGACATGACGTCCCGCAACCCACTGCTCCAAATTATCAATTATATGATGGTGGTGAATTTTGCACATCTTATTCCACTGCTGAATTCACTATTTCCAGAACAGTCCTGGCATAGCATAGGTGTTTGTGCTAGAAAGGACTCTCCAGAGAAAGGAAACCAATAGGATGGCTCTCTGTCCATCCATCTGTCCATCCATTCGTCCATCCACCCACCCATCCACCCATCTTCTTCATTACCATCATCTATCTGTGTATGTGAAGAACAGGCTCATGTGATGGTGAAGCCCCAAGATTTGCAGGGTGAGGGCCGAAGAACCTGAGACTTGAAAGTGTGTGTGGAGCTGAGTGAAGGTGGGCATAGCTGATGGGCACAGGAGGTGAGCCAGCAAGATTGACAGGTTCCCAGTTGCACAGGACTGGGTTGTTATGCTGCTTTTGGGTGGATTTGAACTTGAGAGAGTGCGCTAGAGAACAAGAGTAATGGGAAGCTCGAAGAAGCTAGAGACCACAAGTGGCAGTAAGCAGGAAGTCTGCAAAGAGAAGTGTTGCTTCTGCACATGAAAGAGGAAGTTGGAAGTGAGAAGAGAGATACAATCTGAGGCATCTTGCAGGGGAAGGGAAATAAACAAGCTTTGTTGTAGGGAGGGGAGGGCCCGACTCTCATGACCTTGATAGTGATAATCTATGTCTTAGGTGTTTATCGCACTCTGAAGAGCTTGCCTGTGACTTCCTGGTCTACCAGTTGGACCAGTTGGTCTACCAGTTGATTCTGGCATTACCATTGATTCCTCTCTTTCTTTCACACCCCACCTCTAGCCCATTGGCAAATCCCGTTAGTAGGATCTTCAAAATCAACCCAGAATCTCATGCTCCCCACTGCTCCCCCCTGGGCTGTATCTGCCCTGGTGTATCTTTGCTCTCCCCTCTCCCCTGCCCCCAGCCATTGTTCTTCTGTCCTTTCTGGAAGTTGGGCCACATGTCGCAGAAATCACTGGCGATGGTATGGCAGATCCTACTGGATCTGGCCATGTCAGCTCAGGTGAGAGGAAGAGGAAGTGGAGAAGAATGCTCCTTCTTTTTAAGAGTTGGGCTCAAAGGTGTACATATCACTTCTGCTCATTGGCTGGAACTTGCTACACAGTCACCCTTCCTGCAAGAAAAGCTGGACCGCCCTCCAACTGGATGACCATGTTATTTTTTTTTAAAGATTTGTTTATTTATGCATATAAGCACTGGGGTACAGGCCAGAGGTGCGGGGGTGGTGAGAGAATCCACCAGACAGAGCAGGATGCAGAAGAGGCAGATTGACAGAAGCACACTGCTGAGGGGAGCAGCGGGCGAGGCAGGAGAGGTCTGCTGCGCCATGTGGGTCCCCTCCCTGGCCGGCGGCAGGGATTGAACTCATGCTGTAGTGACTGCTGTTTTTTTCATAGTGCGTTGCTTAACCCACTGCGCCACTGCCACAAGGGCGGGCCCAGATGACCATGTTATTAAGAAGAGGTGGTGGGAGGGATGTGGGGCACAGCCACCACTTTCTGCTGGAACTTAAACCCAGCTGCCCTTGCTCCAAAGTGTTACAGGGCAGGGAGAGGAGCACCCCAGAACCCCCAAACCTGCCCTCTTTGAAAGGGTTTTGCTATTTGCCACATTAAGACAAACATACAAGGCCTTTAATGGAAAGGAACTTTAATACAGTTAGGGTACAATATAGAAAGGACAAAGAACATAGTGACTAAGTTAAGTATTTAAAGTTACTTATTTTTTTGAGGGTAAAAGTCCAGCCAAATAGGATTGGCCCAAAACAAGGCCCAAAAGTCTGCCACACTTTTAAAGGACCGTTTAGTAGAGACCCATAGAAAAGGGTCAGAAAGAGTCAGACAAATCCGGGAGGAAAAGAGCAAAATTAAAATCAAGATGAAAGCTGCCATTGTAACCTCCCCGCGGGTCTCTCACCCACGTCTGTTCCAACTAGTTGAAGACTAAAAAGCAAGCGCAGTTTTTTCACATGTGGCTCTGCCTCACGTGCCTCCTCCAGGTCTCCTTGCTGCTCTCCATCTTGCTTCCTTCCTTCCTTTCTTCCTTCTCTCTTCTCTGAAGATTTTTTTTTTCCCTTAGCTTTACTTACTTAGGGCGGAATTAGCCTTTTGGAACTTCCCCCTTTCCTGGAACGACCCTGTTACAAAAGGCTGCATCTGACGCTCATACTCTTCCGTTTGAAACAGTGCTCTTCTAAGGACCAGCTCTCAGCATCCTTCAGGGGCCCATTAGACACGCAGACTCTCAGTTATCTCAACCAACCAGACGAATCCGCACCTGATTTTTCAAGATCTTCCATGGGAGGGACAGAGACTACTTCTCTGTGGTCCTACTTTGAATTGCCCTTTCACGTGCACAGAAATCCCTGGACCATCTTGTCCAATTGCAGGTTTTGACCCAGTCATGATGAGGCAGGAGCTGTGGTTTTGCCTTTCCATCCAACCCAGCAGTGCTGGTGCCGCTGGTCCACAAGCCAAACCTTGATCACAAGGGTCTCGGGTTTTCCTGAGCTTGGGCGGAACAGGCTGGGTTTCTGCAGCCATTCTCAGGGCTGCGTGATCAACGGCCACAAGCTGAGTGGCTTAAAACCACAGAGATTTATTCCCTCACGGTTCTGAGGTCCGGAGTCCTAATCTGGGTGTCATCAGGGCTTTGCTTTCTCTGCAGTCTGTAGGGGAGAGTCTGATCCGTGCCGTCTCCGGCTTCCAGTGCTGCCACCATCCTGCGCATTCCTTGGCTCGGGCGGCCCTGTCCAGGCTGTGCCTGATGCACTCGGTGTTCTCCACCAAGTTCTGCCTGTCTGTGTGTTTTTCCTCCTTTTTTTTTTTTTTAAAGATTTATTTATTTATGCATACAAGAGCTGGAGTACAGGCCAGAGTCCAGGGAGGATAGAGGATTCACCAGACAGAGTGGGGAGCAGAACAGGCAGATGGACTGAAACACACTGCTGAGGGGAGCAGTGGGCGAGGCAGGAGAGGTCTGCTGCACCATTTGGGTCCCCCACTTGGCCGGCGGCAGGGATCGAACTCGTGCTGCAGTTGGCTGAGGTTTGCTTCATAGTGCGTTGCTCAACCCACTGCGCACCAAGGGGGCCCTCTCCTCCTTTTTTTAAAATAAGAACATGAATCATATAAGATTCAGGGACCACCAAGCTCCAGTGTGATCTCAACTTACACCTTGATCCTATCTACAAAGATCCTTTTTTGAAATAGGTTTACATTCCCGGAGGATTTCAACATGTCTTTTTGTTGGGGACAATTCAAGCCTCAGTTACCTTCACCTCTCGTGCTGGCTTCCCTCGCAGCCTCAGTGTGGTGCTCTAACCCTACTCTTCCCTCGACACTGCCAGGTGCGAATAAGTGTGTCGATGTCACCATGTGCCCAACTTATGCGACCTGCACCAACACGCGGGATAGTTACTACTGCTCTTGCAAACAAGGCTTTCTGTCTAGCAACGGACTGCAGAGATTCAAGGGCCCGGGAGTGGAATGCATAGGTAAGCTGCACCTCCTCGAACCCTCTGGCATTTGGTAGGGAAATCAGGTGGAAGTTGACTGGGTAGTGGGTATAGCTGTTTCCTGCCCACTCCCCCCAGCATTATTTCCTGTTTTCCTTCCTTATTCCTTTCCTCCCTCTGTCCCTCTCCCCCTCCTCCCCTTCCACTCCCCCTTCTTTCCCTTCCCTTCCCCTTCCTCTTTCCCTCTTTTCCCTTCTCCAACCCCTCATCCCTCTTCCCTCTTCTTCTCCCTTTTCCCCTCCCCCCTCTTCTTCTTTGTCTCTCTCTCTCTCTCTCCTCATGGGAATAACTCACTGAAATTTCCACATTGGAGATTTAGCATTAATATAAAAAATAAAATAAAAAATAAAAATTATGCTATTTGTGTATATCCAGAAATAACCACTCATTTCATTTGGGGACTGTTCCTTCCAGTCTTACTCCATGCAGATAAACATTTCTAACATTTATTGAGCATCAGGCCATGTGCAAAGGGTTTTATGTACAACTCTTCACATGACATTGAGTGTGGTCACGGTGATGTGCCACTGTGTGGTGTGTCATCACGTGATGCCTTCCAGGCACAGATGAGGCTTGGAGAACTAAAGTGACTTGGTTAGGGTCATGCAGTTGAGCTGGAATTCACTCTGTATCACTCTGATGGTAACTGCTCCACCTCGTCACGTGTTTGCTGCACTCTAATTGGGAGGTGTTGGGAATCACATTTCACTCTCGAAGCCTCCCTATTTCCATCTGGGAAATCTATAAGAGTGCCTTCTTCAAAGACTATTTGGGAAGATTAAAGGCAATAATGTATGCAGTGTGCTAGACACGTGCATGGTCCCAAGGGCTGCTATTAACCAAAATAATGCAAATTAGAGTAATTCCCAGAATGAGCTAAGTTCTCTGCTACATTCCTTATCTAAGGCTCCAATTCTCCTCTTGAAGGCAGGATCCGAATAAGCAGGGGTTGGATGACTTTTTCTGCAAGAGTCCCGAGAGTAAATATTTTGAAGATTGCATGTGATCTTTGTCACCACCACTTAATACCCCAGCAGCAGGCAGGAAGACCCCATTGTTGATGTGAGAGGATGGGTGTGGCTGTATTCTACTATAAACTTTATTTACACAAACCAGCGATGGGCTGGATTTGACCTATGTAGTTTGTTGAGCTCTGAATAAGATACTTCATTTCTATCGTTGTAGTTTCCAGGCAGCCAAAAAAATCCTTATTTACCTTTTGGCTGTAGTTCATGGGTTGTTTAGTAAGCTCTGCGGTGCTATCGGGCACTGGTTGTTAAATCTGCGGATGAAGCCAACATTCCCTGCATAGAAAACGATGACTGCTATGACCAGCCCACTCTGTCTTTACACCCCACTCCCTCCCCATTCTGGTGCCTGGAACATTGTGAGTATTCAGTAGACATTTGTTGAATGAAGGAATGTGTTCATTCTCTATATCAACACTAGAATGTGCTCTGTTCTTTATATCAACTCCAGATGGAATCATCCTGCTATTGACAGGTTGTTTCTAATGTTTTGCTACTTCGAGCCAACTTGCAATGGACTTCTTATAATCTTGTCTTGATGTACAGTTTTAGATTTCTTTCTAGAAGTGCCTTTGCTGGGAGGAGCTATAAAGACTGACTTGAAAATGTATTTGCATGGCGCATCCATAGCATGTGCTTGTTCAGGCTGGTGGCCAAGCAGGGCTGGCGGAGACGAGGGAGGGCTGTCCCATGGGACCCTCCTGCACAGTTTTGAGTGCTTTGATGAGTAAATTCCTAGGGGTGGCTTTGCAAGGTGCTTTAGTATCCATCGATGGGTAACCAACACCCTTAAATTAGCACCTCAAATCAACATCCTTTCTTTTGCTCATGAATGAACATCAATTTGGGGTGAGTTTGGTGAGGACGGCTTATCTCTGGTACCCACAGCGTCACTTGAGTGGGCTCAAAGGGGGTGGAAAGGATCCACTTTGTGAAGAGCCATTCACATGGCTGGCATGCTGGTGCTAGCTGCTAAGTCTGCTCCACCAGAGCTGTGGGTGGAGGTCTTCATCACGTGCCAGGTGAGCTGCTTTATTTTTTGAGATTTATTTATTTATGCATACAAGAGCTGGGGTACAGGCCAGAGGTGCGGGGGTGAGAGGATTCACCAGAGACAGAGTGGGGAGCAGAACAGGTGGAGCCACTGAAATATATTGCTGAGGGGAGAAGCGGGCGAGGCAGGAGAGGTCTGCTGCACCATGTGGGTCAGCTCCCTGGCCGGGGATCAAACTCATGCTACAGTGGCTGTGGATAGCTTCGTGGTGCTGAAATTTAACCCCTTGAGCCACCAGGGAGGCCCCAGGTGAGCTTTTTTCATGGCAGTTGGGGTTTCCTCACAGGAAGGGGCTGCCGGTTCTAAGAATGAGCGTCTCAAGAGAACAAGGTTGAATGCAGGACATTTCTGTGTCCAGCCTAGTATTCTGAGGACTGCTGTCGCTTCCACCACAGTCACAAGCATGCTCAGATGGAGGCCCTGCCCCTCGGTGGAAGGTGTGCAGCGCTCACATCGAATTGGGATGAGCGATGCCGTCTGAGCCATCTTTGGAAAATAGCATCTGCCACATAAGAAAACTTTGTAATTCGTACTCTTTCTCTGGCTAGATATTGATGAATGTTCTCAAAGTCCCCCCGTATGTGGTGATTACGGGCTCTGCAAAAACCTAAAGGGAAGATACAGGTGCAGCTGTATTCCTGGCTTCTCTGGAAATGACTGGACCCCAGAAAAGTCAGGTCACTTCAACTGTACAGGTAATGCTCTCGGGTTTTGGTGGATAGCTGCCACTGAGGGGCGTGCGTGTGTTTCCAGACTCAGGCACCCATTTTTCTGATCTTTTCTCTCTCCCTTCATTGCCCTCCAGATGACAATGAATGCCTCGTCAATGGGATCTGTCCAGAGCATTCTCAGTGCACCAACCTCTTGGGAAATTACAGTTGCACCTGCCTGGCTGGATTCACCGCTCACAACTCCATCTGTGAAGGTGCACATGACTTTCTCTTCTTTGTGTACCTACTTGTCATCTCATTTGATGATCCCATGAGGCAGGGATTGTGATCTTCATTATCAGCATGAAAAAGTTGGGGCTCAGATGAGCAGGGGACCAGGAAGTTCTTGAGTTCTATCCCTGGAGTGATTTTTTTTTTCAGGGAGCACTGACACTGTCTGCAGATTGGCACCTTCATAGATGGTGACAGAAGAGGGAGGTATATTCTACTATCATCTATTGGGTAGAGGCCAGAGATGCAGTTAAACATCCTACAATGCACAACACAGCCTTCCCACAACCAAAAATGCTCTGGCTCCAAATAGCACTAGTGGTGAGATAAAGAAACTCTCTTCTAGGGGAAGCCTGACCCAACTTCAGAACTCTTTCCTAAAAGGCATTTGGATTAAGACCTGTGATATACCCTTGAATCTCCCTCCTCTCCATATCAAATCAATAATCTTGTCTTGTGAAATGTACTAAATGTTATCAAATCGATCCACATTCACCATTCTTTTTTTTTTTTAAAGATTTATTTATTTATGCATACAAGAACTGGGGTACAGGCCAGAGGTGAGAGGATTCTCCACAGACAGAGCGGGGAGCAGAACAGGCAGATCAACTGAAGTACACTGCTGAGGGGAGCAGCGGACAAGGCAGGAAAGGTCTGCTGCGCCATGTGGATCCCTCCCTGGCCGGCAGCAGGGATCGAACTCGTGCTGCAGTGGCTGCGGTCTGCTTCATAGTGCGTTGCTTAACCCACTGCACCACCAGGGAGGTCCACATTCACCATTCTTGGCTCAGGTTTCATCATGACAGCAGCAGCTTCTTTATTAGTCTCTTCCTTTCTCTGGTCTTGTCCCATCCCCTCCACCATGGCAATGTTCTTACTGATACATAAGAGTTCCATCTCCCGGAGTCCTGGGCAGTGCTATTATGCTCCAATTTCATTGACAGGGAGTGACCCCATCACCAAGACACGGAGCAATCAAAGCCCTCTTCACACCCCTCTTGGGTTGGAGTCAGACATGCATGAAGTCGATTGGATTTTTCCAGTTCATTTGCAGCAGTTAGCTATTGTGGAATAACAAGTCACCCTGAAAATCAGTGGCTAAAAGCAACGATCGTCTGTTTAGTCCTCAGGTCCATGTATTGGTATCTGAGGTTGAATTCTGCAGCTCAGTTCTTTGGGTCTCATTTGGGCTCGTTTGTGGTCAACTTTGCTGAGCTGGGCTGGGCTGCCTCACATGTCTGGGGTTCATGTGGGAGCGTCTGTCTTTCTTCCATGTGGCCTTTCATTTTTCATTAGGCTGATCTGGGGCTTGAATAAGTCAATGGGTGAGTGGAAACAAATTGACCTGTAGAAGGCTAAGTTGGCAACTGGCACCAAATCACTTTTGCTATGTCCTGTTGGCCAGCACAATTCATAAGACCAGCTAGATTTCACAACTGAAAGTGACAGTCATGTTGTACTATACAATCTACAGCCAAGGCTATTTCTGCAATCTGGGATTGTTATGTTTTGAAGTTACTTATCATCCTTTTGCTTATATCTCACTGGACAGCATTTAATCACATGACCGTGCCTCACTGCAAGGGAGGTTAGGGAGAAGGGAGAACACGGGTATTAGGAAGCATCCACATTGTGTGCCATAACTTAAGGACATGTAGAGTGAACCTTCTGTTTGCAGCACCCTGTCCTGTCCTCACCAGCCTTCACCTGGGCTTTCTCTTCCATTTACCAGATGTGGGTGAATGTGCCCAGGTTGTAGCTTGCCCAGATAATGCAACTTGGCACAATAGTTTGGGAAGCTACTCTTGCACCTGTAACTCAGGGTTTGAATCCAGCAGTGGAAACATGAATTTCCAGGGCCCAGCAGAGACGTGTGAAGGTAGATGAAAGGGTCTATTGAGGAATTAAGTCCAAGTCTGCTTGCAGAGACAGCGGTGGTGGGCGCGCTGGGTGGGTCTTGGTGGAATGCAAGCTCATCTGCACAGCTGAAGCCATGAATTCTGAAGGGGCTAGATGCAAGAGATGAGGTATGGAAGCTTCACTGGGACTAGGTCCTCAAGGTCTTGTATGCTCCAATGAAGAGTTTAGATTTTATCCTGAGCCATGGGGAGTCTCATCAGAAGATTTGCATGGGTCATAAACATGCCTCTAAGTGATTCCTCTCCATAGCGATGAAAATGTGCTTATGAAGGTAAGATTGGAGTCCGGGAAACTCACTGACTTCCTCACTGGGGAGGCTGTGAGTTGCTGCTACAGTCTCAGCATCCTTCCGCTTGCTGACTTAGATGAACTTTCTGTTAGATGTAGATGAGTGCTCAAGGAACTCGAGTCTTTGTGGTCCCAGCTCTGTCTGCACCAACATCGCAGGGTCATACAAGTGTTCCTGCCTGCCTGGGTTCTTTTCACCTAATGTCCGGACCCTTGAGAAACCAGAGGATTTAAAATGCACAGGTAACTCGCCCAGGTATAGTGA
Source organism: Galemys pyrenaicus (assembly GCA_019455555.1). Classification (NCBI taxonomy): domain Eukaryota; kingdom Metazoa; phylum Chordata; class Mammalia; order Eulipotyphla; family Talpidae; genus Galemys; species Galemys pyrenaicus. Next base: position 4,288,527 of record JAGFMF010011614.1, on the reverse strand, counting down.
AGAATTTCTCAGTGGTGATCAAACTACTCTGAAGTGCAGTGGTTTCTAACAACAACCGTTGTTCTTGCTTGTGATTCTATGGTTTGGTCACATGGTTTTTCTGGGGCACCAGAATGACTGTCAGGTCCAAAATGGTCTCGCTTACTGGCCAGTAGCTGGCACTGTCTTTACTGGTCTCTGGCTGGGAGTTCAGTTTTGTTCATGAACCTTCCTGGCTTTACACCAAGCAATGGACAACTGACCTTCACGGGCCAAGAAGTGGAATGCAGAGGTAGACAGAGGTTTTGCTGGATCTCTCTGGAAAGAAGTACCTCCTTGTTATTCTGGTTGCTTGATACGCTTGAGTTCTTTGCAGATATTGATGAGTGCCTCCAAGATCCATCACCCTGTGGTCCAAATTCTGTTTGTACGAATATCCCGGGCTCCTACACATGTGGCTGCAAGGTGGGCTTTTATCCCACTCCGGAAGGCTCCTGGGAGTATGGCAACTTCAGCTGCAAAAGTAATAATCTTCTGTGTGTCTTGGTACTGTGATCTGTATCTTGCTTTTGTTTAAATCCTCACTGACCAACCTCTGGATCCTCATGTTACTTTTATCTCATTGACATAGTTTTCCTTTTTCAGTCATTCACTTGCTCATTCATTAATTCATTCTATATTTTGGAGCATTAATCAATCAAAACCAATCAACTGATTAATTAAATGTCAATTAAAACCAATCGATTTATTAAACAGCCAATTAATGGAAATAACCAATTAAAATTAATCAACTAGTTAAAAATAATTGACTAATGTAACTTGTTGTCTAGGGAAGGAGGCAGAGTGTACACATATAATTATTTAATAACCACAATAAATTCAACAGTTGAAAAATCACAGTACACTCTTGAGTGACTAATGTGATGTTAAATATTCTCTAAAGAACTGGCATTTAACCTGAAGCTTGAATGAAAAATAAAAATAATTCAGGTGAAGAGTGGAGATCATAGTGTCATAGGTCATAGCACATGCAAAGGCCCTGAGACTAACAGAGTGAAGATGAGGGGGAATGGCATTAGATCCTCTGAGAAGGTGGGCAGGAGTAAGACTTTGCAGGATTTTGTGTTCTATATAAAGAGTTTTGAATTCTTTTTTTAACATCATTTAAAAAATATTTATTTATTTATGCATGCAAGAACTGGGGTAAAGGTCAGAAGTATGGCGGGTAGGGAGAGAATTCACCAGAGACAGAGTGGGGAGCAGAACAGGCAGAATGACTAAAACACACTGCTGAGGGGAGCAGCGGGCGAGGCAGGAGAGGTCTGCTGCGCCATGTGGGTCCCCTCCTTGGCTGGGGGTCAAACTCAAGTGGCAGTGGTCTCGGACAGCTTCATAGTGCTGAAACTTAACCCCTTGCACCAACAGGAAGACCCCTGAGTTTTGAAATTTTTTTGCCAAGAATAGCAGGGAACCATGAAAGGTTTATTTTATTTTATTTTTTTTTACTTACAGGTTATTTGGTACATTAAAAATATAGATAACTTAGATAGAAGCCATGAAGTATAATAATAAAATGAATATATGTGAAATTCTTTCCAACATAAAAACTAGAATATCATTAATGCCTTTGCATTTCCTGCATGTAGCTTTCCCATTCTATCTCCCTGTCTCCTCCCTGGAGAGAACCATGTAGAATTTTGTGCTTGTAATTCCCTTACAAAAAAAAAAAAAATTCCCCTGCCCCACCATGTTTGATATTCTTAGACAATTAACTACCTAGTTTTGTTGGTTTTGGAACTTTATAAAAATGGTATCATGTTATGTACAGTCTTTCCTGACATGCTCTTTTTTTTTAATATCACACTTTTCAGAGCCCCTGATGCAGTGTTTAACTGTAGCCTTTTCATTTTCCACGTTCCGTGGTGATGGGTGAAATTTAAGCGGGGATGATGAAATCAGACTTGCCTTCTGACATACCTCGCTGTGGTTAATATTTGATGTGGTTGCTTTTGTTTTCTTCCTAGAGATTCCCTTCAAGTGTAAAGAAGATGTGCTACCTGACAATGAGTGGGTCAAGCTGTGCCAAATGGGAGCAGCAGTGGAGTCTAAACATGTAAATATTTTTGAAGGTTCCTAGCTTAGGAGGTTTTCCCAGAAGTCACTTATGGAGGTGTTGTTTTGCAACTTAAACAAAGGCAAACATAACAGTGGCCTAAACCAGACAGCAGCTTATTTCTCTTGTATTAATGTGAGTGTCAGCTTTCAGAGCTGATATGGTGGCTCCATAATGCTTGACCATCATCAGCGCAAGACTCCCACATGGTCCGAGATGATTGTTGCAGTTCCTGCTACCACATCTGCATTACAGCTGATGGGGCTGGGGGTGGGGAGAGGGTAAATGAAAGACATGGTTTTCCTTTCAAGACCAAGCATCACATCAACTCACTCCCCATTGTTCAGAAATTAGCCATGTGGGAATACTTAGCCAAGTGGAAACTGGGAAAGGAGTATATTTGTTTATCAAAAACTTGGGGATTCTTTTACTAAAGGGAGGAAGGATGTTCGTGTTGCAGCTAGTGAAGGTGTGGGCTACATCTGTGAGCTATGGCATGGGTGACACACAGTCCCCAGGTCGGTAAAGAGGAATTGCATATCCTGATTGTGCAAGGAAGTCATTCAAGTGAGTAAATATTCCATGAGACGCTTCAGGACTGATGACGTTATTTTAAATATGAGCTTGTAAATTAACTTTGGAATTTTTTTTTTCAAAGATTTATTTATTTATGCATACAAACACTGGGGTACAGGCCAGAGGTGTGTGTGTGTGGGGGGGGGGGGGGTTGGTGAGAGGACTCACCACAGAGAGCAGGAAGCAGAACAGGCAGATCGAGGGAAGTACACTGCTGAGGGAAGCAGCGGGCGCAGCAGGAGAGGTCTGCCGCACCATGTGGGTCCCGCGCCTGGCCAGCAGCAGGGATCGAACTCATGCTGCATTGACTGTGGTTTGCTTCATAGTGTGTTGCTTAACCCACTGCGCCACCAGGGAGGCCCAACTTTGGAATTCTTAAGCATTCTTTACACAGGTGTGTGGACCTCTGTGTTGTTTAAATTGTAGTGAATACAGAGTTCCACAATTTTAACCATTTTAAAAGTGTACGGTTCTGTGGCACGTGGTACAGTCACAATGGTGTGCAGCCAGCTTCTCAAATTGAAGTCCAATTTTTTTATTACCTTCAAAGAAAACATTATACTCATATTCCTTTGCCCCCAACCCCATTACTTTCTGTGTCTACACATTTTCCTGTTCTAGAAATTTCATATAAATATACTCACACATAGTGTACCCTCACTGAGCATCACGTTTTCAAGATTCAGCATATTATAGTGTATGTTGGTGGCTCACTCGTTTTTGGTGACTGTATAATATTCCATCTGGACTTCTTTTTTCGTATTTCCATGTCTTTTTACCTTACTAAGTAGTTGTGCTGTGGGTGGTTCCAATTTGGTCAAATTATGATTTTTTTTATTTCCCTGAGAATTCTAGAGATGCATGATGAATTTAGGATTTTAGGATGCATTTCCCTGAGAACTCTAGAGATGCATGATGAATTTAGGAATTTAGGATGCATGAGGGATTTAGGATTATCCCTAATGGAGTGGTTGATGGCCAAGTTTGGGGAATGGATTACTCAGTACTCTCAAACGTTCTTCCCTGGGGCACAGGTTTCCTTTTGCGAGCTAATGAACACCACTTTCAATATTCTGGATGAAACCTGTGAAAATAAAACCATTGTTTCTCTGAAGGTAATGATAAAGTCTTTGTAATTGTGTATCAAGTTTCAAATATCTTGGGGCAGAAAGTCCTCTTTATAATTAGTGGGTTTTGAGTTACCATTTAATTTATATTGTAATGTGTGGAAAGTGATCTTTATAATTAATGGGTTGTGAGTTAATGTTTAAATAGTAAAGTTTTACAAATTATTGCACAGTGAAATTGTGCTTTTCTGTATAGTTCTATGAGTAAACCACCTGAATAGGTTTGTGTAACCACCACTGCACTCAGAATATAATACAGTTTCATTTCTCCCCCCAATACCCTTACTCCTTTAAGATGCTCCCTCCATCACTAGTCACTATAAATTCCTGATCTGCTCTCTGTCATTATAGTTTTACCTTTTCAAGAATGTTATATTAATGGAATCACATGGTATATGGTTTTTGAAGTCACATTTTTTTTTCACTCAGCATAATGCCTTTAAAATTTACCAACATTCTGTTTATCAATAGTGCAGTTCCCCTTTTATTTCCTGGTAACTATTAATGACATTTAGTATATTCACAGTTGTGCAACCATTACTGCTATCTAGATTCAACACGTTTTCACTACCCCTAAGGGGAATTCCAAACTCATTAAGCAGTTATTTGTCTCCTATTTGCTCCACTACCCAGCAAATACAAATCTAGTTTGTCTCTGTTCACTTCACTTCCTGGATATTTTATGTAAAAGAGATCATACTCCATGCAGTGTTTTGCATCTGGTTCTCTCATGTTTTCAAGGTTGTAGTGTGTGTCAGTGTTTCATCTTTTTTATGTCTAAGTAATATTCCACTGTGTGGATGGGTCACATTTGTTTATTCATCATTTTGAAAGACATTTAAGTTGTTTCCACTTGACCAATATCTTCCCATTCCTCCACCACACTAGCTTTTGGTGATTATCAATGGAGCTGCTATGAATTTTCATTTGCGTGTGTGTATATGTTTGCTCCTGAATTTTCATTCATCTTGCATAAATACGGTGATACATCAGTAAACATATGGGTGCTACATTCTGAGAAATGCATTGTTTAACATCATAGATTGTAATTACACAAGCCAAATGATATATAGAAATGCATTGTGTAACAATCATAGATTGTCATTACACAAACCTAATGGTATAGTCTGCCACACACTTAGACTATGTGGTATAGCTTATTGATGGAGTACAGGAGTATTAACATTAATAACATCATTATTATTAATAACTTTCTTTCCTTAGCCTTATGCTTTAGGCATAATCAGGATGACATTTGGATGTGCACCTTTTCATATCTTTTACTTTTGGTGAATGCTTGTATAACACACACACACACTGAATTCATTTATTGGGTATCTGCAATGAGAAATTTAGAGAAGTGTTTAGGATCCCTCTTCTAATGCTGAACTGCCAAGTTTCAAATCTTGGTTTTGTTTTAGTTCCGCATCCAAAACCAGAAATAATAACAACCTCTACTTTATATATATATATATATATATCTTCAAATTAAATGAAAATATATAAAACAGTTTAAATAATTCCTGGCCCCAAATAGGTGTTTTTTTGTTTCTTTGTGCCAGAAACATAAATACCCTAAATATAAAATTTCAAATCAAAGTAGTGGTTTTTAAATTAAATGAGATAATATCTACATGTTTTTCTGTAATTTGCTTTGTGTAGCAATAACTTGTAGACCCTTTGTCTGGTAACATCATTTATTTTTAAATAGCTGTATATGACCCATGATTGGATCTCATCATTTATTTAACCAATCTGCTAGACATTTAGACTGCTTGCTACCATAAGTCACAGAGAAATGGACCTGATTGCACAAGATCTTTGCATAATTTTAAATTATTTCTGGAAGGACTCATTATGAAAAGGAAAACTGCTGAGTCAAAGGGCATAAGAAATGTATGGTGCTAGAGACACTGACTTACTCCATATATACCATTATACACCATAAAGGCTACCCCAGTTTTCATTCCAATCTGAATCAGGAAAAGAAGGCTCAATGGATAACTTTTCAGTTATTTCATTGGTGTAAATTGTCAATCTCTCTCTATCTCATTCTGTTGAAGTAATATTACATTAGAATATGATATAATTTCAGGTGTACATCAATATAAATCAACATATACTGCATTAAGTTTACCACTAAAAGTCCAATTCTATCCTTCACTGTATAACTGACCCTTTATAACTAATTTACTCCTCTTCCCCCTTCCCTTCTGGTAACCATTAATGTGGTCTCATAGTCTAGAAGTTTGATTTTGTTTTATTTAGCTCACTCTTTTAGTTTCTCTGTATTCCACATGCATGAAGTCATATGGTGTTCATCTCTCTGTCTGCCTTATTTCACTAAGTGTAATGCTCTCTAGGTCCATCCAAATTGTTCCAAGTGGTAGGATTTCCTCTGTTTGTTTTCATAACTGAGTAGTATTCCACTGTGTATATAAACCACATCTTTATCTAACCATCAGTTGATAAACACTTAGGTTGTTTCCAACTCTTGGCTGTTGTAATTGACGCTCCCTAAACAGTGGGTTACATATATCTTTTTAAAGTAGTGTCGTTGTATCTTTCATCAACCCATTCTGTTGATGAGAGTGAGAGGTTAACTGCTATTTCATTGGAGAAAGATGGGAGGAGGGGGGAGAGAGAGAGAGAGAGAGAACATATACCTCTTTCCTTGTAGAGATCAGCTGAGAAATTTTCCTCTGTGCTTGAGCAAACATCCACATGGTCTAACTTAACCAAAGAAGAGACATCTTCCCTGGCTACAGTCATAATGGAAAGTGTGGAAAGCACCACGTTGGCGGCTCTTCTGAAACCCTCAGCAAATGCAAGCCAAACTATTCAGTTGGAACACTTAGGTAGGATATATCCTTCATGGCTAAGTCATACCTGTGTTTTGATTTCAAGGGGTGACTTTGGTAATGTAATTCTGCGTGGTTTTCCCACACCTCCCATTTATTGAATGCCTGGGTAAAGAGTGTATTGCCAGGTATTATTTAGAGTGTGTCATTAACTCATTCAACCAATAATTTCTGCATGCCTACTCTATGCCAGTTGTTAAAGTACAATAGGTATTTGCTACATTCAGATATTTCCAGCTTTTTCTTTTGGGTCCATGGCAAGAGATTGTGCTTCCTGGCTTAATTTTGTGACCATCTCAGTCAATGAATTTTATGAGCTCTCTTTCCCTATGCCATGACTGACAATGTTTCAGAACATAGTTTCTCCATGTATGTGGGGCCCAGGGTCAAGATAACATAGAACATGACCCCAAGTCAGTGCAATAATGGGAAAGAAGTACTTTCTATTTCTAATTCACTAAGCTTTGGGGCTCTTTTATTATCACTACGTGACCGATCCTCTCCTGACTAATACAACTATGCCTTTACCACCCTTACTATCTTTACCACTTGATGGGTAACTGTCTTGGAATAATGTGTCCTATGTGCCTTTTACAACAGCACCCTGCTCGGGGGACTAACTCTAATATAAATCACATAACCCTAGGAAGTTCCATCTTAATGTGTACCCAGGAGGAACTGCTGACAACAATGAACAAGACTCAGCTTATGAATTTTTTTAAAGATTTATTTATTTATTCATACAAGAACTGGGGTACAGGCCAGAGTTGTGGGAGGTAGAGGATTCACCAGAGACAGAGTGGGAAACAGAACAGGCAGACTGACCGAAACACACTGCTGAGGGGAACAGCAGACAAGGCAGGAGAGGTCTGCTGTGCCATGTGGATCACCCCCTTGGTCAGCGGCAGGGATAGAACTCGTGCTGCAGTGACTACAGTTTGCTTGATAGTGTGTTGCTTAATCCACTGCACCACCAGAGAGGGCCCCAGCTCATGAATTTTATATTTTATAGTGAATCAGACAACAGACATCTGGTATACCAGATAGAGCTAGCACTGTTAAGAAAAATACAGCAGGATAAGGTGCCGATAAAGAATCAGAATTAAGGTAGAGCATTGCTATTTTAAATATTGTAGTTAGGGAAAGTTTCATTGGGGCAGGGACCTGATGGAAGGGAGTTCTGTAAATATCTGTAGAAATAGAAAGTACAAGGACACTTGGCAATTCAAGGAACAAAGAGGAGGCCAGTGTGGTTGAAATGGAATAGAAGATGTTAAAAGAGTAAAACCCTTTAAGGAGAAGGGGTCATAAAGGAAAGGGAAAGGACATTGTCTGGCTTATATTTTAAAAGGACATCTCTGATTTCATTCCCCCCTGTCTTCCTTAAGAGTCCTATGATGATTGCCATCTTACAGGTGATAAATCTGGGATTCAGAAGGGCTAGGTCATTGGTAAAGTTTTTGTAGCTGTTGAATGGCAAAGCTGTGCCTTCTAATTAGCTCCATATGACTGTGAAACTTAAGCCTTTGTCCACTATCCTGGGCTTGCTCCAGTCCCTTACTATTTCCTTTGACTTCGGAAAGCTCATCTAAGTGAAAGCAGTAGAAGGTCATGACTGTCATCTCCCATCACTGTTAGTTCAACCCCATCTTTTCCTGATGCACTCCCCAAAATGTAAGAGCTCACTCCTCCAGTGCCAATTGGTTTCTCATTTGTTTGGTGCTACTGTCATCCTGTCATTCACTAAGGGGCTCAAGATCTTTTCCGTGATGAACTGAATTTTCCATTCTTTGCTTGCAACTAGGGACATACATCTTTATTGGACAGAAACTAAATTCGAGACCCATTTTCTGTGTTACCGCAAACACTGCCTTTCTCCTTACAGATATTCACAGCAAAGTTATCAATGATGAGTGCACTGAAGATCATGTAACTTTTAACTTTAAAGCCAAAGGGGATGAGATGAAGATTGGGTGTTCCACAATTGAGGAGTCTGGATCTACAGGTACAGAGCTGCTCTTGAGAATTAAGAAGAGCGGCTGTGGTGCATTAGACAGCAGATATTTATTCATCACCTCTTATGTACCAGAGTCTGTGCCAGATGTTGAGAGATTCAATGGTGGCAGAAATAGTTCTTACTCTCAGGGAGTTTCCCATATGCTGTGGAAGTCAGACCTTATACTTGACCTTAGCCAAAAGGCCAAGAAGCGATAGAAGTCAGATATCAAATAGGTAATCTCAAAATATTTTATTGAGTTCTTCACTATCTAATATGGCAGCAATTAGCCACATCTTGCCACTGAAGACTTGAAATGTGAGTAAACTATAAAGGTAAAATATATTTCACCTTTCAAAGTCTTGGTATAAAAAAGACAGATACAAAATATCTCAAAATAACTTTATGTTGATTACATGTTAAAATGCTATTTTTGCTGCATTGAGTTCCTACATTATTAAAATCAATTTGACTTGATTTTCATTTTCTAAAATGTAGGTACTAGAAAATTTAAATGTACATATGTGGCTTGTACTGTATTTCTAGAAGACATTGTTAATCTATATCAAAGCTTGGAAAACTTGTCCTGTAAAGAGCTGGTTGGTAAATATTTTAGGCCAATTTAATCTGTGACATGATTCAATTCTACCATCCCAGTGCAAGGCATTCATAGACAATATATCATGGGCATGTGTGGCTGAGTTCCAGTACAGCTGTTATTCACAAAAGTAGGCTGTGACCATGTTGGCCCATAGATAGTTGTTTGCTGCCTCCTGATTTATGTGCTGTCTGAGGACCCAAAGAGTAAGTCTAAAGAAGGGAGAACACCAACATTGAAAGGAAAACCCACCAAAGAGACCAAACAAATATAACCATAGATTTGGGAAGGAACTGTGTTTTCTACTGCTGAGTTGAATTGTCCTTCAAAAATGTAGCCCATATTTCTCCAGATGGAGAAATCAGGTGAGAAATAAGTGAGAATCACTGACCTGGAAGTCCACCTCTATTCAAATCCCCAGAGCAGGCCAATGAAGATGTAGACATGTGTGGGCTATCAATGGCTATTTCTGGATATGTTGGGTCATTTATAATAACTACTGAGCTGAACAAATGATTCTTTTTTTTTTTTTCCACTTGGGGAATTCACAGGAACCACTGGGGTGGCTTTTATCTCCTTTGCTGGCTTGGGGTCTGTTTTAAATGAGAGTTTCTTCCAAGACCCCCAATACTCCTTGACCAACTCTAAGAGGAAGCTGAAGATGAATTCTCACATTGCCAGGGGGATCATGACGGGGACCAAGGAGGATGGCTTTTCTCATCCAGTCACCTACACAATGGAGAACACTGAGGTTTGTGAATATGTCTCTACTGAGACCCCCCCTCCCCCATTAACTTGTTGGGACCCTCTGTTTCCCAATGGGATTAACTTTCATTTTTATGAAGATCCATTTAGGAAGCAAGTTTCCATAATATCCAAAGCTCAAACGAATCCTCCATATAGACCTCTAGAGGTAATGAGCTGCCTTATTTCTATGTGACTTCCATGCATCAGTGGGCAAGGTTTAGGTTGATGAAGTGATGGTGATGTAGGAAGATTTGCATGGACTTGTGTTACATTAGCTATAACCAAATTAATGGTAGAAACAGTTCTGAAAACCAAGAAAAAAAAATCTGTACTTTTCATCACTGCACATTGAGATACCTTTACCTTTTTCCATTCCTTACAGAACATCCCCTGTATCTTCTAGCCCCAAAGGGTCCTTGAGGTTGATCACATTGGATCCATTTGAGAGGGAGCTTCAGGTGACCAGGGTCTTTGATTTTTCAGCTAAAGCTGAAGTTTGAGTTGCATATCTGTGCTTCTTGGAGCCACCATAAGTTATTTGTAGTAACAAGACTTCACAGAGCCTTTCTCATTTCATTTAACACTCATTAGCCAGTTATAGATTTTTTTCTTAAAAATCTTAAAGTTCTTAAAAATTTCATTTTACTACCTCTTAGTTTTCCCCAAATATGTTTTTCTTTTACCATTGTTAGTTAAATGTCTTATAATTACCTCAATGAATGTTCTGCGAAGTTCTTACTGGTCTACATGTTTGATTCTGGGCCAGTAAGATACACACCACTATCTCTTATAGTCTCTGTTCTCTCTCACAGTTTTCCAGCCCCCTGGCCTTAGGTCATTTCTGGAAACCATCAATCTCCTTCCTGCTAGGACATCTGTATGGGATGGTCCTTTGCGTAGAATGCCATGCTTAGAACCCAATATTTTCACACCAACATTTCTTCATCCAGATAATCCCTATATGTCTTTCACATCTCAAACATCATTCTTCAGAGAAATATTCCATGCATGATTAATTTAACCTAGATTGTATACACTCTTAAAATATACCATATTTAAAAATAATTTCTCCAATTACTTAATTTTCATATGTTCCTCCTCTGTGATCTCCTTGGGGGCAGGGATCATGTCTATTTTACTTACTGGCAGCTCCTATAGATAACACATATTGAGCATGCACTAGGTGCTCAATAAAACATATTAAATGCATGGGTGAGTAAATGAATGAGAGACTTATGGATTTGATGAAAGGAGTTTTCTTCTAGCAAGAAGAGGCAGGTTGCCCCATAACACCAAGCCATCACTGTGTGTTGAAATATCAGTGTTTTGGGGTATTTTTTTCCATTCCAGAAAAACTATTCTACATCATCTTTCTCCAGCTGACTCTTGACATTGGTCAAATGGATTCATTCAAGAGAGATTCTCAACCAAAAAAAAAAAAAGTTTAAAAGCTGGGGAGGGAACTAAATAGGGTAATGGCATGAATGGTTTGGTGGAGGGGAAGTGGAACATGTGCACAGAGGGAGATATAAAAAATGTAACCCCTAAGTTAAAACAATAAGTAGATTAAAAAACAATCAACCTCTCACCTCCAGCACCTCTGGCCTGTACTCCAGTTCTTGTAGGCATAAATAAGTAAATCTTAAAGAAAACAAAAACAAAAACAAAAGCAAACAGTCAAAAAGGATTCTTGGGTCTTTCGTTTTCTTCAGCCAAAGCAGGAGTCTGAGGAACCGATCTGCGTTTTCTGGAGCACAGACGTAGAGGGTGGGAGGTGGGTACCGTCCGGCTGTTCGGTCATTGAAGCTTCTGAGACACACACCGTCTGCCGCTGTAATCGGATGGCGAACTTGGCCATCATCATGGCTTCCAACGAGCTCACGGTCAGTACTGATGTTCTGCACTTGCTCCCAAATTCTATGGGAAAATGCTGGATGAATAGCCCTGGGGCCTCTCACGGTGTGGGTGCTATGGGAGGGAGTCATAGACAGAATGTGTCACGCTCCTGTCCTTGGAGAAGTCACCATCTTGCTGGGAAGCCCTGATGCTCAAACTGCCAATGAATGACCCTAAGTAGGTACAGGCACTGCAATCACAGATGTCACTTGCCGAACACCTACCCTGTATTGAACACTTGTTTTTAAGTGACTTTAGACTCACTTGGCATGATGGAGTGTGAGACTCAGTTGCTTGCCTAGTCACATGAAGCTAGTAATTGGGGGAGATGAAATTCAAACCCGGGACAGTCTGGTTCCAAAGGTCTTTTTCCACCAAGCCGTACAAATGTTGCGAAGGGTTGTGCTGTAGGAATTCAGAGTATTTCAGTGAGAACTGGTGATAGACCAGGAAGGAAGTGGAGTGTGCAACGAGACTTGGGGAGTGAATAGATTTGGTGGAGAGGAAAGGCGTCATCATTTGTTCCGTAGTGAGTGTCTTTGCCAATTGTGCCAGTTCTGGAAGGTTCAGTTTCCTGCAAGGAGGCCTGAAGCGCTGTTTAGGACTTAAGAGAATGGGATCCAAACCAAGACTGAACTCAGAAAATTTCTGGAAGGGATGGGAGAGTTGAAGTCGTAGGGCTGTCCTTGTAACTTTGGTTTCAGGTTACCCCTCTGTAATGCAGAGGTCAGAAATAACTGCTCTCAGGTGGCCCCACAGCCATGAAACTGAAGACTAGACAGTCGGAATCCAATAGCTCACTCTTGACTGTGAAAAGCTAGCGTCTGCCCCTGTTCTGCCTGCCAACACGTTCATGCATGCATCTCGCTGGAGAACCTAAATCACACCAGGACCCGAGCCCCAAGAGATTCTGGCAACTGTAGTTTGTAGACATGGAATGAGATAAGAGACCTGGTCTCAGCTGAAATACCTTGAGTGACTTGCCTGAAGAAGTGATAGAGGGCTCATTCTCTTAAGTCCTAAGTCATATGTTCCTCTGGACAGGGCAAGGGTTGGAATGGGCTCTGAGCGATGCTAATGGATGCCAAAAGATGATGCTGGACAGTATCTAGTTTACTCAGTGTTTCTGCCCGAACTGGGAGTCTGCTGTAGGGGGCAGGGAATGTTGGCTCCTCTCGGGGTCTAACAGAGAATCTCTTTCTTGACAGGTGGACTTCTCCTTGTACGTCATTAGCCACGTGGGCATAATCATCTCTCTGGTGTGTCTCGTCTTGGCCATCACCACCTTCCTTCTGTGTCGTGCCATTTGTAACCACAGCACCTACCTCCACTTGCACCTCTGCATATGTCTCTTCTTGGCCAAGGTTCTCTTCCTGGTTGGTGTGGACAAGACTGACAACCAGGTCTCACCTCCCTCGACTGCCCCCATCTAGCCCCATCATCTCCAGGTTTCCCCCTTCTCATGCTTCTCCACGTCCCTCTATGCCAGTTCCCACCCCAGTACCTTTGCACATGCTGTGTCCTCTTTTCATTACAGTGCCCAGATCCTCACCTGCTTGACTCCTTCTTGTGACAGGTCTCAGTTTAAAATCACTTCCTAATCACACTGCATATTATAGTGCCTCCTATTAAACAATTGGCTCTCACCTGAGATGAATCTCCCCTCCTTGGGGATACCTAATGTCTGGAGACACTATTGGTTGTCTCCCCTCTACTGAGAGGGGGTGCTACTGGCATCTCATGGTTGCTGCTAGACATCTTACAATGCATAGGCTAGCCCCCCATGACAGAAAGTAATCTGCCAATAGTGTTTCAAATGTCGGCAAGGCTACCGTTGAGAAAGTCTACGTCATATGACGCCATCTTGCCTTCTTTCCCAGCACTTCTTTGAAGTCACGTTAATTATCTCTTGTTTTACTTGTTGTAAATCTACCTCTCCCACTTGACCGTGAGCCCTGTGAGAGCGGGAACTTTTGCAAGTACTTTGCCAAACAGTAGACTCTGGGGCTTTTCCAAAAGGAAACCTAATGACATTGGAGGCACAGTGGTCCTCTGTGGCGCAGCCATCTTTCTCAGACTTCTTGAGAACTAACTGCTCCTTGTGTGCCCCACTGCCGCCACTTCTCCAGGGTAGGCAGACTCTTTTCTGCACAAAGGGCACATATAACTATTTTCAGCTGTGACATCCTGCAGTCTGACTAAACTCTGTGGTCTCAGTGCAAAAGCAGCAGCAGACACCTCATATGTGGTCATGTGTGAGTGAAAGTTACTAAACAACCAGCCAGCTCAATGGCTGTTATCTCAGACCCATCCCCCATCTCTTCAAACATCCTCCAAAGTAGGGTGGCCAATGATCCATTTCCCCCGTGGTTGCCGGGAGACTTCAGTCCCTGGCAAACTCGGGGTGACCCGTCATCCTACCTCTATAAATATTTGTGGGTGAGTGAACAGGCCATGTTTAGGGATCTCCAATTCAAACACACACTGCCTGACCCTCTTCCCCTCAACCTGCTCTGCGGAAGGTCGGGTGGAGGGGTTTTCTGACTGCTGCCCTCTTGCCCCTGCAGATGATCTGTGCCATCATTGCGGGTTTCCTGCACTACCTCTTCCTCGCCTCCTTCTTCTGGATGCTGGTGGAGGCCGTGATGCTCTTCCTCATGGTCAGGCACTTGAAGGTGGTGAACTACTTCAACTCTCGCAACATCAAGAGGCTGTACCTCTGTGCCTTCGGCTACGGGCTCCCGGTGCTGGTGGTGGTTATCTCTGCCAGTGTGCAGCCTGCGGGCTATGGAGTGCAGGATCGGTGAGTGCCATCCTTAGCTCTGCCTGAAGACCCTGCCGCAGGATTTATGATGACAACTACACCATAACAAGAAGAGTGATGGCAGTAGTGGTAGTCGTGGCTCCCACTCACTGAACTCCTATTGTTGGTCTTGGACCAGCTGTGTACAGATGTGCACTGCACAAATCCAAGAGAGACTGTTCACACTAGCATAGGACATTACTATAAAAATTGCCAAGTTAGGGCCTCCCTAGTGGCGCAGTGGGTTCAGCAACGCACTATGAAGCAAACCGCAGCCACTGCAGCACGAGTTTGATCCCTGCCACAGGCCAGGGAGGGGACCCACTTGGCGCAGCAGACCTCTCCTGCCTCGCCTGCTGCTCCCTCAGCAGTGTGTTTCAGTCAATCTACCTGTTCTGCTCCCCACTCTGTCTCTGGTGGATCCTCTCACCTCCTCACACACCTCTGGCCTATACCCCAGTTCTTGTATGCATAAATAAATCTTTAAAAATAAAGGAATTAAAAAAAATGCCAAGTTAGAACAGCAGTGATGTGAACAGTGGATTTGCTTGTATGGTTTAAAAATCATGGACTCTGAAGCCATCTTGCCAGGGCTTGAATCCTGTCTCCACTATTTCTAACTGCTATCTTGGGCAAGTTACTTAAGTTTAAATGCTTAATCTGGTACCCATACAATGGGATTAATGACAGTGTCTACTCATAGTGTTTTGTGAGGGTTAAGTGAATTATTATCTGCAAAACATTTAAGAGTGTCTGGGACAGAGTAAAATGTTATATATCATCATCATCATCATTATAATCATCACCATCATTATTAACATTGTCTGTCTTAAAGGGAGGACTAGTTGTCACATGATTTCATGAAAGGTGATTTTAAGTAGTATGCTGGCGGGTACTCATTTAAATATACTTTTGTATTTATTTTATGAGGCATTAGGAAAAAAAAAAACATTGCCAGCATACCGAACTCATGCTTTCACAGACATGATTCCATTATAAGGTTCAATTTGTATAAGTAAAAATAGTGAGTTAATTTTGAGAGAAAAATTAGGGACAGTGTAAGTAGTATGTGGATAGAGCAGAGATTGGCTCGCTGTGTTATTTCATTAACCCTATCACAGACCCTTGCGAAACTGTTGCTATTCTAACTCACAGATGAGGAAATTGAGATTCAGGGATGAGAAGATGTTCTCACCGTCACACAGAGAGAAAGGGGCAGTGCAAGAACCTGGATCTGGGCCTTTCCAATGCCAAGCCCCACTCTTGTCATCCTGGTGCTTAGAGGCATTTTGCTGAACTGTGTTTGGGGGAGGTTAAATATCCAGGATTCCTCCCTATTTGCTGATGGCTTATATTTCAGGCAAGGTCATGAAATAAGGGGTGAGGGAAAGCAATTCATATAAGTGATTACCCATATAAACTAAATCCTATACAAGATATATGGTAATATGTTTACAAACATATTACCTTAAGTGTTTCTCAACAAAAGTCCTATGTGTCAGGATTAAGAGTCTCATTGTGTACTTTACAAATAGTGTCCCTTATATTTTGTGCAGTGCACAACCTGTGCTACTGTCCCTGAGTCCAACAGTACATAAAATAACAGCTCCATAACTGGTAGCTACAGAGAAAAATCAAGGCTCAGTGCAGTTGCAGAACTTATCCATGATCACACAGCTAGTGAGTGTCTGAAATGAGATTGTAACCACAAGACCAAGGAGTACCCAGGGGCCCTATTCTGTTAGGGAAAAAGCCCCATTTTTCACACTCCTTCTCCCTTCCCTTCCTCCCATTTTTCTTTCCAGCCACCCATGTATTCTTCCTTCCTTTCAGCAAATAACTATGAATGCCTCATTCATGCCAGACTTGGCACCAAGTGCTGGGGATTCAAAGATAAACAAACCATTCATGCCCCTCATAGTTTAGGGGAAGGTGGACAATTTGCAAGTAAATAAGCAATTGGGCAAGATAATTATGACTGATAGATGACATAAAAGCCAGCAAGCTCTGCTAGAGAAGACGTTAGGAGTAGGATTAGGATACTTAGCCAAGCACAGATAGGAGGTGACATTTGAGCTGAGATTTGAGTGACAGCGTGCCAGGGGAGAACTCTGAGGGAAGGGAAAGGGCAGGGGTTTGAACTGAGAACGAGCTCATCCAGGATCACTTACCAGGAAGAAGGTCTAAAAGAGGACTGTGTGGTCTAAAGAAAACTGCAGTGCCAGCTGACTCATCATGGCAATCGCTCAACACCCCCCGCCCCCATTAGTGCATTTGTTAGAGTGACTGAGACCTGAGTTAAGTGTGGGGTCAAGACTCTGAGATAAACATGGACTTCCCTGTTTCTTTTCACAGCTGCTGGCTGAATACAGAGACGGGGTTCATCTGGAGTTTCCTAGGGCCAGTTTGCACAATCATCGTGGTAAGCAAATTGCTTGGTGCCGCTGGGGAGAAGCAAGGGTCCCATGGAATCAGGAAGTGCAGGGGAAGACACAAGGCTGAGATTACTTGCTCTTATATTCTCTCCTCTGATCTCCATTTCAAGTTACGGTGTATACTGTCTGATTTGTATTTTTTATCAAGCCAACTTGCAAATCCCCCTTGGAGGCACCACAACGTATCCACCCTTTGTATTTCAAAGGGATGGGTGTATCAATCTCTTCTGAGAGCAGGTGCTGAATAGGTGAGAAGAAATTAAGAGCATTCGGTGGGGGAAGAAGAAGTGAGGTTAGAGAAGGAGATGGTAGAATAGGGACAAGGGAAAACTGGGGGAAATTTTTTTTTCAGCTGAAGTATAATTGACAGATTGCAACTGTATATACTTAGTATGTATGAATTGATGTTTTGATATATATGTGTGCTGTAAAATAATTGTCACCATCATCATAATTTACTGCTCTCCCCAGTGCCAAGTTTTGCTCTCTGGACTGCACTCACAAGGCGGTAGGGGGCAAATCATGAGTGTGAGATGTTCAGGATAGCGCCTGGCACTGGCTAGTGCTCAATAGAGATTAGGTGTGAACAATAGTGGGAAAATAATAATGCAAAGTTTTTCCGGTCCAGTCTCAAATTTTCAAGAACATCTGGCCCTTCTGGAAAAGAAATTGAATTTCATACTCCTAGAGCAATGGTTCTCAACTGGGACATTTCTGCTCCTCAAAGGATATATTTTTGGTTATTACAACCTGGAGTGAGTGATGCTAGAGCATCTAAGTGGTTAGAGGCCAGGGTACTGGCAAACACCCTATAGAACAGTCCTCCACCCACCTACCCACCCACTAAGAATGCCTTGGCTCCAAATGGCAGTAGTGCCAAGGACAGAAACCCTGCCCTAAGAAAGCTTTGCTTTAAAAAAGAATAAACCCTCCACTAGAGGTCACAGTGTATGTCCTTAGCCACGGTCTTCACGAGAACTTTCTGGATGCAGCCAGTGAAAATTAATGAAGATCACCTAAAGAAAATAAGCAAAGGCTATTCATTTGGAGATTGCTGTTGTTCAGAAGTCATAGCCTCCTTTTCATCTGCATCTGTCAGAGACTCAGAATCAGGCTGTGCAGTTGTGATGACGGGGATGGGCCTGAGGGGCTAGTGCTCAGTGACATAAGGCAGAAGGAGAAAGACACATCCTGGGCGGCATCACTTATATGTGGAATATAGAGAAACCAAAGGGTCAGATAAAACCAAACTAATAACAGACCCTAGAAACCTGACTGTAGAACTGGGAACACCAGATGGGGAGATCAGGGTGGGGACGGGACCCAGTGGACCATGGTGAAGGGTAATGGGTGCCTCGGTGGTGGGCGTGGTAACATATGATACTCGGCATCATATACGGTGCTGAAAGCCAACGTTATTTCAATTAAAAACAAGGCACAGAGGAAAAACAAATCAGGCAGAGGAGTGGGAAGGACTTATAGGGGAAAACAGGGAAGGGTTAGGTGTATACAGCTTGGATGTTGTTGGCACCGGAAGCCTAGATATGGGCATAGCAAGCATTTGTGCTATGTGATTGTGGGCTGCATCGTTTGGCACTAAGTTGGAAGTGGGGTCCAGAATTGGGGAGACTGTCAGTTATCAATTAAAATCTTGTTATTGAGGGTTGATTGCTACATTGATTATTGCTTGACTTTTGGAGTGTGGGGAGTTGCTTTTAGGGAGGGTCTGGCCAGCTTCTGTCTGTGTACCAATCTCTTCATCCCTCTTGCTTGACGTCATAGGTCAATTCCTTCCTCTTAGCTTGGACATTGTGGATCCTGAGGCAGAAACTTTCCAGCGTCAATGCTGAAGTCTCTACGCTCAAAGACATCAGGTGTGGCCTCCTTCCCTTCCTCTCCGCTTCCTTCTTTCTGCTAAATCTCCTGGAGTACCTCAGCCTGTGTCCAAGACAAAGTAGTACAATTTGGGGGGCTCAATCCCCAGCTCTGCCACTTGCCGGCTGTGTGGTCGTAGGTAAACTACTCTGAGACACAGCTTTCTCTCTGTTCACTGGGGCTATTAATATTACCCATTTGATGTGGCTTATGAAGCATTTAGCACATTTACTGGGGGGGAGGGGGAGTGCTTCATATTGCAACTATTAATACATTTCTGTCTTCTCTGGTGCATATAAAACCAGGCTCGTCCTTTCAATTTTATCTTTAAAATTCATTTAAAAAAATTCATTTTTTCTCTTAAGAACATGAATATTTTCCTGTTTAATTAGAAATTCATCAGTAATGTCTTTTTATCGCATTTCTTTGTAAGAATATAATACAGCTTATTTGAATTATTCCTTATCGATAGCTATTTAAGACGTTTCTTGTTTTTTATACTATTCTGAACAATGTTGTCTTGAATACTTTTGTAGGTAAGCTTTCTGAAACTCTAATGATTTAATCAGACTGGGAATGAAATTGCCTTAGTCAAAGGATAGGTGGGATTGTAAGACTTTTAATATATGTTAAAGTTGTTTTTCAGAAAACTTGTTTCTAAGAGTGCTTTGCCAGCCACTGCAATTTATCATTTCGTGGCATTCATTGTTTTGCTGATTTAATAGGTAAAATATATTATTGAGTTTAGCTTCATATATACGATTTCATTTTATAGATGTGGGTCTTTTTCATATTCTCATAGACTTTCTTGATTTTATCATTCAACTAGTGCTCATTTTAAAGAACCTACTAAAACCTGACATTGTCTAAGCTTTATTAGTAGTGACTTGATAATATTTTGCTTGTTTTCATGGTTGTAGCCCATCCTCCAGCCATCTTAAATAACTTTTCTAAAAATTATTCTTAAAAAGTTAACACAAAGTTAAAGTTACATCAATACATGCAATGGTAAGAAACGTTAGGTAGTGAAAACAGGAATACATGAAAAATCATGGCCTTTCTCGCCAATGGCCTCCCAGATGCCCTGATTTCTGCTATCCTAAGCAATATCACCACTCAAATGGAACTTCCTTCTAGAATATTTCATACCTATATCCACCTTCTTTATAGAGATGATAATATACTGCCATATCATCCCTCACTTCTTTCTGTGTGATATGTAGCATATTTCATATTGCTACTTAAGATTAAAAGCAATGAACAGAAATGCTTATTTTGTGCCAGACACTGTTCTAAGCACCGTATTATGAGTTTTGCCATCTCATTACTCAGATTAGATAATATGAGCAAACTTATGTTGTAGATATCAATTGTTATCCTACATCATGGCAAGGAAGTTGAGACCCGTCAGGTTAGGTGAGTTGCTAAGGCCACAGAGATAGTGGATGGAATTCTGATCCAGATCTGGTACCTGTAACACCACTGCGTGTTGTCATTCTCATCTCATTCAAAAAAATGGTATTATAAGCTCGTGTCTTTGTGCTCGTGTGTATCTGCAGGTCAATGTCTTTCAAGGGCCCTTAGGATCCAACTTCCCTGCATCATGACTTGGAAACCCCACCCCATAGTTATTCTCACCCCAGGGTCAGCCTCACATCATTTCTGAGAGCACAGTCTGTGAAGACAACAGCCACCTCCCAGAATCTTATCTTCTGTAAATCTTCTCTCCTAGGTTGCTGACGTTCAAGGCCTTTGCCCAGATTTTCATTTTGGGGTGCTCCTGGGTGCTGGGGATTTTCCAGATTGGACGACTAACCAGTGTCATGGCATACCTGTTCACCATCATCAACAGCCTGCAGGGGGCCTTCATCTTCCTCATTCACTGTGTACTCAGCCGCCAGGTATGTAGCTGCTGTCCTCCCTATCCCTGACTGCCCATCCTTCCAGGGAACAGTGCCTGTGCTGGGCCCAGTTCCTTGCACCTAGGAGTATGTCTACCTCCAGGTACGAGAAGAATACAAGAGATGGTTTACCAGAATGACCAAACCCATCTCCCAGTCTCAGACCTCAGGGATTTTACTATCATCCATCCCCTCCACTTCCAAAACGGTGAGTGTGTGTTTATGCAGGTCCTGGTCAGGTGGAATGCCTGTTACTTAGCAATACCAAGTACCACCATGCATTGAAGACCCACTGTGTGTTCACCTATATTAACTCATTTGATAAGGTGTAGGGTTTAGGAGTGGGCATTCAGAAGACATACTTCATGGGCTTAAACTCCAGCTCTATATCTCTATGTCTTGGTAGCAATGCAACCTAAAAAATATAAAATCATTAACAGATAAAAAATGGGCCATGTTAAGGATTTTATTCTATTCAATCCATGAAGGAACTCATACATGTTGTAACTGTCTCAAAAGAGAATGCAAAAAATAGATGTATACATGTATTCTATATTATGTATAGATACAATATGTGTTGTGTGCATTGCATACATTATATATTATACCATATGTATGTTATAGAATATGCATTATGTATAAATTATGTATCAAGAGAATACAAAGAACAGCATATATTCTATATATATTCTATATTCTATATTCTATATTATGTATAGATAGATATTATATAGTATGTGTGGTGTTCATTGTATACATTATATAATGTAATTATATCTCATGCATATGGTCTGTTATGTAATATGTATATATATGATCATATAATATATATTTGGTTTTTTCATCTTCTTTTAAGCCAGTTACAATTCTACCTGTTTCTTTCATTATACACACACAGAGCAATGGGACATATTATATAATTATAATTA
The DNA here is from genome assembly GCA_019455555.1 of Galemys pyrenaicus. Lineage (NCBI taxonomy): Eukaryota > Metazoa > Chordata > Mammalia > Eulipotyphla > Talpidae > Galemys > Galemys pyrenaicus. The sequence continues at coordinate 4,266,691 of JAGFMF010011614.1, read as the reverse complement.
TAAATATGGTGGTATATTATAGAACTCCATTAATAAGATATGATGCATATAAAACTTCACACCTTTGCATATACTTGTCTTTGTTGCTTCTGGAGTGGGAGCTGTCAATGATGAAGTTAAGGGTGGTCTCAGTTTACCCTCAGTATCCGCCACAAGAGGGATAATCCTGATTAACATTTTAGCGTTTCTTCTTCTAGTTTCTGTTGCCAAAGTTATCTCCCTGTTTTTATATAAAGACTGTGACCATATAGATATGACATCTGGACTCCCACTGGTACCAGTTCTGTCTCTGATTCTGTGGAAATGCTCTTTTGTCTCTCACAGAGTTAAAATCCTTTCTTGTTTTCAACTACTTGATGGAGCAACACCGGAAGAAAGAAGGTGCCTGCAGGGGTCTCCCCAGAAAGCGTCTTTGTGGCTCATACAGAGGTGCAGGGTCCCATCGAGGCCCCTGGGCTTCAAGCGTGGGCGGGTGGTCCAGTGGTTTCCCACGGATGCTTCCTTGCACGGACAGGGTTTCTGCTCCAGACTACGCTTCATCTTTCATGTTCTGCGGCTCTTTGAATTCCAGAGTTCTGTGGACGTGGCAGAAATAATGGCATGACCAAGAACACCTGGTTACCCTTTTGATTTCTGCTCCTGAATTCACTGAGAGCCCGAAGGGGCTCTCTGGCCCCTTCCAGGAGACTGCCCTCTGAGAATGACATGCCAGCTGGCTGAGCAGCTGAACCTTTGAGCAGGACTCCTTCTGCTTTTAAATAAATGGTCTGTAAAGTTGTAGAGAGCACCCGGGGGAGAAATAAAGCGCACAGGCTACTTTGGCAACATGCTTAAATGATTTCTGTTGGTAATAGGAGCAGCGGACAGAAGAGACTCCTCACCTTCTATGGAGGGCTGAAGCACTTGGTGATAACACTCTTTTAGTGTTTTGCTTTTCTAAGTTCCTTCAGGGAACCAACATCTCCCTTCCTTCCCGGAACTTTTGTTGCTAGGGTTCACACTGCTTACAAAGCTAGCCATCACCTGTCTTGTCCTCCACCCCTCCCCCGCTCCCGTAAAATGCTGAATGCCGGGAAGAGAGTAGAAGAGGAAAACTTTAATGTAGATCTCCTCCCTTCCAGGAATACCCCGCAACTGCCTGTCAGAGTGCTCCGGGGCCAGAAATACCACTGTTAGAACAGTGCGATTTCAAGCCCCATCCAGCTCTGCTGGGTGAGAACCTGCATTTTAACAAGACACCCAGGGCACTTGTGTTGTACATATGAATGTCTGAGAGTCACTGTTCTAGAATGTCCTTCATTCTAGTTAGCATGCAACTGAGGGATACTCAGGACCCCCAAACTTGCATGCTTTAAAAGGGTTTGGCCTTCCATGTGCACAAAGGCAAAGAAGACTCTTTGTGTGAAAGAACTTTTATAGAGCTAGTGTACACAGAGAAAAGAGAATGGATAATAGCTTCCCAATAAGACACCCCAAATTACCCATCCCCTCATGAGCAAATGCCCAGTCAAGTAAGGTGGGTCTGAAGCAGGGCTGCTGAGGCCGAAAAGCTTGCCACAGATCTAAGACAACTTCTAGTGGGAACCCATAGGAAGGAGGCTCTGAAGCAGGTTCCATTTCCCCATGTGTCTCTCACCCATGTGTCTCTCCCAAGTGTCTCTCCTGTGTCTCCTCCATGGGTCTCCTTTCATGTCTCCTTCCCAGCAGAAGCAACTGCAAGTGGGACCACAGGACCAGAGCTCTCTTCTCTAGCCCCCACCCTCTGTGTTATGTAGCTTCACCTGACAGTCGGCTCTGCCCACCGTTAAGTGGGGGTGGGGTGGGGAATATGGCACCCTCCCTCACATTCCCAGGTGACAGCAGAGCTTATACCATAAGAAATATATGCCATAAGAAAATGCTTCTTCTGACTTTAGGGCTTAACACCTTTCCTTAAAACCTGACTTATTTCTGTGGTTTTGAGTCTGAACTTACTTGTTACTTCCACAAAGAATCAGTCTTTGACTCTCTTGATGTGGGATTGGATATCACCTTTGTCTCCCTCCTAGGTCTCCAGACCTTCTAGCTTTGTGTTATAATTTCTCTTTTTTGGGGTGTCTCCAACGTAGACCATGGGCTCCATAAATATAGGGAACTGTATTTAGTAAATTTGCCATAAATATGGTGTCGTTCCAGGAGGGCACAGGCAGGTTCTCAATAATCCTGGCAGATGGGTCAGGGAGGAGTCCTGGAGCCTTTGGTGGCTTTTTCAGACTTTTATTGATATTTACATCAGAGGTGACCCAGTACACGGCAGGCAGGGAGGCCGGGGGGTGGGGGCAGGAGTATTTCAGTAAATCTGCCTGTTCTGCTCCACTCTGTCTCTGGTGAGTCCTCTCACCCCCCCCCACCTCTGGCCTGTACCCCAATTCTTGTATGCATAAATAAATAAATCTTTTAAAAAAAGAAACGCACATTGACTCATCTTCAATGTGCTTCTGCACTTCCCACCCCCACAGCGGACAGTGGGAAAGGACTGAAAAATAGAGAAGTAAGGTTGTTAGAATTTAAATCATTTTAAATTTAATTGTTGTGTTTATCCCAAGCCATAATTTATTACAATTTTACTTTCTTGACTTTAATGGAAGCAAAATCATCAATGCTATTTTCAAAATCAAGTTCTAGAAAAAAAATGTAATCATTAAAAATAGATTTAAGACTTTTATGTAGGAGTGAAAATTTTCCTTTTGCTTCAGGCTCTGCTATGACCCAGCTGTGACCTGGGATAGCACAGGTATCACACTGGAATATTTTGTTATACTCAGGTTTTCTTGGTTTTTAAGAATATTGCATTGATGTAGGAATATAAAAAGAGAAGGATTTGGGTATTCATTTTCTCTTAGCTACAGTCCTGTAAATTCTGTATTATTTGAATAAAGTTCTTGATTACATAGTTTTTCTTGACGACTTAAGTTTTTTTGGTGCCCCTTAAATTTGTGCCTGAGATGAGGACTTCTCTCCCATACTTTAGTCCTGGATGTTGGTTTTTCTCAAGGCAGATTTAGATCTGGTTTTTCAGGAATGAGGACTATGTCCTAAGTGCCCTCTCATTTTAAAACACTGATTATCAGAATAGATACTTCTCAAAAAAGGATGTGTAGGTGGCCAACAGGTACATTGAGAAAAATGCTTATCATCACTGAATATTAGAGAAATGACAATCAAATCTACAATAAGCTATCACCTCATAGTGTGACAATGGCCCATATTAAGAATATTATTAAAAAACAAGTGTTGGTGAGGGTACGGTAGGAATGTAAATTGGTGCACTCTATATGGAAAATATCATGGAGGTTCCTCAAAAAAAAAAAAATTAAGAAAAGGACTACCACATGATCCAGTAATTCCCTTTGAGGTGTTTATCTAAAGAATATACTACCTTGAAAACGTATATGTTCCTCTTTCTTCATTGTAAAGTGTTCACAGTAGCCAAGGTATGGAAACAACCAAATGTTCTTTGGAGATGACTAAATAAAGAAATGTGCTATACACACGATGGAGTACTACTCAGCTATAAAAAAGGTACTACACTTGACCTTAGCCAAAAGGCTGAGAAGCGATTCAGCTATAAAAAAGGTAAAGTCTGTCCATTTACAGAAACATGCATGAAACTTGAGGTGATTATGCAAAGCAAAATAAATCAGAAAGAAAAAAAATACCAGGTTATTTCTTTGATATGTGGACTAAAAAGAAACAAAGCATGCAAACGAACAAAACGAACAAAATTAGCTCTTTGACAGACAATAAATGGTGATTACAAGAGGGCAAGGGGGATCTGAGGGTTGTATTGAATGGGGTCAGTTTCATAGTAGCGAATCATACTAGGATTTTGGTGTGGGTACAGTGTGGTATATATATTCATTGAGATGTGAAAGTATATTCCTGAGACTTACATGGTATTGTAAACCAATGGGACATCTATAAAAATTTAAAAAATCTTTCATTTCTTGGGGGCCTCCCTGGTGGCACAGTGGGTTAAGCAACGCACTATGAAGCAAACCACAGTCACTGTGGCACGAGTTCGATCCCTGCTGCCGGCCAGGGGAGTGACCCACATGGCACAGCAGACCTCTCCTGCTGTGCCCGCTGCTCCCCTCAGCAGTGTGTTTCAGTCGATCTGCCTGTTCTGCTCCCCACTCTGTTTCTGGTGAATCCTCTCACCCCCTGCACATCTGACCTGTATCACAGTTCTTGTATCATAAATAAATCTTTAAAAACTATCTTTCATTTCTTTATATGCTTGCACAATACTCTATAGAGTATGTATCATAGTATATCTAATTGGCGTTTGCATCATTTCCAACATTTCAGAATCATGAACAACATTGTAAGGAGTATCTTCAAGCTAAACTTCTAAAATGTTGTATAAATGCTTTAAAAATTAATTAAAAGGGGAGAAAACTTTTATGCCTTCCTTAAATTTTGTTTGAAGGAAAATATTTATAACTGCGCAAAAGTTGTCCAACTTCCCCAGAATGTCCAAAAGAAAGCCAGTAGAACTACAGTAATCTGAAGTCCACGTAAGCGTTCTACTCATAGAAGACTTTCTGGCATCAGTTCTAAGTCATCTGGTTGCCTCCCTCCCTAATCTTTTATGTTCCATGTGCCTAAAAGTATCAATTTAAAAAATCTGTAATACTCAATATGTTAGATTACAATCAGATGATCACGTGTTTTGCCCCCAAGTATCCTATGAACTCCCTGTCAGATTTATCTCGGCATCACTGTGATCCAGTAGAAGACTGGGCTTATTGATCGAATGAATGAATAATAGTTGTTGAATGAATGCATCAACAGTAGAATGTGTTAATCTACTACTGTACAGTTATAGGACACTGTTTTGCTATTCTATCCCTTGAGATCTCCTCTTGCTTTTATAAATAATGCCATGGCCTTGAAGATCTCACCCAAATACCCCCCTTTTTTTTTTAAGTTTTCAATACTAAGATCATTGCTAATACTACTATCTCTGCAATGACACTAGATGACTTAGGGTAAGTTCCCTAAAAGCAGAGCCTGTGACAAGGGTGCTGGTGCCCATGATTTACTGAGGGAACATTCTGAGAAAGGAGGAATTGAGGGGAGCAGAATGGGGCAGGAGAGGGAGCTGGACAAGGTTAGGGTCCCCATGGTCTCAGCTGGAATTTAGTTTCGACTTGCTCCCACGGTGAGCTTTGGAGTGAGATTTGCACCTCAGCATTGGTCCAGTTTTAGGCAATGGACTGGCCCTGCGTCAGTAAGTTATTGCCACGTGCTGCACCCAGGGTGGTAAGGAGGTGTGTAAAAGCTCCTCTTCTGCTTGTTATAGGGCAGGGAGAGGGGCACCCCAGAACCCCCAAATTTGCCTTTTTTTGAATGGGTTTTGATATTTCCTGTATTAAGATAGACATATAAGGCTTTTAAAGGGATTTCCTTTTGGAAAGGAATTTTAATGCAATTAGGATATAGTATAGAAAGGACAAAGAATATAGTTATTAAGTTAAGCATTTAAAGTTACTTATTTTTTTGAGGGTAAAAGTTTAGCTAAACAGGATTGGCCCAAAGCAAGGCCCAAAAGCCTGCCACAAGTTTAAAAGACTTTTTAGTGGAGACCCATAGAAAAGGGTCAGAAAGAGTTAGACAAATTTGGGGAGAAAGGAGCAAAATTAAAATTGAAATGAAAGCTGCCATTATTAATCTCCCCACGGGTCTTTAACCCACATTTGTTTTAACTAGTTTAAGACCAAAAAGCAAGCACAGTTTTTTCACATGTCCCTCTGCTCCATGTGCCTCCTCTACGCCTCCTTGCTGCTCTCCATCCTGCTTCCTTCTTCCTTCCTTCCTTCCTTCTGTCCTCTTGTTACAGGGCAGGGAGAGGAGCACCCAGAACCCCCAAGCCTGCCCTCTCTGAATGGGTTCTGCCATTCGCCGCATTAAGATAAACATACAAAACTTTTAATGGAAAGGAACTTTAATACAACTAGGGTACAATAAAGAAAGAACAAAGAATATAATTACTAAGTTAAGCATCCAAAGTTACCCACCTCCTTGAGGGTAAAAGTCCAGCCAAATAGGATTGGCTTAAAGCAAGGCCCAAAAACCTGGCACACATCTAAAGCACCTTTCAGTAGAGACCCATAGAAAAGGGTCAGAAAGAGTCAGACAAATCTGGGAGGAAAAGAGCAAAATCAAAATTAAGAGGAAAGCTGCCATTGCTAACTTCTCCACGGGTCTCTCACCCACATCTATTTTAACCAGTCCAAGACCAAAAAGCAAGCACAGTTTTTTCACATGTCCCTTTGCTCCACGTGCCTCCTCCAGGTCTCCTTGCTGTTTTCCATTTTTCCTTTCTTCTCTTCTCTTCTCTGCAGAAATCTTTTTTTCCTCCTCAGCTCCACCCACTTAGGGTGGAACCAGGATTTTGGAACTTCCCTTTTTCCTGGGACCACCCTGTTACACTCTCATCCTTTCTCCAGCATCTTCTTATCCCTGCTCAGCTCCACCCACTTAGAACCAGGATTCTGGAACTTCCTCTTTTTCTGGGGACAACCCTGTTACATGCTGAGTGTCGGAGTCCAGCTCTGGCTTGAAGACCAGGTCTCTGAAGGATGAAAAGGAGTCGCCCGACTGGAGGGAATTGAGAAGGTAGCACACTTGATCAGACCATGATATGCGTCCTACGAGAGACTCAGCTGGTCTTTATTTATACACTTTTAGCAGGCCATGGGTTACATCAACATACGCATAGATCAGGAAGATAACAATCATTGCAGTTTTTAAGAACATCTTGGGGTCTTGTGACTCCCAGTCAAGATTTATGACCTAGGCAGTGACAAAATCCAGACAATCATTTTTTAACAGTGCTAAAACTATTAAAATTGATTAATCTATGTTAAGGCAATCATATCAATTACTTAAGCAATCACAACTTAATTATTTTGTTTTTTTTTTTTTTTACTCTGAGTATAAGATTGATGATTAGTCACAGGGGATGGGGTTAAACTAAAGGCAGTACTCTAAAAAAACTGCGGGTGTGTGGGGAGAGGAAGGTACCAAAACTAACACCTAAATCACATCTATACCCTAATGTTTGATCTTCAAAAGGAGTCATTAATATCAGTATCTTCTGAATCTAAGTCTGATTGGTTTATATTCGTTACTAGGGAGTCTTCCTATACTAGATTAAAACAAAAAGTAAAAAAGGGAAGGGAGGAGGGTAGGGAGGCTTCGTGTGACTCATTTGTCACCTTAAAGAGTGTAGAGCCCATTTAACAAAGGCAAAAGGAAAATGCAGAGCCTCACACAATGGCCAAGTTACAGAAAGGTCACACTTAGGTCCCCGGGGCTTGTAGCCCCAAGTGAATGTTTAAGCCTGAAAATTTTCCTAATAACTAACTTTAGATTTTGTAAAATAACCACATTCTAATTGCATCTATTTTTATCTAGTCATGCAGTATAGAATTTGCATTATGATATTAGCCAATCAGTAGTACCTCATCAAAATGCATGGTAACAGTTATTTTGTTTGGTAACACACAGCCAGTTGTAAGACCACCCCCCCACCCCCACCCCCCACCCCCGTACTTTTCCAGTAAGTACATGTGGGGGGTTGGAGGGTTGGGGGGGTGGGGGACAGCTGTGGAGCCAGGTTAGTTCCCTCATGATGGACTTTTGTCTCACAACAGGAGTAGCATGGGCCCCGTCCCGTCAGCCAATGCCAGTTTTTTTGGGGAGACAGAAATCTCAGAGGGGGGTTAGGGAAGAGCACTAACATTCCTGACCACTTCGCCCCATCCTCGTGACCATCAGAATGAAAAAGAAATTTGTATCAATTACTTAGTTTGAAGTGCATCATGAGATTTTAAACTGCATTAAAAAATGTTCTTAGAGAGTCCCATAAACCATCTTACTAAAAGATCTTAGCGATGGTTTGCCATTATCATTTTGCTTTATTGAACCTAGAATGCAATACTTTTATAGTACCAGATGTACTCACCATTTTTTGCTTATGTTTAATTTTTGACATGGTGATTACTTGAAGTGTTTCTTTGCAACATTACGGTGAAATGAAATGTAAGCTACATTTCATTTTCATTCAAATAACGTTTTAAATCAGAGATTTCTTGAATATATTAAAGCATGTGCTTAAACACTTGCATGTGTTTATACAATATATGTTCAAGCATTTTGATGATTTTGCCAAAAGCATATTTAATCAGTAAAAGAATTTTATTTTTGTTTAAAGCCCAGCTTTTAATTAAGTGCATTTTGGCTACCTCCCAAATACACTTTAATAAAGTGCTTTGATCTTCAAAAATATGAAAAGCACCAGAAGGAGATATCTTTTATCCCTATTTTAAAATTAATTTATATATGTATATGTATATATATATTTTTGACACTTATGCGACCTTAATCACTTGTGTGACCTTGCTTCATAAATTATTCCCAACTTTAAAACAATTATCCATTTAAAATTTTATAATTATTCAATTTACTTTATAAGTATCCATAGGTAATGTAATATAAATATAACTTATTATTTTATAATTATTCATTTTGATATAATTATCCCTCTATATGAATTTGGAAATCCCCCACTGCATCTGTCTGTGCGACGAATAACAACGTGGCTCAATTTTTATGTCTAGCTTTTTGACCACAGTTTCTCAGATTGTCTTCCTTCCTCTTTTCCCTATTTCTCAGAAAAAAATCCTTCCTCAGAAGTTTGTGAGTGTTGCTGATATCTTCTCAGAATGTCTTTCTCCCTGTGGTCCTCCTCAAGCACCTCGGATACCTCATCAAACATGCCCACTCAGATAGCATCTTCAGCCGGGGCCCACTAAGTCCACAGAATGCTGAGTCATCCAGATAGGGACTGTACAAAGGAGGTTCTCTCCCCAGAGTGGCTCTGCTGTTTCCTCTTGGGCCCCAAAGCTGCTGCACTTGCGTGCAGTCACATCTGACTCATAAACGCGCTTGCAACACCTCTCATCCCCTCTCTTCACTTGGGGCTCCCCAAGTGGCCACTCCATTTGCTGGACACAGTGGCACTCTACCCTCTGTCTCCACTCTCTTCTTTCTAGTAGAAAGGTAGGTGTTATGGAGTAGTGTGAGAGTATATCCAATTATTTGCCAGAAGCATCTACGTTCTTCCCTTGGTTTAGCCCAAACACCCTGGGAGACAGAGATGGGAGAGTCCAGAAGGCTTGGAGATGTTAAGGAATGTTCACAAAGTCATTCATTCACCCTAGGGATGTTTCAAAACTATCTACTCTCTAGAAACTGGGGTTATGACATAGTTGAGGCACTGTTGACCAAGAAATAAGCAGGCATGACATTATTAAGAAAGCACAGGAGTCACAATCCAGGCCCACAGCCTAGAGGCAACCCCAAGGCGTGCCCCCTGGGGTTGGGGATAGGGAACTCCAGAGGGTGAAGCAGGCATGTGCTCTGAGCTGGGATCATTTGTTTTGAAATGTTTGGATTGGTTCTTAGGTCCATTTTTTTTTGATGGTTGGCAAGAATGATTGGTTGGCAAGAATCTTCCCACAGAGAGCTGCAGTGACGTGTCTTTGGTAACAATTAACAGATGGTCTCCAATTTCTTCTAGTGGCCAAGAAGGCGGAAACAGGGAGTTGCTGTTCTTTCATAATCATGGCTAAGGAGAAAAGAGTTGTTGAGTCACGTTGCACTCAGTAGCTCACCCAGATTCTCAAGATGGCGGTTAGAGGCAAGATGGAATTTGTTGGGTACATAGATTTCACAACTTACATTCTCTTTACTTTCATGGAACTTCCACTGTAACAGTGGGGGGAGACCTAGTAAGTAAATGAAGATCCAGATGGGTCAATGTCTTCCCTTGACCCCTCCAAGTCCCCACAGTGTCTACCTGGAATGTTGGCATCATTGGAATTTAACAATGGAGTTTTTTGACCTCACTGGCCAATGGGACTCACTGATAGGAGACCAGGGGAACACAATGGACCCTGGTTGTCTTGGCAGTGGGTGTGATGTAGTAACAGCACGTGAAGGAAGGGATCCTATACTTCTCATACATGAGCAGCGATATCAATCAATGTTATAACAAAAAACAGAGTACCAAAATATACCAATGTTACAGCAAAAAAAAACAAAAACAAAAAAAAAACAACCTAAAAGAGGAGAATGAGGTCAGAGTATTAGTTCTTTAGTTCCTTGAATGAAGACCAGGGTGCCATGGTCTCTTGTACCAAGTCTTAGCAGTTATAATTTCTTATTCTGTGCATGCTGATATTTTCCCAGGGGCATTCTATTTAATTCTTAAGCATCTTTAACCTGTCCTGTGATTTTAATTCCACGTAAAATAAAAAGAGAAAATTTAGAAAGTTTCAAAATAAAACATTTTTGGAATTACTATCCCTCTTGAGTAACACTGAATTGCAGTACTGTGTGTGACTCAGAGGCAGAGGATCACACCTCTGCAGATGCATGTCCTTCCATAATTTTGTTGCATGAGTTACGGCATGTCCCGCTCTTCCCACCAGCATTTGTATGTTTAGAGATAGAACAAAAAAGCACTGTTGTCTGAATTGTATAGAAAATCATGCCCAGAAAAATCCTTGAGAAGAGATAGGATTTTGCCAGAATCGACACAAGGGTTAAACCAGGTTCCTTGTTGCATGAAATCAGTAATTATTTATTGTTTCTTCTTTCACACCCGCCCCCATAGGTTAAAAGTCACATAACATAAAGTTCACCATGTTAACCATTCAGTGCCTTTTAGAATAGTCAAAATGCTGTGTAACCATCACCGTCTCGGCTACTAAGCACATGTGGCACTAGAGGTGTGTCTGAGACAACAGGGACAGTATGTTCTAAAGACTTCGGTGAGTTGGGTGAGAAGGCGCATCTGCATGAGCTGATAAACTAGATGAGACCCAAGCTGCCAGTTCTGTTAGGGCAGAGATGCTGGGTTCCGCTGGATTCTCAGGTCCGATTCTCCAAGCTGGAACATTTTCATTATGTTTCCTCTGGCCACATGCTGCCATCTCAGGTGTGGGAAATAGAAATTTTCTTAGGAAACAATTGTTTTCTTAAAAACACTGGCAAAGAAGGAAGTGGGGTTTGTGTTTTATGCCTCAGGCCTACGTGTTGGTAAAAGAATAGTGTTTCCTTCTTTTCTTGACATGTGGTTCCTCTTTGACAGTTAAGAAAGGTTTGGTTTCTCAGCAGAATGGGTGGAGCTGGCCCAGGGCCGGGGTATTAGTTGGAGACTGGGCAAGAGGCAGCTTCCCAGTCTCGTGGGTTCAATGAAGAGGGCTTAGTGAAGAAGACACCATTTATACGGTTATGAGTAGGTCAGGGATTTCTGAACCCACCGCCTATGTGTGTGTGTGTGAGTGTGTGTGTGTGTTTTCACACACTAAACAATTCTCCAACACCAGCTGGGTGCCCTATGATTCAACTCAGTTCTGATGCTGTCTAGCCAGAGACGTTTTAGAGCCCACAGGTTAAAGGCTCAGTCTCATAGGCCTTTCTTTTTCTCCCCCACCAGTTTTACCACTTTATTTATTTTAAAGATTTATTTATTTATGCATACAAGAGCTGGGGTATAGGCCAGAGCCGCGGGAGGTGAGCAGAACAGGGAGACTGACCAAAATACACTGCTAAAGAGAGCAGCGGGTAGCAGGCGAAGCAGGAGAGGTCTGCTGCACCATGTGGGTCCCCTCCCTGGGCGGGGATCGAACTGGAGCTGCTGTGCCAAAGAGGCCCCTTTTCCATTTTACATGACAGTCTCAAACCCAAGTGATTACCTGTGCTTCTTCCTGACCAACATGGACCAGAGATTCCCATGAGCTCCTCCCTTGGGTTTGATTAATTTGCTAGGGCAGCTCATGGAACTCAAAGAAACATTTTACTACCAGATTATCTGTTTATTATGAAAGGGCAAAACTCAGGAACAGCCAGACGGAATAAGTGATGGGACAAGGCCGGAGGAAAGGGTGTGAACTTCCATGCCTACCCCCAGATGCCGCTGTCCCTAGATCCCTACATGACCCCAGACTGGACCGCTCTGAACCGCGCCTTTTGGCTTTTTTATGAAGACGTCACTATATAGGCCTGCTTGATTCAATCACTGGCCCTTGGCAATGGACTCAACCTCCCTTCTCTCGCCCACTGCAGGCACTCAGGTGTAGAGGCTGGCAGCCCCAGTTCTTACGCACTTCCAAAAGTCGACTTAAAACAAGAGTGATCATGAGAAGGAGCTTGTTATCAATAACAATATTCCCACCCACTTCTACTTGATGGTTCTAAGGTAATTTCAGGAACTCAGGACAAGGGAGCAAACATTATAACCAAAGAGGCTCCCATTGCTCTTATTGTTCAGGAAATTCCAACTGTGTGCCAGAAACACAGACCAAATACATATTTCTTATTATAAATCACACTCTCATAGCAAGGGTAAGAGAAAACATTAAAGGATAGCAGCACACTCTGGGGTTAGCAATAGGGGGAAGGGACTTAAAGGAGCAAAGGGGGAGAGGAGATCCAGGAACGCCGGAAGGAGTGTGAGCTCGTGACAGTAAGTCCAGGTGCTGGCCAAAAGTGCAGTGTCTGCAGGGAAGGAGGAGTTAGGAAAATCAGTATCTCTCTCCTCTCTCCTCCAGGTAGCTACCTGTCTTTCCAGGACAAAACACAAGAGCGACCTGATGATGCGTCCTTGGAGAATCTCCCATTGCACAGGGTAGGGTGGAAAAGGATGGAGAATGTCAGGGTATCATTAAATAAGGTTGAAATCTAAGCCCCCAACCCTTGCCCAGCAGGAAGGTTTGGGAGGCTTAGATAAAGGGAATTGAAAATGTTGCTATGGAAACAGGCCCTAAGGCTGATCACTTTGACCCTCAGTAGGGAAGCCATTCTGTGTCTAAGGTCAATGCCCAAGACCACACATTCAACACTAACTGGACCAACTGAGTTGTGAAAAACCCATGGAAAACAGTTATAAAAAGGAGCCCCAAATTCTTCTTAGGAGGCAAACCTCTCCTGTCTCTCTCTCGTTCTCTTAGTAGTGTATTTCAATAAATCCCTCTTTTCTGTTCTCTGCTCTGAATTCTTTCACTCCTGTGCCTCCAGACTCACTCTGATCTCCCCACAACAGAGAGCATATTATTGCACAGTCTCCCACAGTGAATGGTTTCTTGCTTAGCGTTCAGGAGGTGGACTTGCCCTGTCCACTGCTCCTTAGGATGAACACTTGCTTGGTTTGTGAAGTGAACTGGTAGTCTGTGGTCGTGACAGCCTTCTGGTCTACCAAGGAAAAGATGAGATTTCGAAGTGGGATTAAAGAAGGTCAGTGACAGATGCTCTGTCCATCTGTCCAACAGCTTCTGCTCTTTCTGTTTATTGGCTCATGGGGTCAGTCTACTGTCTCCCCATATTTTTCTCTGGGGCTTTGCATCCAAACTCTCAAAAAAAAGTATGGAGGAGCAAAATCTGCCACTCTACAAATATGTCTCTTTGGCAGAAGCATCAGAGGGTCTCTGAGAACAGGGTGAGGTTACCCTTTTGTAAGACATTTACAGGAGTAAAGGAAAATCTTTTTTAGGGTGTCTCCCTTGCTGTTTGGGGAAGACCTAATCTCTTTACCTCTTGTCTGTGGTAAAGGCAGCAACTTAAATTTGTATACAGATCATGCCCTTGCTGCTGTGTCTTTCTTGTCCATCACTGATCTTTCCTTTGCTCCTCCCAGTGTTACAGGGCAGAGAGAGGGACACCCCAGAACCCTCAAACCTGTTCTCTCTAAATGGGTTCTGCCATTTGCCACATTAAGACAAACATGTAAGGGCCTCCCTGGTGGCGTAGTGGGTTAAACAACGCACTATGAAGCAAACCGCAGCCACTGCAGCACGAGTTCGATCCCTGCTGCCGGCCAGAGAGGGGACCCACATGGCGCAGCAGACCTCTCCTGCCTTGCCTGCTGCTCCCTCAGCAGTGTGTTTCAGTCCATCTACCTGTTCTGCTCCCCACTCTGTCTCTGGTGAATCCTCTCACCTCCCTGGACTCTGGCCTGTACCCCAGGTCTTGTATGCATAAATAAATAAATCTTTAAAAAAAAAAGACAAACATGTAAGGCCTTTGATGGAAAGGAACTTCAATACAATTAGGGAACAATACAGAAAAGACAAAGAGTATAGTAACTAAGTCAAACATCCAAAGTTATTCATCTCCTTGAGGGTGAAAGTCTAGCTAAATAGGATTGACCCAAAGCAAGGCCAAAAGCCTGTCACAAATCTAAAGAACTTTTTAGTGGAGACCCATGGAAAAGGGTTAGAAAGAGTTAAGCAAATCTGGGAGGAAAAGAGCAAAATTAAAATTAAGATGAAAGCTATTATTATTAAGCTCCCATGGGTCTTTCACCTACATCTGTTCCAACTAGTCCAGGACTAAACAGCAAGCGCAGTTTCTTCACATGTCCCTCTGCTCCATGTGCCTCCTCCAGGTCTCCTTGCTGCTCCCCATCCTGCTTCCTTTTTTCTCCCTTCCTTCTGTCCTTCTATTTTTTTCCTCCAGCATCTTTTGATCCCTGCTCAGCTCCACTCTACATAGGGCAGACTGGGATCCTGGAACTGCCTCCTATCTGGGGACCACCCTGTTACAGTAGCATCCTTTGCTCATAGCTGAAGGTATTTAAGGTGGTGACGAAGCCATTTTGCGGAGTAACCAGTCCTACTGAACTGAACATGTATGCAGGAGGTGTGCAAGAAGACTGATCTACTTCAGCACGAATGGTAGGGTGTGGTTAACTGTCTTTTGAACTTGTCTTGCAGAAACAGCAGAGCCCAACGCCAGGCGATGAGTCATTTCTGCATGTGCAGAAATTAATTGACCTTAAACTGGAGCCAAGAAGACAAGCAGGACCACCCAGATCACATTGGAGAAAGAAGACCAGCAAGATCTGCTCATCTGAAAAAGAACCTCTCCCCAATAGGTCCGTTTATAACCATCCAAAGGACTTTAGTTCTCTTTTTCATTATTATTATTATTGTTTCTTTTTTTTTAAGATTTTATTTATTTATGCATACAAGAACTGGGGTACAGGCCAGATGTGCAGGAGGTGAGAGGATTCACCAGAGACAGAGCCGGGAACAGAACAGGCAGATCAACTGAAACACACTGCTGAGGGCAGCAGCGACACGGCAGGAGAGGTCTGCTGCGTCATGTGGGTCCCCTCCCTGGCCGGCAGCAGGGATCGAACTCGTGCTGCAGTGGCTGCGGTTTGCTTCATAGTGCGTTGCTTAATCCACTGCACCACCAGGGAGGGCCCCTACTATTGTTTCTTAATGGAGTACCATTGTTCTACATTCTTGTTAATTTTTTGATAGCATGGAATTTCTCCCCTCAGCTGTGGTTACCATAGTTCTCCTACCACCAAAGTACCCACTGCCCACCCCAGGCCTCTGGGCTTCCCACCTTGTTCACCCCTCCCCTTCTCTTCTGGATGTCTTGTTTCTATGATCAGCTTTCAAGAGCTGGTTTTAATGACAAAACAGGCTTTGCCTAAGCCTTGTTTGGTTTCTCTATAGGCCACATGTAAGTGACACCATCTGGAGTTCATTTTTCTCTTGGCTTATTTCACTCGGCACATCCCTTCTAGCTCCATCCATGTTGCTGCAAACGGCCTACATTTATCTTCCTTGATTGCTGTGTATGCGCCACAGCTCCTTGGTCCACTCATCTGTTTGGGGGACATTTAGGTTGTTTCCGTGTTTCTTTTTGGCTGTTGTAAACAGTACCGCTGTGAAAGAGTGCAAGTTTCCCTTAGAATTAGTGTTTTGTGTTCTTTGTAGATGCTTAGATGTGGAATTGCTGGGTCATGTTGAGATCCAGGGCAAGTTAGGGTTAAGTAGGAGCCCCAGGGTCAGTGCATGCAGGGAATTCGGGAGAGTGAAACAGGCTTCTAAGGTAAGGACAGTACATTCTAAAAAGTGCTAACCAAAATACATACTCCAGAGATGAGGTCAGAAAGTGCAGGAGGATAAACACAGACAGTAAAACGTGAGAGAATAAGACCTTGGACAGGGGTGAGGTAGGGGTGAGGTGGGGGTGGGGGCGGGGGTGGTGGGTTGGGGGTAAACTCGAAGATTAGAGCTGGGAAAATGGGCACATCTGCCTGGAGTGTGGCCGTTAGAAGAAAGAGCCAATCACAGACCAGGACGATGAGATTTTAGGATAGAGGGGAAAAAAGGTTTAAAAATCCCTAGACACAGGCCCACAAAGGCTTTCTTGCCCTCCCAAGTACAGCATACTTGGGAGTTCTTACTTTCTTTCTTTACATAAACTTTTCTTTACTTCTTAGACAAAGTTCGTTTCTCTGCTCACTTATCTAAAATGTTCGCGAATTCCTTTTTATGGCTTTGTGAGACACCAACTCGTGGTGGTCTGGGGCTGGGACCCAGTGGTGCCGCTGTGGCCTGGGGTCCATTCCTAGTTTTTAGACTAGGCCTAAAAACCTAAAATTATGGTATCATATTGGGGCCCCCTATGGGGATCTTATCATATTGGAGGCTCATTGTATTCATTTTTGGCCTTTTGAGGAATCTCCACACTTCTTTCCATTGGGGCTGGCCCGGTCTACATTCCGCCAACAGCTCAAGAGGGTCCCTTTTCCCCCACACCCTCGCCGGCACCTGCTGTTTCTGGCCTTTCTGATATGGGCCGTTCTCACAGGTGTGCAGGTATCTCACTGTGGTTTGCATCTGCATTCTCTAGATGGGAAGTGATGATGAACATTTTTCACATACCTCTTGGCCATCGGCATGTCTTCTTTGGAGAAGTGCCTATTTAGTTCTGCCCATTTCTTGATTGGATTATTTGTTTTCTTTTTGTTGAGTTGAATGAGCTCTTTGTAGCGCTTCAACATAAATCCCTTGTCTCACGTATGGTGTGCAAATGTTTTCTCCCATTCAGTAGGGTGTCTCTTCATTTTGTTTCCAGTCTGACTGCACACAAAGTTTTTTGTTTTGCCTGTTTTCTTCCATGTATTTCTTCCATGGTTTCAGGTCTTACATCCAAATCTAATCCATTCTGAGTTGATCTTCATGTCAGGTGTGTGACAGTGCTCTAGTTTCATTCTTATCCATGTGGCTATCTATATTCCTTTGCTCCTAACTCTTTCCTTAGTCAATAAAAATCAACTCCTTTGTTTTCAGCCTTACTCCCTCAAATTAATTTTAGCTCTTTCACTTTCCTGGGTGGCAAGAGAGACTTGAGTTTTAATTTCTGTCTTTTTGCCAGTAGACTTACAAATACATTTTTTCACAGGATTGGCTTTATGTGCATTAGGCAAGGAGCCCCCGGGCTTATCTATCGGGTCCCCAGATAGGATACCCTGCTCAAGATTCTGTATCCCCAGGGGGCTGTGATGTCTTCTGAACCTGAATGATCATCTAGTCCATTTTTTCCTGAGACTTACTGATTGGATTCCTCCTACTAAGACTCAGTACGCCAGGCACACAGTGTGACTTGCATTTTGAGAGAATAGGTCTGAAAACAAATTTCTCATGGGTGAGTGACCTCATTGTATGTGCTGGCACCTCACTTTGTCCATTGGTCTTCTAAGGATGGTGAGTTCATGTCCCACCCTAAGGAGATTGGTCTCCTGAAGGTTCTGGGCTGGAGTCCCTTCATAAGGAGACATCCTAGCAGGTTAGCATCTCAGCCCTAGATCAAGAGTCCTAGGGAGACAGCTTTGACTCCCAGGAAGTTAGGGCAATATACGTGGGCATTGCAGCTGCACTTTAAGTTGGGTCTCGGGGTTCAAGTTCCAAGTATCTGATAGTGAGCTGGTTTAATAGCTTAATTTGAAACAGCATGTGTGAGAATGATAATATTGGGTGCTATACTATTGCTAAATTGTTGCTTCTATTTGTACAAAAAATTACATGCAGAATTAGATTATGAGCACACTGAATGCTGAAAATTTCATGAACTTTTCCTGAGTTTAGGCATTTCAGTTAACACTCAGACAATTTTCAGTACAGCACACTTGACAATGATAAGCCTGAACGCTCCTTCACTTGCCACTCAGGAAAAACATTCTGAGTATCACATGAAGAAGTGGGATGCCAGCCCACCTAGACAGCCATCTCCAGGTGATTATTTGAATATTCATTGCATTAGCTCTAATTAGTTTATATACATAAATGGGAAGCCAAAAGAAGGAAATGTTACTATTAGGGATAATAAGACCATGTTTTGGATGTAATAAAATCAAGACAAGGAGTAAATCATTAGGTGTGCACTTGAACTTGTAAAGCTAATGGGTTTTTGCCAAATCTGGGATGGATCTTACTAAGATTCTTCTAGAAGAAGAAAGAAGGAAATTTCAGGACATCATGCTTCAGGAATTTTACCAGTCAAGTAGATGAGTGTGATCATGTTGGGTAACCCAATCCCAAAGACCACGAATACAGGCAAGTCATTTCCCTAAAGTGGTAAAATGAAATGTGATATGATAAATAGGGAGTTGTGTAATACAGAGACATACTATCTTGCATATTCTGGCTTTCAAGACTCTCACTAAAGCATCGACTGACTAAAGAAAGGACCTATTTAGTCAGATCCTTTCCTTGGCATATATGAAAGTTGTTGCCATTTTCCATCATCCGATTTTTCCATTAGATAACATCATCGCTTCCATGCTCATTTTTGGAGGTACTTTAATATCACCCACCCTGGTAATGTACTTAAAGTTACTCTAATGAAGAGAGAACTAATGGACCCTGCATTTTGCAAACTCCCTAGCCAGCACCCCAGCCTTCTCAGCCACCCACAAGACTCCTTGAGAAACTGGTGCTCAAGATAAGAAGCAAGGTCTTCCTCTTTTGTTCACTCTGAGAAGCTGACAGGCTGAGAAGCAAGGACTTGTCATCTTGTGGGTGAGTTGGAACTGGTTTAGTTTCTTTCCATAGAAAATAGAAAACGTTTTACTTGTAATCGTGGATCCAGAAAAATGTTCTGGCACTGGAAAACTTTTCAAGAAGTCCTTATTATAGGTCTTGTCTTTATTTCTTGAAAGCATTGATGGGGCATGTGTCTTGCATTCTTCTTCCCACTTCTACTTGGGCAAGAAATGTGTGTATTATGGGGGTGTGTGGTACACACCGACATGTGTTAGCATGCATGAAAGAGATGGTGAGTTTGTATTCAGCATGAACTGAAATAAGAAAGTCACAAGAAACAGAGTCTGAATCAAATGTGGTGTATAGCTTATTTGTTACTAAAAAGGTAAAACACAAGTTCTAAAAAGATGGGTGAGTTTCCCGAGGTCCATAGTAAATTAACACATTTTATTACTTGCCACACATCTCCATAATAAAAGCGTCAACCTAATTAAATGTCAGTCTCGTAGTGGAAGGGTTGCTTATTTTATTCATGGCCAAAGTAAGTATTTTTCAACCACTGGTGGGAGTGGGGTACAATGAGTATTTTAAAGGCAATGAGTTACTTAGTGAGTAACAATGAGAATTTAAAGGCAATGAAAGGATTATAATTATAAAATAGTAGATGCCACATGCAGTGATTATTGATTTATAAAATTTGGTTCTGTTTCCTCTCCCCCACCTTTCTTCAGTGGGTTATAGCTCAAAATCTCTCTAAGTCAATATTAGATACATAATGCAAGCTGGACACAGAAAGTACTATATGATCTCATATGTGAATGGTGGAAGTTACATTAGTCAAAGTTATAGAAGCAGAGTAGAATGGTGTTTGCCAGGGATAGGCGGGGGGTGTGGGGGTAGGTTCTGGTCAGAGTGTACATTTCAGTTAAGCAAGAGGTGGTAAGTCTAGAGACAGGTGTATGGCATGGTGACTGGAATTAACAAAATCCTATTTATTTAAAATTTGCTAAGAGGGTAGATCTTACACTAAGTGTTCTTAACACACACACACACACACACACACACACTGATCATAAAGAGATGATAGATATGTTGATGGCCTTGATAATTTCACAGGTGTATGCTTATGTTCAAATTCGTCAAGTTGAATACAGTAAACATGTAGTTTTTTGCATGTCAATTATACTTCAGTAGAGTGATTAAAAAAAACAACCACCATACTGCAGATGGGCATTCCAGGAGGTCTTGGCTGTTCTGAAAAACTTCATCACCTCTTTCATGTAAGATATTCACTTTTAATTGGACTGGTTTCAAATGAGGTTTCCAAAAAAATACTGGATGGTTTCACTTATATGGGAAACATAAAAAAGGGTCAATTAAAACCAAAGAAATAATAAACTTAGTATCTGACTGCAAAACTGAGGCAGCCAGAGGAGGGAGGTGGTGGGGTGCAAATAGGGAAGGGAAGGGGCCCAGTGGACATGGTGGAGGATTATCGGGGTACAGATGGTGGGAAGGGTGTGGAAGTATACATGCATAGAAATTTGAACCTAGAACCTGGAACAGATTCAAAGATGTAAACCTCCCTCCCTCCATAAACATAATCATACAGAGAAAAATACTATTTGTCCTTATTGGATTCCCACATAGGGTTCTTTATGTTGAGGATTTCTACAATTTACTTTAATGTAGGTTTTTTGGAAGGAAAGAGAAATCTAAATTAAAGGGGGAGATGAATCTTGAGAGAAGATGAATATTGAGGAAGTGACCAAAAGTAACTTCTGGATATGCTCATGTACGCAATTTGATTCCCAACTAGGCAGTACAACCTACTGCGAAGATCGTGAGCCGTGGCCCACTGGCCCTGCACTTAAGAAAAAAGTGGGTTTGAATGTCTTCAGATGGAGTCTGCTGACTCCAGTTCTCATTTTCACTGCTCCTTGACAATGACCTTTCTTGTTTATATTACAAGTTTAGCTCCCAGGGGGCACTAAGGTTTAGAATCTTTGTGTAGGGCTGTTCATGGGCTTTGGGCGCCATCTGACTTAGTCCCAAGTTTGTTTTGCATTTAACTAACAGTGTAAGCTTGAGCAGGTGGAATAATCTCTTTGAGCCTCAATTTTAACATCTGAAAAATGGTGGGATAACCAGACATCACAGGGTGCTTCAGAGCTTTCAATGAAATGATGATGACAGAGCACTTAGCAATATGGCTGGCCCATTGTAGAAGTTCCATACATATTTTTGGGAAGGGATAATAGAAGGGATAAGAGAGGTAGCTATGGAAAAATTTCATTTACTTGCAAGATGCCCTGCATCATACATGACTAGCCTCTTCAGATCATCAGACACAAAATATTTTCCTTGGATGCATCCTGGATTTTTCCTGGATGGACTCCTATTCTGTTCCTGTGGGGGCTTCACAGAAATCTTTTTAATTCTCACCCCCTGTAGTAATAGGTTAGTCTGTAGCATGCGAAGTAATGCTAATAATTGGAATCACGGGAAGGGATGAAATCTCCATGATCATCAATGTCACCACCACCACTGTCACCATCATTACCCTAACCGTCATCATCAATGTCACCACCACCACCGTCACCATCATTACCCTAACCGTCATCACCCTGTCACCACCATTATCACCTCAAATACCATCACCATTTCTATCATGTCCACCACGAAGTTCACCACCACTCCCACCATCACCACCATCACCACCACCACCATTATCATCACCTCTAAAGCCATCATTGTCATCACAACCTCCATCACCATACCTGTCATTATCACTTTATTTACAATTTTTATAAATATTTATTTATAACTTTACTCAGCACTTGCCGAGTGCCAGGCAGGAAGAAGGTCGTCCTGCTGAATCAGGACAGCAGTACTCTAAAGTAAGTGCTCATTCTTGGGCCTCCCTGGTGGCGCAGTGGGTTAAGCAACACACTATGAAACAAACCGCAGTCACTGCAGCATGAGTTCGATCCCTGCTGCCGGCCAGTGGGGGGACTCACATGGTGCAGCAGACCTCTCCTGCTGTGCCCACTGCTCCCCTCAGCAGTGTACTTCCGTTGATCTGCCTGTTCTGCTCTCCGCTCTCTGTGGTGAATCCTCTCACCCCCCCACACCTCTGGCCTGTACCCCAGTGCTTGTATGCATAAATAAATAAATCTTTAAAAAAAAAAAAAGTAAGTGCTCATTCTTGACTCCATTTGCAGATGAGATAACTGAGAATCAGAGGCAAACTCAGCATCTCAGGGTCACTCATCTGTAACTGCAGATTTGTGACTCAGACTCAGGTTTGTCTGAACACCGATTTATGTCATCTAAATGCCTATGGCCAGCACCTGATATGGGATGAGGCACTGAGAGATAATTACTCCATAGACAGGCCCTAAAAGTTTTCAGTTTCAGAGATCAAAGTGTTACAGGCAGGGTGAGGGGCACCCAGGGGCCCCCAAAACCTGCCTGCTCTAAATGGGTTCTGCCATCTGCAGTGTAAACACCAAGCATACTCCAGTGCATAAGACCTTCTATGGAAAATAACTCGCATACAATTAATATGCAATAAAGAGAAGGAAGGGAAAGAATAGATAAAAATAGTTTCCTCAGGAAACAGTTACCAACCCCCTCTGGGTAAATGCCCAACCGAACAGGGTTGGCCCAAAGCAGAACAGTCTGGGCATCTTCTGGTGGGGACCCATAAAGAAGGGGCAGAAGGGGCCAGGCCAGTCTGGAAGGAAAAGAGCAAAATCAAAATCCAAGTCAAGATAAAGGCGGCCACTGTCAGTCTCCCCACGGGTCTCTCACCCCCGTCTCTGTCTCTTTCACGCGTCTCCTTCCATGTTCCTCAAATTCCTGGTGCAAGTCCAAGGCCAAAAGCAAGTGCAGTTTCTTCACATGTCTCTGCTCCATGTGCCTCCCTCAGGTTCTCTTCTGACCTTCACCCAGTCTCCTCTCGCTTCTTGCAGCCCACCTCCACACTTCCTTAGGGTAGGGCAAGGAACCTGGAGCTTCCCCTTCTCCAGGGACACCCTGTTACAAAGGTAGAACACACATATCAAAATGGGAATGTGGAGAGGGACCCGCACTGCCAAGAAATGACATTTAAAAAAGTATTTATTTATGCATATAAGAACTGGGGTACAGACCAGAGGTGTAGGGTGAGAGGATTCACCAGAGACAGAGTGAGGAGCAGAACAGGTGGATGGACTGAAACACACTGCTGAGGGGAGCAGCGGGGAGGTAGGAGAGGTCTGCTGCACCATGTGGGCCCCCTCCCTGGCCAAGAATCGAACCAGAATCGCCCCACAGTGCAGCGCTCAACCCCTTGCACCACCAGGGAGGCCCCCCTTTTTCTAAAAAAAGATTTATTTAGAAATGACATATCTAAGTCAGTTTTTTTTCACTTCTATTTCAATACATCATCAATGGTATACTTTCCTATTGCTAAAGTAATGTAGAAAAGTCAGACTTAAATTTAAAATCACTCTATTAGCATTTATAATTCTCTTAAATGTGTTATTAAATATTTTGTACTACTACTGCTATTACCTGTTTTTATTCTAATGCTATTTTATAATAATTTTCCATGTAATTTTAATAGCCTCCCCCAATGTTTTTATTGATGATACCCTCTTACTTGCATTATCTTTATTAAAAAGCTGCCTTGCTTCCTACGCTACTTTATAAAGTGTTTTTCAGATAGCTACGTCTTCCTTTATTATCATCACCGTCACCACCTTTTGCGTGGTTTGCCTGATTTAAAGAACCATCCTCATTGGTAATGGGCACAGGAAGTTTTATTCTAAACCTTAATCGTTCACTAATATCCCCCAGGACAGTGCTTTTTAAATGTTGCAGTGATCTCCTTAGGGCAAATATTAACTGCGTTGCTTTTTAAAAGTCCTCTGCAAGGTTCATGTGTAGCATTTTTAGCCCTTTCATCATTTTCTTCTTTTAAGATTAACTTTTTTTTTTAAACACGAAATACCTTTACTTGGTTCAAAATCCACATGTTACAAAAGGGTGAAAGGAAAAAGTCTCCTTGCCCCTGCTTTCCTGTAGTTCTCAAAGGCAACTGACACGAGTTTCTTGGTAGCTCCCAGAATTAGTTCATGCTAGTACTAACCCATGAACATATATACACGTACTTGGTGAATGTACGTGTTTGTATGTTGTAGCGGCAGGAAGGCAGCACAGGGCAAGTTCGGGATGGTTCTAGCAGACGCGGGTAAAGGCAGGAGTCTTGGAGCCCTCGGTGACTTTTATGCATTTTATTGTCAGAGGAGGCCAGGTACATGGCAGGCATGGGTGCGGTGGGGGTGGGGGGGTCGGGCTGGGAGGCCTGCCCCCAGCGCATCTCACCCTCTCGGCTGCTTTGCTGCTCCTTCTGCTCTTGCTGCTGCTCGTTGGTCTTGCTGCTCGCTGGTTGGGCCTCTCGCTGCTCATTCATACTGGCGTCCTCTTGATACCGCCCATATAAGCCGGTGTCCAAACTCAGGTGCGCCACTTGCGCATGCCCACCTACGCATGCGCGGCACTGCAGGTGTCCATCATAATACCAATGGCAGGAGGGTGGAAAAGCCTGAGACTTCTCAGACCCTACATACGTATATGTATACATACGTGGCTACATTTATAAACACACCTGTATATAATTGTATCTGTAATGTCGTTTTTGGAGTCAATGGGTTTGGAGAACAGGGTTCTTGGGTTCACTCTGGGAAAGGTTTCATCAGAGCTCCCGTTCAGCAGCACGTGGTGAGTTTTTCTGTGAGGCAGAGACATTAGTTATTTTTAAAGAGCAGGTTTACTAGGGGAAAGGAGTAGGAGAAGAAAGGACACTTGCACAGACACAAGCGGGCAGGGAGAGAGCTGCACCAAGAGACAGGCTTGCTGAGAGAGGCCTGCACGGTTGCAGGTGGTGGCCTGAGGAGAGCTGTCTCCACTGATGGAGGTCAGTGAGGAGAAGCCCCAGCAGGGTACAGGGTACAGGTCAGTGAGGAGAAGCCCCAGCAGGGTACAGGGTACAGGTCACGGGCAGGCAGGAGGCTGCTGCCCTGCTGCGGAGAGAGCTGGTGAAGAGAAGCACCGGCATAGTCACAGGTGGGCAGAAGGCCGGCAGCCGCGCGTCAGTGCAGACTGCCCTGATACAGTCCTCTTTGGGAGGGCTCACTCCTTCGTGGAGCGGCTTGCTTGTTAACTTTGAATCAACTGTGTGAAATTAGAAAGGGACCGGAGATTCCACAATGGGCTCCATACTACACTGGGTTCCGGAGATAGAGCTCAGTCTTCATATATTTACTTTTGTCTGAGCTCAGACACACCCTATAGCGGTGGACATCTGCTTGGACCTTATGCTTTGTGATCTAGGCATTGGCGCCTGAGGATCTTTGTTTCTGTAGTCGGGTTAATGACTGTTAATCACTTCTACCCCACCTCCAGCTCTTGGTTTTGTGTGAGCCAGGTTTCTTATGGCGCCTCCCTTCCAGTTTCTCTGTTCTTATCCCCCATAATATAGATGGCTAACTTTGCTTAAAATGGAGAAGATAGGGTCCTGTTCTATGTATGTTATAGACTTTGCATAAAATGGAGAAGATAGGGTCCTGTTCTATGTATGTTATAAATATAGGGATGTATAGTTCTAAATTTGGAAATTTTTAGGGCCTACCTATTGAGTAATTATTTCTTAGGGCCTCACCCATAATTACGTGCTGGCCATAGGCAGTCAGATGACATGGTAGTGTATAGTACACTAACATTTTCTTTGTTAGCTCTGCTATTTTACACAAATGCTAGCACACAGACTTCTGACCCTGTGTTTTGTTTGTATCCATCCATCCACCCATCCACCCATCCACCCATCCATCCATCCATCCATCCATCCATCCATCCATCCATCCATTATCTATCTATCTATCTATCTATCTATCTATCTATCTATCTATCTATCTATCTATCTATCTATCTATCTATCTATCTATCGTAAAAGGGTGGTCCCCAGGAAAGGGGGAAGTTCCAGAATCCTGGTTCTGCCCTAAGTGGGTGGAGCTGAGCAGGGTTAAGAAGACGTTGGAGAGAGGAAATAGGAGGACAGAAGGAAGGGAGGAAGAAGGAAGCAGGATGGAGAGCAGCAAGGAGACCTGGAGGAGGCACGTGGAGCAGAGGGACATGTGAAGAAACTGTGCTTGCTTTTTGGTCTTGGACTGGTTGGAACAGATGTGGGTGAGAGACCCGTGGGGAGGTTAACATGGCAGCTTTCATCTTGATTTTAATTTTGCTCTTTTCCTCCCAGATTTGTCTGACTCTTTCTGACCCTTTTCTATGGGTCTTCACTGAAAGGTCCTTTAGACGTGTGGCAGCTTTTGGATCGTGCTTTGGGTCAATCCTATTTGGCTGAACTTTTACCCTCAAGGAGATGGGTAACTTTGGATGCTTAACTTAGTAACTATATTCTTTGTCCTTTCTGTATTGCACCCTAATTGTATTAAAGTTCCTTTCCATTAAAGGTCTTATATGTTTGTCTTAATGCGGTGGATGGCAGAACCCATTTAGAGAGGGCAGGTTTGGGGGTTCTGGGGTGCCCCTCTCCCTGCCCTGTAACATGGTCATCTATCATCTACCTAACTACCATCTTTCTGTCATAATCTATCATCTATCTAGGTCCACCATTAGGATTAATTAACAGTATGACTTTAATGAAATCTTTCCCCCTTCTCATTAAGGAGCTTTTCAAACATCTACAATTGCAGTAACAATAGCATAAGGAGCCCATGGCCCTGCCACCCAAATTTAACAATAACCAACTGCTGGCCAATCTTATTTCATTTTTCCTGAAGCATGGTCACCTGAGTTAAGCAGCCCAGCACTCTTATTAACAACCTTTTGCTCAGTCCCTGCTATGAAACTCAGTCCCTGGTAGACCATATACAGCTGTGAGGTAGAATGGACCTGAGGGGTCCCGTGACTCCTGACCCTTACTCCTTGGTGTGCAACTACACGACTCACCTCTTGGTCTGTAGCCACATCATATCTGATCATGTATAGCTGCCAATGGAAACCCACCCAGAAACTTATAGAAACTGTAAGTGTATATAAGCCCCTGACATCCTACAAAGCCAGCTCAGCTTGGGGACACAAATCCTGAGTCAATACCAATGTATTAAACCTGCTTCTTGATAGTCCTGCTGTCCACGTTTCCTTTGTGCCATGTAACATTACTACCACTTTCTCCCCTACAATGCTCCTGTTCCACAATTTTCCTGACATGATTTCTATTTGTTACATTATTTTGCCTGCAAAATGTTTAGTATGTATCTCCCAAACATCAGGACTCTCAAACACAACTGCTTTACCATATCTATACCTTCCTTAGGAGCAGGCATCTGACTTGACAGGTGAGGACGCAGTGAATTATATCTGTCAAAAAAAATGAACAGTTGCTCTTATTGTCATCACATATCCAACGTTAGGATCCTTAAAACATTGTTTGAGTTAGGATTCAGCAAAACACTGCAGTTGGTTGATGTGTTTCTAAATTTCTTTTAATCTAGATCATCTCTGTGTTTTCAAATCCTTTAATTTTGTTTTTAATTAAGGTAACTGGTTTACGATGCTGTTTGCATTTTAGAAGTATGAGATCTCCCCCTGCAGGTGTTGTAACCACACCACACCCCCGACCAGAGCACCCGGATTATGTTCTCCACTACCCCCCACCTCTGATACTGTCGGATCTACTGTCAGATTTCTAGGGTTTGTTATTAGTTTGACTTTATCTGACCCTTTGCTTTCTCCATCTTCCACAAATAAGTGACACCATCTGGAATTTGTCCTTGAAAATTACTTCATTTAACACACTCTCCTCCAGTTCCACCCATGTTGTTGCAATGGCAAAGTGTGTCTATTCATAGCTCAGTAGTGTTGCCTTATCTTTATTTGGGTGAAGAAAATTTTCCCATGGAAATTCCCACAGTCTGGATCATCCTGATTGCAATAGAACGGGATTTTAAATCCCAGCAGGGTACTCTGAGATACACCCACTTGTTGGGCGATAAGCTTGTTTTCAATGGGTAGCTCTGCGAAGATCATCCTTGTAGGATCATTTCTTGGGGATAATTTCCCAGAAATGGAATTGTTGGGTCAAAACATAGGCAGAATTGAAAGGATTTTGATAAGCACCAGCCAGCTGGCTTTGACACTGTTACCATCAGACATGGTTACTCCTGGGGTCTCTTTATTCCAGGGACCCTGGCCACATCCTCCGTGAGTGCTTCTCAGATTGTTGTCCTGGTATCTCAGTGCTATGGGACGCAGGTGTCTGCCCCTGCTCTCAGGTGAGTGGGTTGAAGAATTCCACACCCTTCTTCCCAAGTTCCCTTCCCCCAGTCTCCTAGTTTTGGCTGTTCTCCCAAACACGGCACTTTCTCCAGAAATTACTGTGTGTGTCTGTTGCATTAGGAACTCTCATACTGAGTTTCTTAGTTGCTCTCCCCCCCCTCCACCCAAATAAAGACTTGGATCCCCTGGAAGGGGATCTCAGGAAGCTTAAGGGAAGATTAGGAAAGATCAGAGAGGGAGGGCAGAAGGGTGAATGAAGGGTGTGTGAATGAGGAGTTACTGCTGTGAGTGACTGATACTCGATCCTGCTGGGGACCGTCCAAGGGGCAGTAGCTAATGTGCCTTGGAAAGCCGAGGAGGTTGAGCTGTCTATCTTGTCGTGGACAGCCACTCCCAGCCCCACGCCAAACACTTCAGGCTTGCCTCCCTGGGGCGCAGAGAGATACGGGTACGTTCTCTGCATGCAAACCTGCTCCAGAGCAGATGCTTCTGATGGGGCTCCGGGTGCTGAAGGATCCTGGAAGTTCTTGACTCTGAGCAGGAAAGGATTTGTGCAGGAGTCAGTAAGCATTAGAAATGAAGCTTTATTGTGAGAGTGATGGGGTTCAGATGTTGGGATTTGAAGAGCAGGGTTCTGGAATTCGGTGAAGAACCTCTTACAGCTGCAATCAAATGTTCCGCTCATGCTCCAGTGCTCCTGCCCTTTCCATCAATGTCCTGGTGTTTATAGCCTGCCCGGGGTATCTATAATGAGTTTAGCACATGTATGACTGGACAGCGCAGACAGAGCCTCTACCTCACCCAGCCTTCTGCCGAGCAGAACCCTCAGGCATCTCCCATTGAACTCTCTCTTCTCTCTCTTCCAGGTCTCAGTGTCCTTCTGATTCTGTCTGTATCAGAAGCGAGGAGCTATAGAGGTGAGCTAAACATTTCCAGAGACTTGGATATACAAGGTTTCCCTGGGAGGGGATCTCAGGGGAAAGGAAATGGGGATTGGGAACCTGTCTCCAGCGAGAGGAAGGAGCACTAAACTCCTTCTGCTCGTTACCTAACCTTTGGAGCATCCCAGGACTGTCCTTGCTTTCCCATCATCACCACCATCACCACTTATTTAGCGCTTGCGCTGCACCGGGCTCCGTGCGAAGGTAGTTGCACACACCACCTCCTTCAGCCCTTGTGACGTTGCTCTGAAGATGATCCTGATAGTTCCGCCACTTGACCACTGGCTCTCTAGAGAAGTAGTTGATTCAAGGTCCTACAGCTGCTGGATGTTGGGTTCTGCTCTTTCTTTCCCAAAAATCTCTGTTTTAAGTCACGCCGTGAGATACATTTGCCTTCACTGCATGCCTGGGGTTGTGTGGTTCTCAGAAGCAGACTCTGAAATAAGGACCGAGAGCAATTTATTTATCGCAGAGGAGATTCCAGAAAGTATCAGCTGAGTGGGGTGTTAGATGAGAAGACAGAGTCCAATGTCCCACAGGTTACATGTGGGTAACTGGAACTCCATTCCCTGGGGACTATTGGACAGTAAGAAGCATGAACTTAAGTGTTATTGCCCTCAGTGGGTAAGAGAGTTGTTTTTCTATTATTTTTAAAAATATGCTAATAGATCCATAACATAAAATTTACCATTTTTAAGAGAAGAGTTAAGTGGCATTAAGTATATTCACATTGTTGCTCAGGCATCACCGCCATCCACCCACAGAACATTTTTCCTCTTGCAAAACTGAAATGATGTACCCATTAAACACTAACTCCCTCTTTCTTTTCCCAAAGCACATGACAACCACCATCTTACTTTCTTGTCTCCATGAACTTGACTACTGTAGGTACCTTGCATTAGTGGAATCACATAGTAGTGTTCTTCTGTGAACAACTTCTTTCTTTATTTAGTGTCTTCTAGATTCATCCATGTCATCACATGTGTTGAACCACATTCCACTGTGTGACTAGGCCACGTTTTGTTTGTCCATTTGCCCTTTGATGGGCACTTGTGCCATTTCTACCTTTTGGCTAATCTGATTAGCGCTGCTATGGACACGGGTCTACAAATATCTCTTCAAGACCCTGATTTCAATTCATTGGGATGTATATCCAAGAGTGGAATTGCTGGATTCTAGAGTAATTCTCATTAAACATTTATTTTAGGTTATTTTTTGGAATTACCATACTGTTTTCCACAATAGCTAGACCATCTCACCTTCCTATCAGGGGTGCATAAGGGTTATAATTTCCCCACATCCCACCGACATTTATTATTATCTGATTATTTTTTTAAAAAAGATTTTATTTATTTATGCATACAAGAGTTGGGTTACAAGCCAGAGGCATGGAGGCTGAGAGGATTCACCAGAGACAGAGTGGGGAGCAGAACAGGAAGATCAACCTAAACACACTGCTGAGGGGAGCAGTGGGTGAGGCAGGAGAGATCTGCTGCACCATGTGGGTCCCCTCCCTGGCTGGGGATCGAACTAGCACTGCAGTGACTGCGGAACATATCACCTCTAACACAGTGTGGTGCTCAAACCCTTTTGCCCCCAGGGAGGCCCTATTCTCTGATTATTTTCAATAAGAAGGAAGCTGAGTTTTTAATGCCACTGACCTTTGTAGGTTTTTGGTCGAGGGGACTGCGTCTGGGGGGAGGGAGAAGACTTGCTAATCTGCCATGCGGTGAGCTGGGAGGACACCGGTTGTCAGAGAAGGCCCTCAGATAAAGAGATCAAGTGCTGACAGTTGAAAGTCCTGTCACAACAAAAATGGTGTTGGTGCAAGAAGTGGGATGTGTGGGTAGCACTGTGTTCAGCAGTGGGATGTTTGCAAAAAGGTGCCAACAGACTTAACCCCCAAAGCACACTCATGCTAGCATAGTACGGCACATTGCACGTGTTCAGTGGCTATGTCTTGAGTGATGACTGAGTAAAGGAAAGCTTGTGTTCTCTGCAGTTCCCCGTCTTCTCTGTCCTGAACATGCCAGCCTCTACAACGATACCATGTGTGTCTGTGAGAACGGATTTCAGTCATCCATGTCTAGGGGCAAATACCTCACTGAGCCCAAGGAGAAATGTGAAGGTAAAGAAACAACCCACCCTCATCTTGGAATTTGGACAGGGCGGGGTCTCCCTGTCAGGCCCCAAAGAGCCTTGCAATAATACTGCGAGAGAAAACGTCAGGGCTGCTTTTGTGTCCTTTAAGAAGTCCTTACCTGCTGTCCTACTCCCACTTATTCTCATGCTGATTTTTTTTTTTGGTAGAAGGCCCTGGGATTTAAGTTCCAAGAACTGGTGTTTTTTGTTAGTGTCAACCTCTAACATATCGGTGATTTGACAGATCACTGTCATATTCTGAAGCTCCATATGTAGTTGGACTTTTAGTCAATTCCACTGCTCTCTTGATCTACTCATGCACCAGCTCCTAATGGTTCGGTGAGGGTCTATAATACGTTTTTATATCTGGGAAAGTCAGTTCCCACCTCAGTTTTTCTGGCTATTCTTGCATGATAGTATCAATTCATTTCCATCAAACAAGTGCAGAGGCTTTTTATTAGAATTGTGTTGGGTTTGTAAAACCCAATACAAAGAGGCCTATCATATTTATAACATTGAATCTTCTTACCCATGGATATGCTGTCTGGGGTACACTTATGTATGAGGGATGGTAGAGATTTCACAGGGAAGGGAGCGTGGTATCGTTCTGTGAAAATGAAAACTAATACTTTCTTTTGATTGATAGATATTAATGAGTGTATGATTAAGTCAGCAAAGTGCAAGAAAGAGTCATATTGCAGAAACACTATTGGAAGTTACTACTGCCACTGTTTCCCAAATACAGCTTTTTTCAACATAGTGGCTTATTTCTTGTCATGGACTGAGAGAGAGTGTTATGGTAAGGATGTCCAAATACTCTCTTCATTGCAAAAAGGGAAGGGGTGGGGCGGCATTGAGAGGGCCTTGGTTTTCAGGCCAGGATGAGAGCAGAGCTTTGCTTGGCTGTTGTCCTTCATCCCTGATGCTCTCTTCCCAGATTTCCTTCAAGTTCATGGCAACAACTGCCATCTCCTCGTTGTGTGACAACTGCATGTATGACTATACTTTTCTCTTATTTTCTTAACTCAAGTTTTCTCTGTATCCCCAATGGACTGGGATCCTCTTGTATACACCCCAGGTCACTTTATCCTGTTGCTTAAGAACATGTTGGGTCCTTGCAATCACTTAATTATCTGCCTATTTTGCTTAGTGGCTTTCTCACCAGACTGCAAACCTCTTTGTCTCTTTGTTAATCTGCAGTCAGGAGGTTTTACATCACTGCCTGACTTTTAAAAAATGCTCAGTTAATAATATTGGCTGAATTACGGAACTGGAAACCCCGTCCTCGTTCCATTTAAAAAGTCTACTTAGAAGATGTTTGGAACTTCTTAAGAGGAGTTAAATTAGGTTGTGGAAGGATCAGAGAAAGACATAATTTGAGGGTGATTGCAAGAAGAGATGTGACCCAGGCTGTGCCAACATCATATTTCATCTCTTCCCCAGAGGGCTCTCATTTCCCAGACGACTCTGGGAACAAGAACCAGACACGAGAGGAATCTGTGGTGAGTGAAGTGAAGCCTGGTTTGGAAAACAGCCGCTATTACCATATGATTTTCCTGCCCATTTCCACCGTGCCTCCCTGTGACTTTGAGAATACTCAGAATCACTCAGGAGCGACTTAGCCCCCTGTCCCAGCAGACAGCTGACAACATCTGGGGGCATTTTGGTTGTCACAATCAGGGTTACAGCTGGTATCTGACAGCAGCTGGTGCTGCTAGAACCTAGCAGGTAGAGACCAGAGATACCTCTCAACATCCCCAGGTGGACAGGACACCCTCCCATACCAGGAACTTCCTGGTCTCACAGGTCAAGAGGCATTGAGACACCCTGGGAGAAGGTTGAAATGCTTCAGTTGTCATCAAAGCTCTGAATCAAGCACCAGGAGCTTCATCCCATTCCTTGTCACCCCACCCTGTCCATCTTCCTCCATAAGGCACTCCTGATGGTTTCCTGGTAGCTCATCCTTAAGCCTTAACATTCTCGCCTGCACGATGGGATTAATGACGAGCCTTCACGAGGCTTTGTGTGATGGATAAGAAAACACAGAGCAGTTTGGTAGCACAAAGCCTAGTAGCGCCTTCGTAAATTATATACTTATTATATAATATTAGTATAATATTGTTTATATTGTATGTATAATAGTGTATATTGCATAGACTATAGAATGTATATAGTGTACATATAATGTATTATACTATAGTATATAGTATATTTATACTATATTATACTATATATTACTAGTGTATTATACTATAGTATAATGCTATGTATAGACTATAATCCATAGTATATATATACTATAGTATATGTATATAACATATATACTATAGTATAATATAGTGTAATGTCTATAGCTATATCTATACATTATAGAGTATTGTATAGTATTATATAGTTATAATTATATTATAATTATTTATAGTATATATAAATTTATATGTTATATGATTTATTATTTTCTATATTTATTATATACTGTGTTATGTTATATTTATATATTATTATATATAATATTAATAATAATATTAGACTCTTCTGCACTTACCCAAGCACTAAGGTGTAGCCTGGCTTTCTTAAGTATCAGTCGGAGTCTACCTAATTAGTTTTGTCTCCAGGTGGAACAACTGAAGGCCGCTGGAAGCCAAAAGGACATTGCAAGGGAGGCTACTAAGTTTCTCCAGAGTGTGGAGAGGAGCATTTGGAACATGAGCTTTGCAGACAAGAATGAAACTTCTAATCTTGGTATAAGTAAGAAATGCTGAACTATTTTATGATCAAAAACTTCTATGCTGATAATCTTTCGTCAAGCCTGATGTTTATATGTTAATAGACTTAGAGAGAACCCAGGGGTTCTTTACAAAGCAGAAGATCTGCTCCTAGGTGATTTAAAGGAAAACTTTTCAATGCTTAGCTTCCCTGGCTTGAAAACTTAAACTGAATCCTCATTATGCATGCCACATTATTCTCCCCCCACCCCCTTAAATATTCTGTGGCAAAGACTCAACATACCCCAGTTCTAGTCTGGGGGTTTATGGCCATCTCCTCTGTTCCCCTCAGTTGTGTGGCCAATGTGAATCGCTTAGGCCATTTTTAACATTTCATGTCCACTGGCCGGAGATGTGGGCAGGAGTGCCTGATGGTCTAGCACTGGTAGAGGGTCCTTCAAAGAAAGAAGTTCTTAAATAAATTTCTTAGGCATGAGAAATGAGCAAAGATTCACTTTCTTAATGTTTCCAGTCTTTGAAATCAAGCAATGCAATGGTACACATGAGGAGACTCTTCTGGAAGCTGGAAATAACACAATGAATATTGACTGTACTGATGTTTTCAAAGGAACCACAAGAGGTACTGTGTTTGACCTCCAAAAATTCCTAAGCACTGTTGTCTCTATTTAGGTGACTGGGCCAGGGAGAGGGGACTTGCAAAGGTTTGAGTGTAGGAATTAAAAGATGGAATTAAGAACTCTACCTTGAGTTTAGAGAATGACCTGACCATCACATTATTGGATTGTGGGCTTGCCCTTTTTCAAAAAATTTCCTTTTTATTGTTGCTGCTTTAGTTATTAGAAAATGAACAATTTGTGACCATGTCTCCAAATTATAATCATTTAAGAAACAGTATGTCCCTAAATTTTTACTATTTTTTAAGGGCTAAATTTTTTGCATTCAAATAACAATAACCCAGTACAACGTGAAAATTGGAAGTATGTACTTTGGACAGGTAATGCCAATTTAAAAATACCTATAGATAAGAAAACAATTTGCCCTGTGCAGCATTATGGATTTAAATAATGACCACAGTGCTTTCTATACAAATTATTCCCATAATATTTGGTCTCCCAAATGCAATAGCTAATTCTAGCTTCCTTATATTTTAGTCCTTTAATAGTACGTTAATTCTAACTTGCTTATATTTTATTCCT
The DNA here is from genome assembly GCA_019455555.1 of Galemys pyrenaicus. Taxonomy (NCBI): domain Eukaryota; kingdom Metazoa; phylum Chordata; class Mammalia; order Eulipotyphla; family Talpidae; genus Galemys; species Galemys pyrenaicus. Next base: position 4,231,439 of record JAGFMF010011614.1, on the reverse strand, counting down.
TTAATAAAGAAATTTAATTAATAAATTCCATTAAAAACAAAGATCTGCTTGGTCAGTAGCCAGGCAGTTTTAGACTCCGTGTGATTTCTGGTACCATCAAGGCTCGGTCAGGGATCCTTTAACATTTTCCTCAAAAGGGACTAGCTGACACATGCTATGTTTTTACATGATGGTCCAAAAAAGTAACAGCATTGGCAGATGATTCTTGCCTCCTTCCTTCCCTGAGAAGCAGCTCTCAAAAACAGTCAGCCAGTCTTCCTCTGTCCTATTACTTGGCAAACTGTTTTCTGTAGAAGGAGCAGATGGCAAATATTTTTGACTTCTTGAGCCAGATGATCTTTGATATAATTATGCAAGGCTGACATTGCAGGGCAAAAGCAGCCATAAATAACATGTAAACAAAGGGGCATGACTGTGTGTCAATATGATTTTGTTTACAAAAATAGATGGTGGGCTGTGTTTGACTCCCAGGCTATAGTTTCCATCCCTGCTTTATTCCACACCCTTGTTTGAGTCTCCACCTAGCACCTACACTCTGTGATACTTTTCTAATTCCTTTGCTTCTTGTCCATCTCTCTTAGGACCTCAGCCCTCTTGGTAGGGAAACTGCGTGTTTTGTTCATGGCCATATTGAATGCCCAAAACACAGCTGGCACGCAGTAGATGCTCAAGAAGTATTCGATGAATGAGTGAATAAACAGATTAGTGAAAGAATGCATGAAAATATTTCAAAGAGAAAGTTACTTGGAGAGAGTGAAATATCTGCTTTTCTCCAGAAAAGACAGTTTTTCCAGAAAATTCCTAACCATTGATTGATCTTCACTTACTACTGTGAGCTGAAGAATGGAGGGGAAGAGGAAAAAGATGTTAAGATGAGTTGATTTTTAAAGTGTAGTAAATAGGGCCTCCCTGGTGGCGCAGTGGGTTAAGCAACGCACTATGAAGCAAACCGCAGCCACTGCAGCACGAGTTCGATCCCTGCTGCCGGCCGGGGAGGGGACCCACATGGTGCAGCAGACCTCTCCTGCTGTGCCTGTGCCCGCTGCTCCCCTCAGCAGTGTACTTCCGTTGATCTGCCTGTTCTGCTTCCTGCTCTCTGTGGTGAATCCTCTCACCACCCTCCCCCCACACCTCTGGCCTGTATCCCAGTGCTTGTATGCATAAATAAATAAATCTTTAAAAAAAAAAAAAGTGTAGTAAATAAAACAGGTGGCAAGTAGTTTTAGCTTAAAGTGGGATGATGGCATATGAATGATTATAGCTTAGACAATGCTGCCTCTTACCACAGAGTAACAAATATGCATTTCTGTGAATTAAATTATTCTTGCATGAAAGTTTGGGGGGGGAGAGAGAGAAGGAGAGAAAGAGGGAGAAGGAAGAGAGAGAGGAGAGAGAAAGGGGAAAAGGCAGAGAGAAGAAGGGAAAGAGAGAAAAAGAGGGAGAGAAGAAGGAGAGAGAGAAACACAGGATTTCACTCACCTGAGGAATATAGAGAATGTAACAAAGGAACATACAAAGGTAACAAAACAGTTCTTAGGGCCTCCCTGGTGGCGCAGTGGGTTAAGCAACGCACTATGAAGCAAACCGCAACCACTGCAGCACGAGTTTGATCCCTGCTGCCGGCCAGAGAG
>JAGFMF010011614.1:4093095-4229758 GCA_019455555.1 Galemys pyrenaicus | reverse complement strand
CCGCTCTGTCTGTGGTGAATCCTCTCACCCCCCACACCTCTGGCCTGTACCCCAGTGCTTGTATGCATAAATAAATAAATCTTTTAAAAAAAAAAAAACAGTTCTTAGCTCTGACTGCAGAACCCAGACTACCAGAAGGGAAGCGGGGAATGGGGAGCAAAGTGTGGTGGACCATGGACCCTGGTGGAGGACTCTGGGTGCTTTGGTGGCAGGTGTGCCGTGGTAACATACATGTGAAGAGGTGTGACCCTTTACCTCTTCATCATATGTGGTGTATTACACCAACATTACCTCAATAAAAAAATAATACAATAATATAAAGGAAAAAAAGTTAAAAAAAAAAAGGAAGGGCGGGAAGGAGATGAAAGAATGAATTAAACACCACCATTCAATAAATTGGATACCCCAGCGTGAACTTGAGATGGAAGATGAGAATGTGCTTTTCATCCCTTCTGAGATCCCCTGCCCACCGGGAAAACATCTTGTCTTCTGGCGGATTTCACTGTCTCATGTATTTTTACAACATACTGATAGAGTATTTTGCATATATGTCACTTACAAGGTGTGGTGCACTGCAGTACGTATGACGTGTACCAAACGTGGCACCCACACAGCACGCAAGATACCAAATGGGCAATTTAAGGAATTTCCGAGGCCACTTTGACCCTACAGAACGTATGCCTTAAGGTGGACTGATTCCCTGAGCTACGGATGGTCTGTAACATGGTTTCTCTTCTGTTTTGTCAGACAGGAACAGCGTTGCACTCATCACTTACCCCTCTCTCGGGAGTGTTCTGAATGGATCCTTTCTCAGCGACAGGAGGGGGCTGCAGGAAGTGAAACTGAACTCCCGCGTCATAAGTGTCACGATTGGTGTGGAAAAGGTTTATCTGTCTAAACCTGTGTTCCTCACTTTTCAGCACACCAAGGTGAGCACGACCCCGGCTGCTCTCTCTGCATCACCTTAAAGGGGTGTGTCTCTGGGCTCCTGGAGGGAACGGAATCCAACTCAGAGTGAGCAGAGTTAAAAGAACTGGGAAGAAACGTGGAGGCGCCAGAGATCACCAGCTAGGATGACATTTAAGCCTAAAGAGGCACGGTGGGTGAGCCCAGCCAGCCTGGAGGCACGGAAGAGGGGGCACAGGTGGAGATGGAGATGACTTTCAGAGAAGTCTGGAAAAATCCCTGACCTCCCTCCCCACTCCTGAGCTCCTCTCATTGCTTCTACCAGTGACAAGGAGCCTGCAGCAAGCAGTCATGGGGTCAACTTCCTGAACTCTGGCGTGATCAGAGAAAGTCACATTCTAAATGTGGGATGAAGCCCACCCAGGTGTGGGGCTAAGACACTCTTCCCCACAAGTGTTCCAGGTGGTATTCCCCCAATGCAATTTTTCCAAGCCAGCGCATGCTCAGATAAACTAGACAGTAGCAACAACAAAGCCAGCAGGTCTATTGTCACCTGTTCTCTTTCCAGGCTGGTGGCGCAAGAACCAAACATCTCTGTGTCTACTGGGAAGGGTCGGAGGATGGGGGCAGCTGGTCCACGGAGGGCTGCTTTTACGTGGACAGCAACAACACTTACACCACGTGCAAGTGCAATCACCTGTCCAGTTTTGCTATCCTTGTGGCGCTTGCTCCTGAGGTACTGAGGGATGGAGCTGGGGCTGGTCCCTTCCTGTGCCTCTGATTGGGTCCAGGAAGCTGTTCTTTCTATGTCATAGCAGACAACGCTAAGATGAGGAGTTGGGAGGAAGTAGCTTACTTGACAGGTTATGCCAGGAAACACCGGTAGGCGACAAGGTAGTGACATGAGCGAAGGACAGGGGCGTGCAGAGAGCACGACCAGGCTGGGTACCCCAGTGAGCATCGGGAACCTCATTCCTTCTGCCTCTGACCGTCAGTGAGGATGACCTCGAGTATCCTAATGGAGCAGAGAGTGAACGGCATGTTTATGCACCAACTTCCCTTCCTCACTTGTTGAAAGCTGCTCCACCTCCTTGGGCATGCGCAGAGGGACTCAAGGTAGACGAGAAATCCCTCCTCTAACGGGAAGCTGAGTTGTCATCCCCTGCAGTGGACAGGTGCAAGGTGATCTGGGATCAGACATGTTTGCTACTGTGCAAAAGAGGGGCAGGCCTCCCCCGCCAGTCAGAAAGAGGCATTCATTGTTGCCCGTGGGAAAGCCTTCCTGACCGCCTCCGGCGCCTGCGGGTAGGTTTAAAGGAAGTGACCTAACTTCTTCCCCAATTTTCTTTAGCTCCCATGTATTGGATTTTTCCTGTATGACGACCGTCATGTGGCATAACCTCGTTGTAGCCATTCAACAAATTCATACATGCTGACATATACTTAAGTCTGCTGGCGACCTGGGCATTGGGGACGTATCAGGAAACAAGATAGATAAAGTCACCCCAGCCTTCCAGTACTCTGGTGTTGTTCTGTGCGACAGGATCACCAGGCTTGCTGTGGTTTGTGGTGCTGGCCGCTTCAAATGTGGCTAAGTTAACTGAAGAACTGAATTCATAAATTTATATACTTTTAATTGAATTAAAAGCAGAGTAAAAACTTTTCCATTAAACATGATTTTATTGGTTGGTTTCATTTTCACCTTTGAAAATAGAGTATCTGAATCAATACGTTCTACAAGTACAAAGTATATGTCCCTTTTTGCATTTTAAAAATATGACTACTGAAAATTTTAAATTACATATGTAACTGACATGTTTCGTTTTGACAGTGCCAGTCTAGTGGTCTGGTTTTTTTTTTTAATAGCCCTGAGTGGTAAGTGCTATTACTGCATCCCTTTTGAAGAAGGGAACACCAAGTCTCAGCAAGGTTAAGTCACTATTTGAAGGACTGAACTGGGGACCCATGTGACTCTAAATAAGGCTCATACCTGCAGCAGTGGCAACCGTGGTGATTCCTCCTTTGGTGGCTTCTAGGCGGACGCTGTCCTGACTGTGATCACCTACGTGGGGCTGAGCCTTTCTCTGTTCTGCCTCTTCCTGGCAGCCGTCACCTTCTTGGTGTGCCGGCCCATCCAGAACACCAGCACCTCTCTCCACCTGCAGCTGTGCATCTGCCTCTTCCTGGCCCACTTCCTCTTTCTCACGGGGATAGGGCAAACTGAGCCTCAGGTGGGTGATTTCCCCAGGTACCTTGTTGTCACCGTCGAAACTAGCATTAAGTCTTGAGGAAAGATAGGGAGAAAGGCAGTAGTCAGCAGTGATGGGGAGGGGGAGGAAGAGTTTCAACGTCAGCTCTCCTGCTGTATAACTCTGGACAGGACCATACTTTTGGAGGTGCCATTTAGCAAACTGGTGGAGAATCAGACTGATGGTATTAGGATAACAATAGCTGCTATAACAAATAAACTCTGGAATGTCCATGGCTTACTGCAAGAATAGTTATTTGTCCCCTTATATGTTAGTGGAAGGTTCAAAGGGTGTTTGTCCTCCACCCCCAGGCTCATGGAGGCTCTTCTGTCTGCTATACACAGCATTTAGTGTCATCCCAGAATCCTTATGTGTTCACCATCTGGAAAGAGACAGGAGTATGGCAGAGTCCCAGGAAGGAGATTTCTTTGGGTCTCTTCCCATAGGAGGGGGGGAGGGGAGCATGTCACTCACTTCCTCTTGGCTAGGGCTCAGTCACATGGTGAACTGGACGGCAAGAGTTGCTGCGAACTTTAGTCTCTGGCTGGGAAGTCACACTTTAGTGGTAAATCTATATTCTAGAAATGAGGTAGAGGGAGGATTGGGTTTTTGATAGATGGTGACTTAGCCACACTTATCTGCACTTTAATCTTCATCCTATTTTTTTTAAAGATTTATTCATTTATGCATACAAGACCAGAAGTGTGGGGGATGAGAGGAATCACCAGAGACAGAATGGGGAACAAAACATAGATCGACTGAAATACATTGCTGAGGGGAGCAGTGGGTGAGGCAGGAGAGGTCTGCTGTGCCATGTGGGTCCCCTCCCTGGCTGGGGATTGAACTCGAGCTACAGTGGCTGTGGATGCTTCATAGTGTGGTGCTTACTCCCTCTTGTGCCACCAGGGAGTCCCCATCTTCATTCTACTATTACCAAGCAACTGACTTGCTCTCTGTTGTCTTATACATAGAAGCTTATATTATGGCATCAAAGTTTGAGAAACTATTGAGAATCAATTGGTAGACAGGAGACAGGAAATAAACTTAAATCTACTTCCCTGACTGAGAAAGAAATGGTTATATAGGTATGATTCTTGACCATTCTTCCTCTTTCTTGTCAGTATTCCTTTGTTTATTTGGTGGGGGGGGGGGCGGGAGGGTGTTTGGTTCAAATGAATCCCTGTAATGGTTGTTCCATTTCTTTGAAGAATGCCATGAAATTTTTATTGAGATTGTATTGAACCTATATATTGCCATGGGCAGGTTGGCTATTCTGGCAATGTTGATTGTTTTAATCCATGAGAAGACAATAGCTCACCGTTTCTTTGTGTCCTCCATTTCTTTTAACAACATCTTATAGCTTTATAGCTTTCTTTGTATAAGCTCCTCACCTCCTTTATTAAGTTTACCCCTAGGTATTTAAATTTTTGGGGGGGTGTGACTATAAATGGGATTTTTCCCCAATTTCTCCCTCTTGTTTGCATATAGAAAGGCAACTGATTTTTATGATTTTGTAACATGCTACTTTGTCGAACAGGTTTGTGGTTTTAGTTAATTTTCCACAGTGTCTGTAGTGTTCTCTGTGTATTGGCTGCTAACTGTTCTCTTCTTAACTCTCCTCTCCCCTTCAGGCGCTGTGCTCCGTCATCGCTGGGGCATTGCACTACTTGTACTTGGCCTCCTTCACCTGGATGTTCCTTGAGGGGCTGCACCTCTTCCTCACTGTCAGGAACCTAAAGGTGGCCAACTATACAAGTACAGGCAGATTCAAGAAGAGGTTCATGTACCCCTTTGGCTACGGGATTCCAGCTGTGATTGTGGCTGTGTCTGCAATTGTAGGACATAAATATTATGGAACATATACTCAGTAAGCATTTATGGTGGAAGTGGTATCCATGGCTAATACATAATATAAAACTTAAAAAACTGTATATTTTCAATTGTGAATTGTGCTTCAAACAAGGATGTCCTTAGTCTGCAGTGGGCTTTCTCTTGAAAATCCCTAGAATAATGATTCTTAACATCTTTGGGATTGGATCCTTTTGAAAATTTTGATGAAAATCAGGGTCTGTTTTTTCTAGAAATATATACACAAATGTTCAAACAAAAGTTTGAATTTTACGGGGAAATCATACATTGTAAAATATGAAGGATGATGTAATAAATATATTAAAGATATTAGCAGAGATATATACAACTTACAGACTTTTTAAAAAATTAGGAGATAAAAATAATAAAATAAAGTTTTAATGTAACTTCAGGAAGTTCAGAGAAAAAAAATTCCATGAGTACATATTAAGAACTTGTGGGCTCTTTTCAGCAGGGTTCTGAAAAAGTAAGTTGAATAGGTTGAGCTTCCTCTCCAAAATATAAAAAGAATAATAAAAATAGCAACAACTCTTGATGACTTGTGATGCGTGAGAGATAGCGCTTCCTATCTATGCAGTATCTCCTCGCATTCTCCCTGGGACTCTACAAAATCAGCTTGTGCATCTGGGGCTTAGTGTATTTAATAGATATTCTCAAAGTCACAGCTAAGATGAGAGTAGGTCAGAATTTCCAAGGCAGTACTCTTTTTTTTAAAAAAAAAAAAATTTATATATTTGTTTTACATTATTTTTCATTTTTGTACAGTGTATATTTTATTTCTCATTCCCGTGAAATTCCCACCACCAATTCACCCGTGTACCATCACCACAGTCCCTTGTGCTCTTCCCACCCATTTTGTTCCTTCTCTGAGACACTCCCCTTGGGGGTGTCTCAGATTTATAGCCACATTTTACTGCCTCACTAAAGAAGTTTGTACAGTTGTGTGAAGTCATTTGAAAATCTAGTATTATGGCAATGGGGCTTGGATTAGGAGGTAGGTGTCTTTGTGCTGACCTCTTATATGAGGTTGTCCTTCTTGAAGTCCAAAGATGCCCTGTGTGCAGCTTAAAACTTATTTCCTCTCACAGTGATTCCGGAGACATAAAGATAGGTGGATCAGGGGTTGAAAAATTTATTATAAAGGGCTAAATGGTACCTGTTTTGGTTTTGCTGGCCAAAGGGGGTGATGGCAGCTATTTAATGTTTCCCTAACAGGCAACATTTCACACTAAGAGTGTGAAAACAGTGATGTCTTCGACAAAGACATAGACATATGCAAAGTAGTGCATGTGATTATGTTTCAGTAGAACTTTACAAAAATAAAGGGTGAACTGGATTTGACCAATGGGTCTTACTTTGTGATGCTTGGCTAAAATGTTATTGTGGGGGCTTTCTTGTCTACTGAATACTCATAATTTGCTATTACTTTTATTAGACTCATATTGCAAGTCATGTTACCTTTTCCAACATGTTATAGCAGAATACAAAGTATTTTGGCAACAGAGTATGTGGAATATGGAATAAGTTTAATTAATGCTGGTAGTTTTTATAACCATAGTTAAATTGTTCTTTCTTATTCTAGCACTCATTATTATGGTACCTACATTTATTGAGTCGTAACTATTTGCTGGTAATTATATCCCAGAAATGTATGCCCATTATGTCATTTAATCTTTCCTACAATGTCTTTTTAAAGAAAATTACAAAATACTATGTAAGCAATCAAAGAAGATTCAAAATGAGTAGATTTCTCCATGAGTAGTTGTCACAAAGGCCATGTGTCTGCCAAGAAAGACTCGCTAATGTCAAGTCTGTTCTTTGCAAAGTGATCTACAGGTTCAAAACATTGCCAGTCAAAATCTCAGAAAATTACCTTGTATATATCAACAAACTGATGATTAATTTACATGGAAAATCCAAGAATCGCAAACACAACATTGAAGGAGAAGGACAAAGCTGGAAGACTGATTCTCCCTGACTCCCAGGCTTGGTATAGAGCCACAGGAACCATTTGGTCTTGTTAATACTTCTGTTAGCTCCACTTTACACTTGGAAAAATGGGGTTCAGAGCATACAGCTTGTGCCAGGACCCGTATCTGATTCCACTTAAAATTCAGATTTGAACTACATAGCTCCTGGCACTAGTAGATCTTGCTAGTGGAGCTTGAATTGAAGCCTTCTCCTGAGGAACAGACACCTAATGTTTATTTTCTCTCAACAGCTGCTGGCTCAAACTGGAGAAAGGGTTCATCTGGAGTTTCATGGGGCCAGTGGCAGTCATTATCTTGGTACGTGACCAGTAATAGTTACTTTTTGGACATGTCTGTCCTGGGTTGACCGAGATTAGGGACTGTGCTTATCCATTAAAGCAGAAATGAGACAAGGATAAGGAAATAGAGGCTGCTGTGATGCACCCCTCTCCCTGGAGTGCTATCATCATGTATCTTTATCTGACTTCCCCTGTCTCATTGGTTGCTCTGATGTAATATAACCATCCCTGGGCATTTTTTAAAAAATGTATTTATTTATGCATACAAGAGCTGGGGTACAGGCCAGAATCATGGGAGATGAGAGGACTCACCAGAGACAGAGTGGGGAGCAGAACAGGTAGATGGACTGAAATACACTGCTGAGGAGGAGCAGTGGGCGAGGCAAGAGTGGTCTGCTGTTCCATGTGGGTCCCCTTCTTGGCCAGGGATCAAACTCATGCTGCTGTACTGTGGATGCTTCACAGTGCAGTGCTCAACCTGCTGGAGGCCACCAGGGAGGCATTCTTAAAAAAAAAAAAAATCCTACACTTGTTCATTCAACAAATATTTAACAAGTACCTACTATACATAAGGGGATTTTATTTTAGTGTGACCTATTCTCCTTTTGACAGAACTTATCATTACATACATTGTCCTGGTATTAATAGCATGCCTTCACTTTCAAGATATCCTGGTTCAAATGGTAAATTACTTAGCCACCCTAATCAAACATCAGATACACTGTGTTACAGAAAACACCAGGATATAAGGCCATATCATCCTGTGAAACTTGTGTCATTTGTTAAAAGATTCTCAGGTATACCACAGGTTGGGTTGACTATACATGACACGGTCTCAAAAGAAAATTCCAAATCAGTGTTTTATGCTGTTTCCATAGATAAACTTGGTGTTTTACTTCCAAATTCTATGGATTTTGAAAAGCAAGATTTCCTCCCTTAATAAAGAAGTTTCCACTATACAAGACACCAGGTAAGAAAATACTACGGTCAGTGGTATCCACATATTTTCCCTATGGGTCCTTTCCGCCCTTGGATAGATGATCCAAGTGAAAATTTCCTGGTACAGCATAAAGGCTATGTGAGGGACAACTTACAGAAGAAGCAAAAATTACAGTTTTAGGTTACAGTGTACCCCCTTGTCTCTTTGACAAATATCCATTGGGCACCTCTTGGTGTAAAACACTCTTCACATGAAATTAATGCCAAGAATATCAAGAAATGATGCTTCATTTTAAATAAATGCCCAGAGTATCAATATTATCTTTTTCCTTGATGAAATCTACCCAATTCCAGAATCTACCCAATTCCTTTCTCCTTGGTTGTAGGCACTCAGTTCTTACTGGTGGTGATCTAAGTAATTAAAAGGAACGTTGACTACAAGGAATATTAGGAGTTTCATAGCTGGTGGGCACGGGTCAACATGATTTCATTTAATGTTCATAATTCCAACCAATGTGGTGGAAGTTTCTGATATTCCATTGATTGGAGGTGAAAAGTGCTCTTCTTACACCAGCAAGGATAAGAACCTTGCACTGGTGAGCTGTCTAACAAAACTTAGAGGGACATCTGTCCAACTTAGAGGAACATCTGTCCAACTTCAGACCCTGACTTTCATCTGTTTATCAGACCAGACAACATTTCTTAACTTCAGTTTCTTCAATTCTGGAGAGTCAGAGTGTCACACTTCCAGGTGGTTCCCCACTCTGTGTGTGTGTGAGAGCAGGTTGACGTGTGTGCTTGCACATATACTCTCACAACCTTGGGAGACCCATCAACAACTTTACTCTATTACACCAGACACCATTTTTGTTTAAGAAAGTTGTTTTATTGTCCAAAGTGGTGATATCATCATTCAAATATCTCAATTCAAATGTCTAGAAGGCACTTTCCACAAATCTCCCAATAATCCCAGGTAAAAGAACTTGCAGATGATTCTTTTTTAAGGGTAGGAAAAATGATTATTCTAAGAGTCAGTGATTAAAATCATGGGTTCTGCCTCATTCTTAAATTTTGTGACTTTGAATAAAGAGCATAATGTGAAGTTGTTATGAAGTTTAATTAAGATGATGCAAAGTGTTTTTAACACAGTGCCCAGCATGTTCTGATCAATGATAGTTAATAATATTCTTTTTCTTTTTTAGAGTCATGACATTTAAAGCCATTTCTCAGCTGTTTATCTTGGGCTGTTCTTGGGGTTTTGGTTTTTTTATGGTTGAAGAAGTTGGGAAGACAATAGGACTAGTCATTGCTTACATATTTACCATCATCAACGTCCTACAGGGGGTTTTGCTTTTTGTGGTACACTGTCTCCTTAATCGCCAGGTAAGGCTAATTATTTTGTCCCTTGCCTGCCTCCTCCCAAAGTATAACTGAATGACTGTTCTTATTCTTTCCCTTATCTAACCTTTTAAGTTTGTATTTTGGGGGTTGCCTTGATACTAGGAAGAAGGTGTAGGCTGCTTTTGGTGTGCTGTGGGCTCTGGGTTTCACTAGCAGCCTAACAATTCATGTTCTAACGTATCTCTTAGGAGTATGCATTTATTTGCTTTGCTGCTATAACAAAACAACATAAGACTGTATAGCTTAGACTACATAAATTTATCTCTGCATAATTCTGGAAGCTGGAATTTTGTCTAGTTCTGGTGAGAGCTCTCTTCTCAGCTTGTAGATGGTCATATTCTTGCTGTGTTCTCATAAGGGGAAGATAATGAGAAAGGGTTTTCATGCCTCTTTTTTATAAGGATCAGAGCTCTATCCTCATAACCTCATTTAGCCTTAATTACTCCCATAAAGGTCACCTCTCCAAGTATAGTCACATTGGAGATTAGGACTTTAACATATCAATTTTTGTATGTGTGTAGAGGAACACAATTCAGTCGATATCAGAGTGTGTATCAGTCAGGATAAAGTAGATTGTGCTGCTGTAACAAGTCAACCCTTCCTCTCTAATTTCAGGGGTTTGCAACAATCAGCATGATCAACAATATTCTTGATCATGCTACACAGCATGTAGTATGACTTGATCTACATTACCTTCATGCAGGCTGAAGAAACAACTCACATGACCATACCTGAATTTACCAGAGAGAGAGTGAATCATTCTCCTGTGGTGGGGTGCACTTTAGGGAGGGACCCTGGAATATTTAGTATAATCTCCCACAGACTCAGAGGTCCTTCTGCTTTCACTGAATGAGTTGCTATGTGACCTTGGGAAGGCTGTTTACCTGCCTCTGAGTCTTGCCACATATGCAAATGTGGCAATTGAGAATTAAGTGAGAAAGTACAATATGAATCCACTAGCACAATCCTTGGCATTACGCACTTAGTGAAGATCATTATTATAATTTTGCTCTTTATGAGGGCCATTGAATGGCAATACCAGCAATTAAGGTGCTAATGGCAAAAAAAAAAAATACCACTTTAATGCTTCCTCCTTCTTCTTCTTTTTTTAGTATCTTCTTGATGCTAAATACTCCTCACATACCAAAGTAAAATACAACTTAAGTGTCTAGGTGAAATAACGTTGAGTAGTAAATATTTGAATGTATTTTAAAGAACACGTTAAGGAAGTCTGACAAAGGCAATTCATGGAACTAGAGAGGGTGGTTTATGTAGGGGTTAGAGTCAGGTCGTAGTAGTGACAATGACAGGACTTAGAAGTTTGTGACCTTAGACAAGTTCATTTACCTCCAAGAGCTTCAATTTATTTATCTTCTTTACCCTTCATTGAGGATAAGAGAAATAGCTTCTTTATGGGGTTATATAAAGATTAAATGACATGTATGTATATTTATAATGTCTTGACATAGCTAGTGTTCAGTAAATGGTGCCCTTCATTATCATAACCACCAGCACTGCCATCATCACCACCGTGAAAATAAACATTTTCATCATTACTAACCTCATGATTCATCATTACCATCACCATCATCACCTCCATCGCACCATTATAATCACCTTCCCACCCTCTCACTCTCCTCATTTATCTCTCTCGCCTTCCTTCCCTCTCTTTTTCTCTTACCTTCATCATCATGATGAGCACCACCATTGAGTCCTTATGGTGCCTGACATTTATTAAATTCTTGTATAACTGAGGAGGTTGAATTTGATAAAATGAGTCAATATAGCATGGCAAAGATTGTACAGAAGACCAGTGATGAGCAGTAGAGAGTTCTTACTCTCTACTTGGCATCTGTATTTTAGTCTCTCCTTTAGCGTCCTTTCTCCCAAACAAGCTCTGGATATAACACAAATCCCTATATTCTTTCAGGTGCGAATGGAATACAAGAAATGGTTCAGTGGGAAGCAAAAACGTGTTGAAGGGGAAAGCACTGAGGTATCTCGCTCTACTACTCAAACCAAAATGGTAAGACCAGCTTCTTTGCCCTGCCATGCCCTTGAACTGAATCCAACATCTTATGCTTCTGTGAGCTTCCTGGCTGGCTCCTTGATCTGTAAGAAAAGAGAAATTACATTAGGTTCTTTCTTTATAGTGTTAGATTTTCTGGGTCTTGAGCCCAAAATAGAACAGTCCTTCCTTCCTTTCTTCCCATCCTCTCACTCTCCTCTCTTTTCTCATTTCTCTCTCTCTCTCCTTCCTTCCCTCTCTTTTTCTCTCTCCTGTCTTCTCCTTCTCTCTCTTTTTTTTTCCTCTCTCTCTCTCCCTCCCACCTCCTTCCCCACAAATACCTCCAGTATTCCCACAAAAATCCAAATGATATTTATCAAAAATTAAATCTATTTAACAACTTTTATTTAACAAATATTTATTGAGTATCTACTATGCACTAGACCCTGTTTTATTGATAGGTTGCTGGGAAATAGCAGTGGACACATTAACAAAAATCCTTGCTCTAACAGTTGATATTCTAGTAACAGGCGGTGGGGAGGCAGACACTAAGCCACAAAAAGTGTATTATACAATATATTACAAAGTAATATATGTGATAGAAAAGACAGGGCAACCAAGAGAGAACAGGAATACACAGGGGGTGAAAAGTTCGATTTTAAATAAGGTGGTCATGGCAGCATCAATGAAAAGCTGATACCTGAGTAAAGAGTTGATGAGTATGTCTGATAAAATGACCTCTGGTTTGTAAAATTATCTAGAGTAAGAAACTGTGAATAGACTTGGTGGGAAACCATAGATTCCTGAGTGTTGGGGCTCCCATAAGCTGGCTTGTTCTAAGTAGTGACCCGATCTTAGGTCCTCAGAGTTGTTGCAGGAAACATTAACTTTACTTGGGACGTGGAATTTCTAGGCACGGTAGCCACTGTATTTCCACCTTCCCCATCTGGTTCCCTCACATGTCACTTGCCTTACATTGGGTTCCTTAAAAGCAGAGTAGAAGAAATGAATAGCCTTGTGATTTATTGAGAAAAAGAAGAAAAAGAGCAAGTGGGGTAGGAAGGGGCATCTGTAATATTGTTGTTTTGTTTTTGTTTTTGGTAAAGATTTATTTATTTATGCATACAAGAACTGGGGTACAGACTAGAGGCTTGGAGGGGGTGAGAGGACTCACCAGAGACAGAGTGGGGAGCAGAACAGGCAGATGGACTGAAGCACACTGCTGAGGGGAGCAGCAGGTGAGGCAGGAGAGGTCTGCTGCACCAAACGGGTCACCCCCCCTCCCTGCCACCTCCCACCCCGGGTCAGGGATTGAACTCATGAGTCAGTGGCTGCAGATGCTTCATAGTGTGTTACTTCAACCCTTGTGCCACCAGAGAGGGTGCAGTGCCTCAGTGCCTCAGTTTTCCATCTTCATCTGTAAAATGGGGATAATAACTATCTTATTGTGAGGAGTAAATGAAGTTACATGTATCAAGTGCTCAGAATACTCCCTGGTCCTTAGTAAATATACTGTTTGTGAAAACAGAAAGTAAATAAATAAAAAGACCATCATGGGTGATGTTTGGGGGGCAAGTATCTAAAGTTAGATAATAGGAACTTTGGAACTTAGAGACATTCTTGTCATGCTGGAAGTTTTCACTAACTTCTGAGGTATTGATTTCAGCTTTTTCTCTGTATTATTTCTCCCAACAGGAGGAACCAGGGAAATCTTCAGAAGTCTTTCACAGAGGAGTTGCTGGGTCCATCCAGCCACAGCCCAAGGCTCATCCTGTTGCTGTTTCTTGGCTGAAGACACAAGAGTGACCCCCTATCGGGACAGCTCCTCAGTGTGCACATGCTCTGTCCTTCCTGTGAAAATGAGTAATGGCTCATTCCCTTATTTTGGCTTCTATCTCCCCGGGAAGAAAGGGCCGTGGGAGAATTTTTAGATGCAGAATTCAGTACAGTACACCCCACGCAATTAATTGCTCAAGGGAGCTTTTTGAATGTGGGGGAATGTGAGTGGCTTTTCTTCTTCCATCTACTATCAACTTGCCTAAGACTTCCTGACTGACATCTGGCCTCTGTTTCATGTTAAACTCTCAAAAGTCTCAGCCTCCTTAGTTTGCCCAGTGTGGTCCATCACCTCCTGCTTGTGTGTCCTTGTCCAGGCCTGGGGGGCAGTGACCTCTGTGTTCAGATGCTCTCAGCCTGTGCATGTGGGGAGTCAAGAAAGCAAAAACCTTGATATGGTTTCTTAAAATTGAACCTTAGTGCATCATGGCACCCTCAGATGGAATACTTGGTAGCACCAAATTAAGATTTTCTATTCCTGATGCAAGGAGAATGCTTTCCAACTGTGAAGAAGGCTGATCAAATTCAATACATTTTTAAAAAATATGTATTTACGCATACACGAACTGGGGTACAGGCCAGAGGTGTGGGGGTGAGAGGATTCCCCAGAGACAGAGTGGGGAGTAGAACAGGCAGATTGAAATCCACTGCTGAGGGGAGCAGTAGGTGAGGCAGGAGAGATCTGCTGCACCATGGGGGTCCCCTCCCTGGCTGGGGATGGAACTCAGCTGCAGTGGCTGCGGGTGCTTCAAATGCAGTGCTTACCCCCTTGCACCACTAGGGAGGCCTTGAGGCTGATCCAATTCAAACAGGAGCAGGAGCCCTGGAGTTCAAGGTTGGCTCATGCTGTGGCTCTGTGATTCACCAGCGACACAGATTCTACGTAATTCTCCACACTCTCCAGTGCCTTACTCCTAATAAGTCTTGTATTGCTATGCTTTATGATATTTGTCTGGGACGATTAGAGCTACAGCTTTTCTTATTCACATGCAGAGGGACAGAGAGAAAGAAGCTTCACCTAGCTCTCAAAAGTGTGACGAAGAACTTCCCAAGAAAAGTTTGTCATAACTCCCCTTTGCTGTTCTGGCTACAAAAAATTCCCTTGCCTTTAAGTAAATTCCTGGTTTAGGTGTGGGGAAATTTGTGTCGACTGATATCGTGTCTGTATATTTAACACAACGTGACACAGTATTCTTGGCATTTTTCTTTTTAGTTATATGGGGGAAAAATAGCAAAAATTTGTAAATAACATGTGCTATTCCTAGTTATATATACTTATATATCCATCTTTATAATATTTTTTCTTTTTTGTATGGCTTTGAGTTAGTCTTTTATTTAAGAGTTTCATTTAAGCCATTCATTTATGGCCTTTCATTTAAGATCATTTTCTTTAATATTTCCTATAGGATTACTCTGTAGTGATGGAGCACTAGTTCTTGTTTTTGGGGAATAAATTGCTGAAATTGGAATTATTAGTTGACTTTTAAAAAAATTTTAGCACTTAAAGTATCATCCAACTTCCTTCTACCCTTCATAGCTTTGGATAAGAAATTGTTAATTTCTGAGAATGCTAAATATATACTGAGGCACTTTTCTCTTGCTTCTTTCAAGAAAGATTCTATCTTTTCAGGCCTCTGGGACAACAGCAAGAGGAATAATATTTGCATGATAGATCCCAGAATGACAAGAGAAAGAGAAAGGGCCAGAAAAATTATTTGAGGAAATAATAACTAAAAACTTCCCTTATCTGGGGGAAGAAAGTGGGCATCCAGGTATAGGAAGCTTAGGACTTCATTAGAATGTTAGCTAGAAGGAGGGGAGGGTGGTCATCTTGGTTTATTTGCTAAAAGCTTTCAGACTTTTACTGTCAAATGTGAGGTTAGTACTGGACTTTGGGTGCATACTTACACTGAATAGTTTCTTCTATTCTTGTATTCCTTGTTTGTTGAGCGAGAGATCTTACTTTTTATTTCCATCTGTCATTTTGAATGTACCATATGCTAATATTATCTATAAATCTAATGATGTGTTACCACTCATATTTTCCCTCTTTTTTCTTAGCTGCCTATGCAAAGGGGGGTGTGGGTGCATTGGACTACAGTGGAGGATTATTTGTGCTTTGGTGGTGGTGTGGTATGATAACATTCACTTGTGAACCTGTATCCCTAAAAAATCTATAGTGTTGTAAACCAACATTACCTCAATAAAAGTAATTTGAATTTAAAAAAGTATTTTATTATCTTTACTTTATACATCTCCAGAAATATAACTGATTTTTCACATTCTTATATTGAGATTTTTCTTTTTTTAACCTCACCTCACTTTTATCTTTTTTTATTGTAACATTTGTATTTCATTTTTTTCCCCTTTTAATTTTTATATATTTGACATCAGTTGTAATCCCCATGTATTCCTCATCACCATATCACCAGTACACCATCACCTCAGCTTATATTGAGATTTTTCAATGAAGCTCAATATATTGTAGTGATTCTTATAGCTACTATGCCTGAGAATATAGTTCAAGCCACCACACTTTGATGACTATAAAAATTTAGGTTAAACATTTGTCTAATAGCATGATAGTTATGCATATTACTATAATACCTACACAAATAATAAGTGAATGAAAGAAAGAAAACGATGGATTCTGATTTATCCATTACCTTCTGTTCAGTCCAATATCATACATTTTAATGAAAAAATTAATATTTTAGTATCACTTGTTTATAACCTGTGAAATTCTCCCGGGTGTGTACATATATATGTGTATGTGTGTGTATATATATATATGTATATATATATACACACACATATATTACTCTGTAGTGATGGAGTACTAGTTCTTGTTTTTGGAGAATAAATTGCTGAATTTGTAATTATTAGTTGACTATATATATGTACATATATATGTACATGTATAGATATATACTGTGAAAAGATTGCTACAAATCAGTGATTGCCTTGAGAAGTTAAATAAAACTGTGATGAAACTTATAGGCAAGTTCCCAAAGGAGAAATGGAGATGACATACACAAATAAATGACTGTAATCCTTAATCTACTTTTCTTTATAAGCATAACAATATGTGGTTAAGACTTGAAGATATATGGAGGTTAACTAAATAGGAATAGAGAAGTCCATTATCTTCCATCAATATATTTATTCTACTGCTTCATGCATACATATAACCAAATTAAAATTAAGAATATATGTCTCTTCTATTGGCACTGCCTCTAGACTATGTAGAAATAAGATTGAATAGTACAAAGACAATATGTTCACTTCATATGCAATTTTAGTGATGAGTCAGAAGCGTGCACACTTAATCTCATGTCAAGACTCTATAATGTCTAGCTCCAGTTTTGAAATCACACAATATCTCTTTGTATTCAGCAGGCTAGTCTATCATCTTTGTGTTGATGACCAAGCTTTGATTTACTTGAACCACTGCAGACACTCTCCTACTTCAATCAGGAACCCACAAACAACAAGAAACTCCACAGTGTTCAAGATAATATACTATTCCATAAAGTTTCTTTTGTCATCCAAGAATATATGGTCCTCATTGTCACTAAATTGCATATTCCTCAAAAATGGATGACTCTACAGGAGAGACGCATTTATAAATGAGGAACACATTCAAATAAAAGATGGAAGTCCCATACCTGCCAGGTTATCCTTATTCCCACCCCGTCTCACCCTCAGACTTTCTTTTTTAGAGAAGTTTAATTTTTTTGTGTGAGTGCTTATCATTTTGGGGTCCAGTGAGAAAAGCTATTGCCTGGCTATGAGGCAAATGGTGAAATTAAATAATTGATGATGACATTGCCCAAATCCTGACTAACACATATGGATTTTGGTATAACCCTGATCAATAAAATCTCAAGCTTCTTGAAAGGGAATCCTTATACATTCAGGGGCACAACATGGAGATGATTGCAACATCTAGACAATTCCTTTAAACCTTGATAATACCAGAGTGTTCCATCCTTCATGTATGTTCTCACATATAAAAGTGGGGTCAAAATCCAGGCTGCCATGATGTTGCAGATTTCATACGAGAAACACAGAGAGTACTCATCAGCGTGCCACAGATTATTGTTCAAAAGGTAGTAAATTTCTATGTGCCAATTTAGGATGTCACAGGATATGAATGAAAACTACAGATTGGATCCATTTTTATCTGCCTGTGCTTTGTTATGTGATTCTGAGTAATATTTTACAGCTGCTCTTTTTACCTTTGGTTACTGTCTGATGATGTCTAAATATACACAATCATTCCTCACTTAACATCACTGATGGGTTCTTGGAGACCATGAGCAAAATATTGTAAAATATAAGCAGATCCTTGAATAATTTTAGTCAATGGCATTTCAATCAATGTCAATAATGATTCATTTTTTCTTCTCATCTTTATAACAAAACGAAAATGAGATGATGTTATTTGAGGGCCTGTGGTAATTTGAAACTGAACTCCCACTGAAAAGAGAAAATTTTCTAAGTAAATACTCAAGAACTGCACATAAATTCTATGCAGTGTCACATAATCCCCCATTCATTTTGACTTGAGATACAGTTGTTGATATGTTGTAGCTCAACAGAAAACCCCACATGCCATGTGTGTCAGCACAGATCCTGCACCTGGAGGAGGTTTACCTGTCAAGAGAGAATCACTGGTTGCATCTGTTGCTGACCCTATTTCCTCTTTTGCCAAGAGCAATCATGGAGGACTTGGGCAACAACATACACAGAATTCTAGTTATGATAGCTCGATTCAGACATGGTCATTATGTCAGTCCTTTTTTGGCATAAACTCCTCATGGGCAGTCTTCCGATTTTGCACATAGTGACCCACCAAGTGAGCAATCAAACATGTCAAGTCAGAATTTGTTGAAGTAAAAATCTGGGTATTTGGATGGGTTAACTGTCTTGAGAAAGTGTTTGAAACCAGGGATTTCTTTCTTCTGGTATGAAAATGAGAGGCACCCATGGAAAGGGTTCCTTATGTTAATTGATTCATCAATTGGGTTGAATTCTGCCTTCTCATCCTTTTTTGGTTCTCTCTGTGTTTATTTCCATGGAGTGAGCTAAACATCTCACCTTCTCAGCTCTGCTGTCACGGTCCTGCAGTTAGAGTTGAAAATTGCAGGATACTGGCCTAGGATGTTGGCCTTGGATGTGTGATTCTTGCTGTTGAATTGGTTGAAGCTTCATTACCAACCTGTATGAGTGGAGTCCAAGAGCTACTGGAGTGTGGTGACCCCAAAACCCATTCTAGAGTGTTGATTGGTGACATGGGGGTAAGGAGGCTGTTGACAGTAGAGTTCCAAAGGCATAAGCTTCTTAAATGTTGCTGCTTGAGCCAAGGGACAAATGTGCAATCACTTTCAGGTCCAGGTTGACTCCACTGGCAGTGCTCTTCCAGAAGCCCCAGACTATAACTGACCCTGTAGCTGCAATTTGTGTCTAGTCTCAGCAGATTTTCCTTAGAGCCTTTCATCTGAGGTTCAGGTATGAGCAGGGTGTGGATTTAGGTCACAGGCTGACACCACAGAATGTTGCATTCTGCGTAGTAGGCAGACTGTCCAGACATCTGTCGAGTCCAGATGGGGGGAGGGCTAGTGTTTTTCAGCAGAGCTGAACACAGTCAAAAGCAACCATCGATGTGCTCGCTGCTGTTCACCAGTCCCACAGACAGAGCTATCTCCAGGAGGCATATGCTTCCTTAGCTACAGAGAGCTGAGTGAGCTGCGGGAAGCCCAAAGAGTCTCAGTGTGGGAAGGATGGGTGTTTTTCAGGACCGCTGAAGCTAGCAGCGAGCAGCTGTGGTGCCATCTGCTACCAGCTAGTCCTGCAGACCAAGCATTATCTGGGAATCACACTCTATCAGTTATACGAGGCTATTGGGCCTCAGGAAGCCCAAAGAACCTGCGCTGAGGAGGGAGGTGTTTTGCGACCACCACAGGTGGCTGAAATTCTCCCCCGTCCTCCCACCACCAGCTCCCCACTGATCCCGCTGAGTTCCCTCCAGGACATGTGTGCTCCCTTCAGCATAGTAGGCTGCCAAGCTGCCAGAAGCCCAAAGACTCAGGCAGTGCCTAAATGTTATTCCTGGTAGGGCTTGTCTCGTTCTCTTACCTCTTCTGCCATCTCTTTGTGGAGATGACAGTTGCCAAGTGCTCAGTTATCTTCTAAATGTAGTTGCCCCAAAGCAGATACAGAGAAAGAGCTGACTCCGGGGTCCTGGTAGTTTGCCAACTTGTGTGTAAATCCTGGGCTGTTGGCAAACTGGATCAATGTCATTTTGTTGTCAATCAAAATATGGAGGACTCTAACCATTTTATTGGCCAAGAATAAACAATCTGGGTAAGAGCAATAGCAAATGATGTTTGTCCTAATCCACTTTTTAACCTGTATGGAATCATTCTATGTAACATATTAAGTAATCCAATTGGATGTCAAAATTTTAAGAAAAAGAAAGATTTATGGAGGCTTTATAATTTCGTTAATCTCACTTATAAGGGAGGAGCCTAATCATCTCCCAAACACCCTGTTTCCAATACTATCATACTGGTTTGGGGTTCTCAATATATGCATTTTAGAAGAACAAAAATATTCAGACCACATGAAGGATAATACACATAACCTAGTGAGGGATTATCCCAAGGATTTAAGTTTCATAGAACATTTGAACATCAGAGTCTCCCTGATGGCACCTGATGGGTTAAGCAACGCACTGTGAAGCAAACCACAGTCATTGCAGCATGAGTTCAATCCCTACCGCCAGCCAGGGGGGTGACCCACATGGCACAGGCAATGCCCACTTCTCCAGCCATGCCCATTTCTCCCCTCATCAGTGTGTTCCATTCCCCGCTCTGTCTCTGGGGAATCCTCTCACACCCTGCACCTCTGGCCTTTACCCCCGTTCTTGTATGCAAAAATAAATAAATCTTTTTTAAAAAGAATATTTGAATATCAATCAATGAAATTCTCATATTAGAAAATGAAATAAGTAGAACCATAATGATTATCACAATCTCATTATATGCAAAAAAAAGCTATTTTTTGAGAAAATTCAGCCTGATTGTTGATGAAAACTGTCAACTCTATAAGAACGTAAGGAAATTTCCTCCACTTGATAAACAGAATCTACAAATAACCTACCTTCTCCATTATACCTAATGGGAAAAGAATAAACAATTTTCTCCCAACCTCAAATAAGTCCAGGGTACCCATTCTCATCACGTCTGTTTCATATTTACTTTAGTTTCCAGAAAGAGCAATAAAAGTGAATACAAAACATCCAAGTTGGAAAAGGAAAGAGGACTCTTCATATCTGGAACATATAAAGAAACTTAATAACAAACCAAGTAATTTTAAAATACAAGAAAAATATCTGACCTAAAATTTCACCAAAGAAGGTGTATGGATTTCAATGAACATCAGAGACGTTTAATATCCACTCAACAATAGAAAGGTCGAATCACAGCACAGATGGAAACAACGACACACCTGTTGGGATAGGTCAAGTTTTAAATGTCTGACTGCATAAGGTGATCTTAAAGGTGGGCAAGAACGAGAACTCTTACAAACTTGGATCGGATCAAAGGAATGTAGATGAGAATGAGGGTGGGCCTTAAAGTTCATTTCTCCCTGTTTTGAAGGGAACACGAAGAAAAGAAAAGTGAAAGGAGAAAGACAAAGAAAGGATCGAGCACTCTGAAGCCATTGGCCTGCTCTCTGCAACTTCTGTGCACCCCTTAGAGAACTTTGGGGGGACTCAACACAAACACGCAACCCATATATAAGTGCATTCACAGACTGTTACACACACACACACACACACACACACAGAGCTTACTCATTAGGTGACCTCGCTTTGGTTTGAGCAGAAAATATAATTGCTGTTTCTGGTTGAACATTCAAGGCGGAGAGGCAAGAACCCATCCAGGACCAGGTCTCCACCCTCGTAGACTCTGGACTTCAGGGCTGTAGAACAGTGAGTAGCATCCACGTTGCCCAGAACGGATAAAGTTGCAGGAGCAGGGACAGAGAAGTCAAGAGAGGGTGCCAAGGCAGAGTCTGTCATCCTATCAGATTCCTGCACCCATGTAGAGTCAAGGAGATAAGGAACGGGAGGACACTGTCGGCTGAAACCTTAGCAGGGGATATTTCTCCCTGGGTGGGGTGCAGTGTAAATCCACTATTGTTCTACTTTCGTCCTGTGGAATTAGTGGGGTGAGAGCCAAACTGACGTGCATGATGAGGGCATAGCTAGAGCTGCCGTAAGCAGGATGGAGGTACTTGCGTGGGGTAACAGTGCGGAAACCTCACCTCTGTGACAATGTGATCAAAGAAGCTTCCTATGTCCCTTCTTTTACTGTCTCATTCCAGTTATTATTAAGGAGCTCTGGGTTTCCCTCTGACCTGGGGCTGGGCACCAGCCCCGTTGTATGTCAATCGTGGTAAAAAAAAATTTTTTTTGGAAAAACATGTTTTAGATTCTATTTCTTCGCTGGCATCTAAGAATGCATGATGTTCTAAAAACAAGGCTGGAGGGAACACCCTGCCCTAAAACAGACGATTCTGCAATCTTCTGCATGTCCCTGCAATGAGCCAGTGCTGTGGTGGCAGAACCAGCTCCGACAGAGTGTAATAGGGTTAGGAAGAGCCAGCAGCGTCTGAATCAACACTTCTTCCATTACATAATCCTCTCAGCACACAGCATCAGCCTGTGTTGTCCTGTGCCACAGCAGGAGGGAGTCATTACCGTGTCCAACATGACTCACAGGTTAACAACACCCACCTACAAGAAAATGCTGTCACAGACAGGCTGAAGTCAGGGAAGAGTAGAAGATGTTTGTTTCCATACAAACTGCCACACCCCCCTTAGCCTCCTGACGGGACTTCTCAGTTTGGCACCAAGTCTTCATACTTATATGCCTTAATGTTCACTATTATTGATCTTGCATCCCGTTGCTTTATCACCTGTTAGTTTTTTTCATTTTATGATACACAAATATTCTCAGGGACTTGGTGTCCATGAGCCTGGTACAGAGGAGGAAGAGGGGGTCCTATATTCCATGGAAATAGATAACAAGGTACATATATAGATGATAGTCCTCGGTCATATTTTGCTGTGGTTCACCAAGGTCCCCAAAATACTATTTATGGTTAGAGATGTCATTGTATTTAAATCAATAATCGATTTTTTGGACCATATTTGCTCTACTAGTTTCCTTAAGGGAGTAAAGATACTTGGGTTTGCAACGTTGTATGACCCATCATGGTTACTAGAAGAGTCCAGCTGGGCCCAAGAGGAGTGTGAGGGGCCACCACCCCGACTGCCACCGCAGCCAACCTCAGCTCCACGGAGGCGTGTGCTGGGGGCGGGGCGGTGTTGTGCCATGCCCCGCGGAAGCCCTGCAGCCACCTCTGACCAACTCAGTGCCAACCTCAGTACCCTGGATGAGGTGGGGCTGTCCACCCCGGCAGACACCCTGCTTCTGCCACCACGGGTGATGACCTCAGTGCTGGTCCCAGGAAGCTCCCTGGACAAACACCGGGTGGGGAGAGCTACGCCCAGGAGAATGTTGCTGCCCAGCCACTAACAGCCTCGTGCTGGCCCCGGTGAGTTCCGGGATGACGCGTAGGGCACAGTCAGCCTAGCAGAGTCCCGCTGACATCAGCACTGGCCCCTGGAACTCCAGAATAAGTACAAGGCCAGACCTGCCTAAACAGATACCCCACAGAAATCAGTGAGGCCCCAGCAAACTCTAGGAAGGAACCTGAGGACAGACCATAGAAGCAGATGCCCTCCACTCAGGAGCTCCCCCCACTCACTGAACCCCAGCAACAGATGAGGCTCCCGGACACACAGTGCCACCTACTGGAAATACAGAAGCACTGTACTTAATTTTTCTAAAGCAAATACTGGGGAATAGAAAGAATACAAAGAACGGCAACCGGAGTCCTCAGGGGAAAACTACACCACAGAGAGAGAATCAATCTCCAGACCCAGTAACATGGAAGATCTGTTCTTTCTATCAGAGATTGGAGGTGAGGGAACTGTACAATGAAAACTGTAAGACGTTGTTAAAAGAAATAGGAGATTAAAAAATGGAAAAATCCTGCTCGTGGATGGAAGAATTACAGTTGTATTGTTAAAATGATCAGTCTACCCAGTTCTGTAACCCAGTTATATAAATGTTGTGATTATAGGTGGTTACAATCGCTTTCATAAAAAATAAAATGTATCTTCAAAATTTTATTTAGAAATTTTACTTTATTTAGAAAATGTGTATAATGTCTCACGATAAAAGCCCTGATACAGTCCATTTAAAAATAGCATATGGAAAATATAAATATCCATTTTCCCATTTATATCTTCTGTGTGTTTATTATCTTTCCCAAGGTTTGCATTTTTCTTTCCTTTTCGATCTGATTCATACTTAGAGTAAAAACATTTTAAACACCACTCACAGATATAAGGCAAAAAGTGAAAATCACCTTCTCCATCTCCACCACAGGTACTGATGAACGTGCTTCTAAAATTTCAACCACTGATATAATTTTGTTTTTTCCACAAAGGTTTTACATTCTGCTTGTTCTGTAACTAGCTTTGTCCAGTGACTGTTGACAGGGAAATCTTTCATGATAATGCATTTGGAGCTACTTTGTTCTTGTTTACAGTTGTATTGTATTCCCTGGTCAAAACCTATAGCATCCATTCCATAATGATGGCTACTTAAGGTGTTTCCAACATTTTATCAACAAACATTGCTGCAACAATGTTGGTAACTTATTTAGACAAATGTAGTTACTATATTTACTTGCATATCCATGCATCCTTCTCTTCCCTTGAAAAATCAGATATTTTTCACAAGGTGGCCAAGATAGACCAGTCAAGTTGGTGATGCCTGACCACTTATCACTTCTGCATTATTTATAAAATTTCAAGAATAAAGACATTTCAGGAAAGTTGAAGCATTAAAAATGACGATGGTATGGGTGAACTGAAACAGAAGGAATCAAGTTTTTAGTCGTTGTGTTTTTACAAAGTTATAGTTGCATCAATGAACCAGAAAGCCATATAAAACAAGCTCTTTGTAAAGGCTGTGACTGAGTTTGCACGGGGAAGACCAAGAGTAAGGTTGCTCTCCAGTCACAATTTCCGAGGGGCTGCACTTAAGTTTCTTCAGCACATTCTTCCTGTTCTATGCTCGCAGCTGCCCAGTTTGTCTCAACTCACTTGTAACTATCAGGTCTGTTGGGCTTCAGGTGAGTAAAAATATTTTTTAAATGTAAGACATCAATAGCAAACACCATTCGCCATCAAGACCTGGCTGTGGAAGGCACGGAGGTGTGAGGGAAGCAAACTTTCTTTCCATTTCTCAGCATTAACAAGCCCCAGAGTCCACGTGCAATGTCTGCAGGACACAAACTCCTCCAGTGGGCTGAGCACAGCTGCCCCTGTCTCCTCCTTGTGTACTTTGCTTTTGAACAACAATAGGTGGGTATTAGCATTCTCTTTGGATGACCGTTCCCAAATGTGGTTCTGCTTTTGTTTATAGTAAAAAAAAAAATTCTACTTTCTTACTGATCTTCAAAAAAGAATAGATATGACTAATAGATATGCTTATGCTATTTCCCAGAGGAAGTAAAGGCTTCTATTTGGTGAGTAAATATTTGAGAGCCTGGGGCTCTTTTGGGAACAGTATTCTGGTGATAAGCAATGTGAAATGGCTTCTGGGCCTTTAGTCTTAGGTGTGGACCCAGTCCTGAAAGGCAAAGGGACCTTCCCAAGCCTCGTATTTTAGCAATGAGAGGCACAGGGAAGGGCGTAGGGTGTGAGGTGTGAGTCTTGTTTTATGAGCTTAAGGGGGAATTTCCAAAGACTAGGCTTCCCGCAGCTTTCTGTAGAGCTTTCCAAGACCCTTTTGAAAGATGAACGCCATCTCTCATCTACTCAATCAGTGTACTGATGGTGAATGGCTCCAAACGGCTGCCTCACTGCTGCATTAGCTGTCCTGTCCATGATGGATGCACAGCCAGCCAGTGTGGGATTTCTAGCTGTGGCACAATATCTCCTTAAGTTGGCTTCAGGTCTTCATAAAACTTGGTTTAAAAGACACAAGTGAGCTTTAAAAAATATTCCTTCTACCTATGGGTTCTTTGTGGTGTGTGCACTATTGCAAAATGCCCTAAGGGGAGATCACACACTTCTGTTACAGAAATGATATAAGTTAATATTAACTCAATAAAAAATATTTTAAAAAAATTCCCTCCATCATTGCCAAGCTATCTCTGATAATAGTCATCCTCTCCTCCTCAGTTATTTTCATCAGACCTTCCGTGCAGACCTTCTATACCAAAAGCAACTTGTTGGAGGAGACTGATACAGTAAACAATGGTGGGGACATTGCACCAGTGTTTTCTTCTTCACAACTGTAAGGGGAAGAGGACAATAAGTCAGGGATAGAAACAAGCCAACAAGTAAGATGTAAACAGTTCACAGGGAGTGATTTCTATTTTGGCAAGTCTCTGTCAACTATGATCTCCCAATTTTCTTTGTAGAGAAACTGTGATACGGATCGTAGCAGCTTTTACTCAAAACAAACACCTGATGCTTCCTGGGAATACTGCTTAATACTGTTCTGTCCATCCACATTCTAGAAAGCTGTCAGGAGAACCGGCCCGCGGGTCATAAGCTGTGTTCATCAGTTGGGATTCCAGCCGACCACTTCCATTTCAAACTTCCCTGGTTTGGTGGTGCACGTGGTGTGATACCTGTACCTCTGAAGAGGTGTGAACCTACCCCACTACAACATACACAGTGCTGTGAACCAACGTTACCTCAATTTAAAAAAAAAAATATATATATATTATATATATGATACAATTGGAAAAAAAGAGGCTGTGAGCACTCACAGGAGTGCTCCTGGGCTGACTTAAAGCTCTTCTCTCGAACGCCTTTCCCGGGGGCACTGGCAGCTGGCCGAGGTGTCATCTGGCTGAGGAACGAGCTCCATTCCATCACGGACTTCAGGTTTGCTGGCCTGGCGCGCTGCGTAGGTCTGAAATGCATGGGCAAGAACTGAAAGATTAGTCCAGCCTTCATTCCCTGGACTACACCCCACCTCCAACTCATGCCTTCCACTCCAGTTGCTCTTGCCTTCAGGTTAAAACCAGAGGTCTGGTTTATTCCAGTCTTAAAGTGACCCTTTGGTTTTCATACACTTCAGAGCAGTATTTGGTATGCTCACAAGGAAAGCCCATCCAAGCTGTATGAGTTGATAAGAACCTCTCCTAAGGGGATGTCAAGTCAAGTGCAGGGGCCCCTTGGAACACAGGCATGTCTCTATTTGTTAATGAATAACTATGTTTAAGACCACATCAGCAAACAGAGAGGATAAGCACCTTAAAAGAAAGCTAGTGGCCTCACATACCTGCCCTTCAGGCCTGTAATCACACAATTTTTAAAATGGCCACAGGTCTCTGAATGTCCACCCACTCTGGCCACTGACAAACATTCCTATGAACTGATGTTATAGTTCAGCAATTCTATGTGCATTTAACTGAACATCCCTGGTTCTGAGCCAAACCCAACAAAATACTGGATTGAGTATATGAGCCTAGTTAACATTTTCATGGGAGAAACTCTTAAAACTAAGGCAGAACTCATTGAAACAAAAGGGCTATTTCTAATAAACGGTATGATTTATCATTTTACTTTTCTATAAGAAGGTATTACCCACTGGTCCCTGAGGAAACTGATCTTTTACCCACAGAAAAAGAAATTTAGATTAAAAACAAAAACATAATTTCTTCTTGCTGACTCAATTTCACTCACTAAAATATCAGGTAGCTACTCAAAATTCCCACTTTGAATTTCCAATAAATTCTTCTACTTCAATATCCAGCCCTGATGTATTAGAACGACTAAAATATTTTTTACTTGTTTGTTTTATATAGCAAGTTAAACATTTGCTTTCTTCCCTGTAAAAGCATGAATCTTAAGTAGTGAGAACAAAGAGGTGGAGATTTTGAGCAGAAAGAGATGTTAATAATCTCTAGACCAACCCTCTAATTTTCCAGATGATGAAAGATGTTGTTCTCTGAGGTTCAGAGAACACCTAAACCAGTAATTCTATAAAGTGTTTAATAAAAGATAATACTGACAAGACGGGAGGAGCTTTTA
Source organism: Galemys pyrenaicus (assembly GCA_019455555.1). Lineage (NCBI taxonomy): Eukaryota > Metazoa > Chordata > Mammalia > Eulipotyphla > Talpidae > Galemys > Galemys pyrenaicus. The sequence continues at coordinate 4,202,078 of JAGFMF010011614.1, read as the reverse complement.
AGCTATACTTGTAAAGACACTAAGCGTCGTTTTCATAACACTGAATGTAGACACAATATGGCGGCCACAACACAATATGGCAGCCATGAGGGGCGTGAGCACCAGCCCTGTCTTCCTACAGGCTGGTCCCTGGGCTTAGCCAGGTTCCAACAGGGTGACTCAGAGCCACAGGGTCTGGATACACTTGACCCAGCGGTGCAGATACCCTGAGCTGACCTGCAGGACGCTGTAATAGTAGCAGTAGAGCCGGTGCGGCTGGAGCAGGTTCCGAGCCGTCAACTGCCCTTCTTTTGCAATCTTCTTGGCTTCTTCATCATTTTCCTGGAAGTTTTAAAAAGAAATAATAAATAAAAAGTACTCCTGTGATCTACAGAAAAGATAAGGATGAATGTGAGTAGGAGAGAAGTGAGGTTTATGTGAGTACCCTGGGAGAGTGAGTACCTGATGGGACATAACTTGAGAACATGGCTACAGACTTGACAGTGTTTTCCGAGTCCTCTGTTGCACAGAAATGATCATGCATGTCTGGACCCTCTTCTGCAGGTCAGTAAACAGCGCCCCCAGCCACTGCAGCACCCCACATGCGGCCTCCATTGTGACTGTTCCGTGGTTTTCTAAACACCCAGGCTCACCGACTGGCCCCCATCCTAACCCCCTTTGCAGGATAATTAAAATACTGGAATAGAACAAATCTGTCCTAGCTATGTGATCATTTCTTTAAAGTTCCATTTAAATACGCAGTCATAGCCAAAAATGTTGTTATAAAATGAAAAACTATGTTGCTATCATCAAAAATTCAGCCATCAGTGCCCACAGGCTGTTCCTTAACTTCCAGGAATAGTCACTGTTCCCAATTCTAGTTTGGGAAGACAGTTAATATGCCACCAAGCTGCCCACAGGGAAGGCGATTTGCAAATAGTTCTGACTTTTTATACAGGGTCACAAAAATGACTCAGCCTGTGGCACCCAGTTATTTCTATAGCCAAATAATGTTTCTCAGTAACTTAGCAACAGTAAACAGTCTTAGAAAGATTATCTCTTCAGAGTTTCAAAATAAACATAACAAAGTCTTAATACTTTTCCTTTTAAAAAATGAATTCTAATTTTATGGAAACTTGAGTCTTGGGATGTTGTATGGCATGAATTCGTTATAAACTTGTGCCTTTCTGCTAACCTGGGCTTAGCCAGCTGCCAACAGGGTGACTCTGGGCTACAGGGTCTGGAAATAATTGACCCAGCGGGGCAGATACCCTGACCTGTAGGACTCCATAACAGTAGCCGCAGAACTGGTGAATTTACTGAGGAAGAGTGCTGTGATTATCTTAAATATCTTCTTATGCATGAAGCACTTTTAGTCTTTTTGCATTTGGTATGTTTTGCTTCTGGGTGTACGAATCTGAATGATTTCAGAATAAGAATTTCTAAAAATAGCTTTCTTTGCTAAATTATGTCAAAAAATTATTATGATTGGGCTCACAGAACTAACACTGGTGACTTTTGGTGAATTTGCAATGTCCTAAAGAGACTGTAATTGCAGGCAGCATACCTTGGCCCATTTGACTTTCTCTAGTAGATCACTAAGATTTCTTCTAACTGGAACATAATGTTTCCAAGGTTTTAGCTCCAAATAGAAATGTTCATAATAAGGAGAGTCCTGCTTCAGAACCAGACTATCGCCCAGCATGAGATACGGGTACCGATACGCAGCCACGGTTCCATCTACATTCACCTGGTACTTGTACTAGAAGATTAAGACAGACAAAAATGGTAAGTCATTGGCTTCACTTCTACATCTCAGCAACACTGAAATTCTGAGTATAAAGGAATTATTTTCCACTTCCTAAATTTATTATTTAAGTCTTATATTTTATTTGGTATCTCCCATGTTCTCTTTGTACTGAAATCATAAGCAACCTTTAATAAGTCAACTTTAACACATATGAACACTGGGGTCTCCCTGGTGGTGTAGCCGGTTGAACGCCACACTGTGAAGCGTCTGAGGCACTGCAGCGTGAGTTCAATCCCAGGCCAGAGAGGGGACCCACATGGCACAGCAGACCTCTCCTGTCTTGCCCGCTGCTCCCCTCAGCAGTGTATTTCAGTCCATCTGCCTGTTCTGCTCCCCGCTCTGTCTCTGGTGAATCCTCTCACCTCCCATGACTCTGGTCTTTACCCCAGCTCTTGTATGCATAAATAAATAAATAAATAAATAGATAGATAGACAAATTTTTAAAGATTTAAAAATAAATAAAAAGAAAAAATAAAATAATCCACATTAGGCAAGCATTTTAGAATAGACTGTGTTTCGATTTTTTGTCTCCAACTGTCATATGACGCAGCAGCAGAATCAGGTGTTGGCTGGTCTTCCTCTCTTGCTGATCAGTAACGGGTCATTAGGCTGAACCTACCTGAGCCGAACTGCACCTGCCAAGCCCCATCTTAGACTCGGGTATGACCAACAACGTAAATGAAGGACCCCCAGCCCACACTGCAGCTGGGACCGAGATAGTCATCAGAGAAGCCTCAGAATCTCCGCACATCTTCCATTTTCAGACATAGTAAGACTTCATGTTATTTCTTCCCTTTTATCTCTTGATTTTATTTGATAGATTCTGTACTCCCATCTCCTTTAGATTCTGGCTATTTTATATATGTGGAATTTATACTCTATTTACAAAAGGCATTTGAGATCATTTTATGTAAAAGACATTTGTATTCCCATTTTATTAAAACAAATACAAAAGAGAAAAACAGAAATAAATGCACCAGAACCCCAGGTTAATCCCTGTACTATGAGGATTAACTATAGCTTGGAGCTATTTGGTAGGCAATGTTTACAACAACAAAACCATAAAGGAAACCATGATGACTTTTGTAATTCCCTGCCCTATGCCTGATGAGAAAATCTGTATAAATTCACAAGATGGAAGAAATCCATCTAAGCTTAGCTATTTTATCGACTGTCATCATTAGTTTACCACCTATATCCATCCAGAACGATTTAAATGCATACCTTAAAGAAATCAAAGAAACCTATCAATTTAGCTTTTCCAAGTTCCTTTTCTTTCTCTTGGAAAAAGAAATATCCTGTAATTCCTGCATCCAGTAGCTCTGGGTTTTCTTTGGAAAGCTGTGCCAACTGCAGTCTCTCCTCTCGGCTGTCTCTACCTCTAAAGAAAGCTTTCTCTGTTTTATTGATCCAGGAAGGTCCTAGAAATTTGAGAGCAAAAATATAATTATGAAACTGACATTTTCAGATGGTAAATATAAGTATTTTAGTCTACCACTGTCAAGCTCTTCTATCATCAGCTCATCTTCTCAAGTTTGATGTTATTTCCAAACAATCTGGGATGGAGTTTCAATTTGCCTGAGACACTTTCAAGTCTAGGCTTTTAACATAGCCCCTTCTTGCTGTACTGTATAAGAGAACACTCTGATTTCACCTATGTTTCTACTAGTGAGAGAACATTCAAATACTGGGGTTTCTATTGCACAAAAATACTGGGAAATAGCTAACATAATATTAGACCAAGTTCAAAGCAAAAGAGTTGGCCCAATCACCAAGCATAAGCTTCTTCTGTCTTGGATGCTTCACAGTAAGGAATGAGCTAGGCTTTTGTTCTTAGGGTGAAGAGGGCAAACTATAAAACTACATAACACAGGTCCAGCTTTAATCCCTATTAAATTGTCCCTATTTTCCCTATATTACCTCCTATATTGCTCCTGCATTGCTATATTGCTCCCATGGATTCCCTACATTCAAAATTGCTCAGAATTCTGAAGAGAGGGAAGACGTTTTCCTATATGCTGTTAAGTAGAAATACATTGGGTTGTTGTAAAAATCATGCCATATTTTTTTTCTTTTTTTCAAGCACACACATATGCAACAAAATATAATTGTTGCAATACAGTATATATAATTACATACTCTCTCTAACAGGATTTTCCCTTCACCTTTTTGGCCTCTAAGCGTTATCACTGAGAATGAATGTCTATTTACCTGTATTTCCTTGAATAGATAGGAGATCATTGGCAACACCCCTCATTGCCTCCAGTGTGGAGTGGGTGATATCGTAGGTTGGAAGGATGATGTCACGGGAGTCCAGAGAACCGCACCATGAAATGATAGGCAATGGGCCAGGGGTGTCGTTGACTTTTCTGTGCTCCAAGGGCCAATCTCCAAGATTAATATAAAATTCTAAATCTGGGAGAAGGACCTAAATAAATGCACAAGCATCAGTACAGCGGAGACTTCAGTCTTTGTTATTAACTATTTCCATTCTTTGGCCTTCTTAGGTATTTCTGATATAATTAAACATTTGAAAACAACAGCAGAAGAGAGAAGAATGGAGCCTCCCTGGTGGCGTAGTGGGTTAAGCACAACACTATGAAGCAAACTGCAGCTGCTGCAGCATGAGTTCGATCCCTGCCACCAGCCAGGGAGCTGACCCACATGGCTCAGCAAACCACTCCTGTCTTGCCCACTGCTCCCCTCAGCAGTTTATTTTGGTCAATCTGCCTGGTCTGTTCCCTACTCTGGTGAGTCTTCTCACCACCCACACCTCTGGCCTGTACTCCCCAGTTCTTGTATGCATAAATCTTCAAAAAAAAGGAATGTGGAAAAGTCGAGTGCCTAGCCATATGTATAAGAAGCCAAGCCCTGAAGATCAAGGAGAGCCAGTGAGAAACTCTCAAGGGCAGGGAAGACAGAGAGGCTGATTAACAAGGGTTTTTTGTTTTTAAATGCTAGGGTTTTTGTGTGTTTTGTTTACTATGCACTGGAACAGAATAACCTCTCTGCTATCCAAGCTTCATCCAAACATGCCATGCACACTCTTTCAGAGGTGCCCAAGATAAACAAGGAGAATGTGTCCTGAATTCAAGCCCCATGTTCAGAAGAACCTGGCTATAGAGTAAGTCGCTGAACAGCAGGTGTAGTCAGCAGGCAGAGACTTCAAGAAGTGACCGTAAAAGCTGGAACAGTTCAGGAATTCACAGAAACCTTAGGAGTATCCAGTATTACCTGCTTAGCAGGGGTGGGGACTTAAACCATTTCACTTAAAATTGAAAGGAAAGAGCCATCCAAAAAGGCCAAGAACTCAGAAGCACTCGAGTGCCAGGTAGCTTAGATGCACAATTCCAAACCTGGAATCCATTTCCTTTATTTGCTGTTATTAGACTAGGCATTGAAATATTGCAACTAAATAAAATATATCGTTTTGGAATCAGTGACTTCATTCTCATACCTTTCTTGCCAGTGACAGCAAAATCTCATCTGAGAACATTTTGAAGTCTGTGTATTTCCCTAGTGGCCTCCGGTAAATTTGGTTATTGAGAATCGTGTAATGAACAACGGCACCATTCTCGTCTCCAAACCTTCCCGGAACTTCATGCAGCATCTGCTGGAGATTGACACTGGGGAAAGAAGCGAAATCTTTGGCAATCTGTGGCTCCTCGGGTGGACAAGAAAGGGTTCTCTGCCAAGCCTGAGGGTCCTCTTCGGGACAGTCACAGTACTCGTGGTACACGGGGCCTGCAAGACACACATACACACACACGTGCTCTGTTAACAGCACAGGGAGATGCTCCCGCCCCTGCTGGGACCACAGGGTGACTTCTTGGTGAAATCTAAGATTATCCAGACAGGGCTTATCGGTGATGAAAAGACATGTCAGAGCAGGGCCTCCTGGTGGCACAAGGGGTTGAGAGTGGGGCTTCCGCAGCCACTGCAGCAGGAGTTCTATGCCTAAAGATTGCAAGTTAAATTTGAGGAGCTCCAGGAGATACGTAGACTGTACTTATTGTTGCACGTGACTTCAGAGTCACCATACTCACTCTGAAAGGCCTGGGGCGTGTGCAGAGAGCTGGTTCTGGACAACGCCGTGACCACTTACCTTTCAAAATGTAGGGAGACTGTGCCACATGCTGGTCACCATAAAGGACCTCTATCTTCAGCCCTTCGTTGGCAGTTTCATACATCCTGTATCTCATCAAAAATGTCCCATCGTTCCTATCCAAGGGTTTAGAAACATGAATCCGGACTGATTCTTTAGGCAAAAGAGATTTGATTACTACTTTGAATAATGTTTGACCTGGAAGAAAAAAATATGAATAATTCTGTTATTTCGTCATCATTCTGTCTTAACAATCATTTGGGTAGATGCTTCCACACAGAAGTTATTTTTTTTCTCTAGCATCAATGACAAAACCAACTTAGTTTGGAAAGATCCTTCAGGGCAGGAGTTATGTCTGGTGTGTGCCTTTAAACTAAGGATCTGATTAAACATGTAATTCATTAATCATTCAATAAAGGATTATTGAATGAATAAAATTAATTTATAAAACAGCAAGGGAGAGATTAACTTTCTGCTCCTTTGGTCTCTTTTCCTTTGGGTGGTTAATTAAAGTCCCTGGGGTTAAAAATCCACCCACTTTTTCACTTAGTTATACTAATAGAGTATTTGGCATGTTGCTGCTGAGCTCTAAGGCAATCCAACGTTCTCCTTGTAAAATATACACCAACTTTCTTTTAAACCATTTCAGTGTTTCATTTCTGAGGCAACTTCCCTTTCATGAACCCAAATTTCAAGCTGCACTTCTAAGACCACTTCCTTCAGTAGAGACAGATTATAGCAGTTACCAGACTGTGCACAAAAAGGACAACACAGACACAGACACACACACACACACACACACACACCCTTGGTGAATTACAGAGTTTACTTCTTTAAACTTGTTTTCTTGGGCTGAAATAAAAGAGTTATACAAGGATGACTTAACTCCAAAATTCAGTGGGTTTTCTGCCCAGGATAATAGCTAATTAACAACTTCCGCTTCTCTCTTTGCAGTGCATCAGCTGACTCCCTTAGGGTTTCAAACAAGGTCTTTGACCAATGTTGCTGTGGCCTACATTAAGTAGGGACTTCCGCAATCCATGAGCTCCCTTCCACTCCCCCAACCAATATAGAAAAGTTTTCCTGTCGTGATCAAACAGTCCTATTCTCCAGAAATGTTTAATCTTTAGTAAGATGAAAAAGCAAGGCATTAATGACTGTGTGACTGGAGGAGGGAAGCTGGATTTACAGAATACTAACTCCAGGGGCCTCCCTGGTGGCTCAGCAGGTTGAGCGCCACACTGTGAAGCATCAGCACAGCAGTGTGAGTTCAATCCCATCCAGGAAGGAGACCCATATGGTTTAGCAGGCCTCTCCTGCCCCCTCAGCAGTGTATTTCAGCTGCTCCTCAGCTGCTCCCCTCAGCAGTGTATTCCAGTCCATCTGCCTGTTCTGTTTCCCACTGTCTCTGGGGAATCTTCTCACCTCTAGCACCATTGGCCTGCACCCCAGCTCTATATGCATGAATAAATAAAATATTTTAAAAAAAGACTAACTCCAAAATGTTTCATTATTTTTAAATTGATAGTATGAGATTTGATTCCTATGGTTCCCTCCAGTTATAACATTTATTTGGTTGCTGAAATAGCATTTTAAATGCCACACATTATAAGATGCTAATAAATGTATATGAAAATACATTTAATATTTTAAATGCATGTATAAAAATATAAGATAGTCATCAGAAATACATTATTTAAAATGTTATTTTTATAGTAATCTTCATGCCCCTGTCATTGCTGGCAGGAGGTTAATTAACAATGCAAGATAATGAACAGAAAAATAACAGAAATGAGCAATTCTAGTTTCACAAGAGAGAAAATGAGAAGATGCAATTTCAAATAGCTGCAAATGGAAGGAATGTGAATTCTCACTTTCCTGGGGCTAACAGAATGGAATCTCAGCTTGAGTTTTTCTACTCCACAAATTTAAGCTCCTTTAAGAGAGATGCTAATTGAATGGGAATGCAGCAACTGTGTAGACAAAGGGAGGCCAGCAGTACCAAAGTCTTGTTAGATCATTACAAGCAGAAATTTTGAAGATTCTTGATTTGGAAACATTTTTTAAAACATTCATTCACTTAGCACTATGTGCCAGGTGCTGGGCTTGAGATTTTCTGATATCTTTTCTCTTATATATTTCTTACAAGAACATGTGAGGTAGGTGTCTGTCACCCCCATTTTACAGACAAAGAAAACAAGATTCGAAGATGTTAAGTCACTTGCCCAAGGGCACAGATATTAAGAGAAGCAGAGCCAATGTTTGCATCCTCTCAAAGTCCATTCTGGTCTACCTGGTAGACTGGGTAACGTTAGCCTCCAAGTTCGCAAAATTCAAAGTTGGAGACATAACTTCTGGTTGTTTAGGACCTAGCTTTCAGCCCTTTGCAGCTGCACCAAAAATGCTGACCCCGCCTTTGGCCAAGGCAAAGAATGCCCTGAACCTAATGGAATCTTCCCCAGAAGTCTCATGCCTGCTCACACACCATGCAGCACCTCAGTGAAAACTGAGCATGACAAACTATGATAGCTGGTTTGATAACAGCGAGAGCGTTCTGGAAGCCAAAGAGTTGGTGTCTGGTCTAGATGGTGATGCCTTTTGGCTGTGGAGTCGCGGGCAAGTCATTTTAGCTTCACTGAGACTCCATTTCTCCTGCGTAGAGTGAAGAAGATACCGCCTGTCCTTCCTACCTCACAGAGTAATTAAGGAGAACAAAAGGCACAGTTTAAAATACTAAAGCGCTTAGTGACCAGGAGGTGAGATGGTTCAAAGAAGGAGAAGAGAGCTGAGTATTGTTACATATTCCATCCACCCTCCCACCACCTCTTCTTTCTTCTGTAATATGTACAGGCCCTCTGCCAGGCATCCTGCGAGATGCTAGCCTGCCTTTGTAACAGGGTCGTCCCGGAAAAGGAAGAAGTTCCAGAATCCCAGTTCCGCCCTAAGTGAGTGGAGCTGAGGAGGGAGAGAAAATTCCGCAAAGAAGGAAGCAAGATAGAAAGCAGCAAGAAGACCTGGAGGAGGCACATGAAGCAAAGCCACATGTAAAAAAGCTGCACTTGCTTTTTAGTCTTAAACTAGTTAAAACAAATGTAAGTAAGAGACCCGTGGGGAAATTAACAATAGCAGTTTTCATCTTAATTTTAATTTTGCTCTTTTCCTCCCAAACTTATCTAACTCTTTCTGACCCTTTTCTATGGGTCTCTACTAAAAAACCCTTTAAACATGTAGCAGGCTTTTGGGCCTTACTTTAGGCCAATCCTATTTAGCTAAACTTTTACCCTCAAAAAAATAAGTAACTTTAAATACTTAGCTTAATAACTATATTCTTTATCCTTTCTATATTATACCCTAATTGTATTAAAGTTCCTTTCCATTAAAATTTTATATATTTATCTTAATGCAACAAATAACAAAACCCATTCAGAGAGGGCAAGTTTAAAAATTCTAAAATGCTCCTCTCCCTACCCTGTAACACCTTCATAGTGGAAGAAAACCTTCAAGTTAAGGGAGGGGAAGGTGAAAATAAAAACATAGGTATGTTTTTCCTCCACCAAGGTCACAGATGCCCTACAAGCTGTGGACTCCAGCTTGAAATCCCCTGCTTGAGACCCTTTGAGCTCACAAAAGGCAACACTGCTATAAATGGGAGTGATAATTAATTAGGGGATCCTTGAAGCCATTAGGGGATCCTTGAAGCCGGCTATGGTGGTCTACAGCTGCAGGAAAAGCCGTCTCTTACAGTTCATTCTTGGGGAAGGAAGCTTCCAAGGACCTGCAAGTGAGTGATGGTGGCAGATGATGTAAGCCCCAGATTGGGTGAGCTTTTCAGAAAAACAGGGCAACATTTTTTAAAATTTAACTTAATTTTATATATATTTTACATCATTTTTTAGGGCAGCTTTTTAAATGGAAACTAGAAATCAAGTGTCCTAGAAGGAAACAAAATAGAACCTCATGGAATGAAATTGAGGTTGTCTCAAAGATCTGGTGGAAGTGTTATTTTTCTTACAGTCTTTTTCCTGATATGTAAAACCTCTGTGATCATTTTAGGAGAAACTTTTTTGGGGGAAAGGAATGGAAAACATTCCTTACTCTCACGTTAGAATGGCTGATTACAGTGATGAACAAGAGACAGATTCATTTATTCACTATAAAATTAGAATGAAACTGTCACTTCTTTCCTGTTTATCGCATCCTTGACCTAGAGAAGCATTACTAAATAACCTCTTTAAAAGCCATTTAACTTTTTAACTAATTTTAATTATGGTAAAATAGAAAATTGACATCTTAATCCTTTTTAAATGTATGGTTCAAACTGGGCAACTGATCTCTAGACCTTTTACATCCTGTGAACCTGAAACTCTCCTCCCATTCAAAAACTGCCCACTTCCTTCTCCTGCAGCCCCTTTCTCTCTGTTTCTAGGAATTTCACTGCTTTTGATACCTCACATCAAGGAATCTAAAATGTTAGTTTTAGTGACAGTCGGATATTCCAACATATGAATGCTCCATGCTAAAAGGGAGGTTCCCTCCAGATGTTCTCTTTGTCCTGTGGATTGTTGTGAGCTAAGAGCAATCAAGGTCCTTAGTCTCTCAGGGAAACTTACCATCCATTCATTAATGACCTAAAAGAATAAAAACTGGGGGTATTGCCCTGAATTAGGATTTTCACCTGAAGTCGCCTTTCTATTAGAGAAAACCATCAGTATGGCAGGGCAAACAGAATGAATTACAGAACATCTGATCTTCATCATTGGAGTCTCCCACTTTCTTATCAAAGCCCCAGACCCCTAGTCTATTCCTGAGTTCCAGATATACTCATTTTCCCCCATGTACTTTCTCCATGTTTGTGATGAAATCTGTTCTTTACTTCTAATCTGTCTGATATTAATTTGATTGACTAGCCAAAAATTTTATATTTAGCCAGTCCAAAAAGAAGGCAGAAGGGTAAGAGAAAATCTCCTCTCCCACCCTCCAATGATTTATTTAGCAATTATCTTAGAGATGAACATTTAATCTTGGAGTGAATATGATGCTACAAGAATATCCTTGCCTATAATATAGAAATAATATCCTTAGCCACATTTGGACCATTTTCTCAGAATGATATATAGAATTATATATATATAGAATTATATAACCTAAAATTATATATTTTAGGAACTTTATTTCCAACTACTGGAACTCATTTTTGTACATTATGTTTAACTGTTTAAGACTCTTGACAGGTTTGGAAAACTATTTTCCAGAAGCTTTTGACCAAGTTGTGGTCCTGCCAATAGAGGAAGGTCACTGATTTAGGGTCTCTCGCTGCTCCTTTGAGTATTACTATTCAAACACAATCTTTGTAAAAATATTTAGATGAAAGCGGAATTTTATTGAAATTTATATCCCTTCATTAATAGTAAGAATATATGTCAAGATTCGTTTTTCCTTAGTTTTCCACCTTCTTTCCTTTCTAAATTCCTCCCATTCATTATAACATTTCAAATTATTTTAGCAACTAAAGAAAATACACCTCACAGAAGAAAAACTAACTCTAGCTCTAAGAATCTAGTCCTTAGGGACACGAAAAATATGTCTCAAACTAGACCCAGGAGACACCTTGTCCACCGGCAGTGGAGAATGCCGCTGAGTTATTCCGGTTATCTCCTTGGTGGTAAAACAGGTGCCACTTGGCCGGACATGAATTAGCAAACCCTGACTGGCAACAACTTGAAACCGGCAGAACAAGTTGCAAGAGTTGCAAAGGTAGGTGCAAAGGAGAACGTAGGAGGGCGGCTGGGAATGAGGGATTCAGGCAGGACAAGACCCACCCTCTGCCGAGACAGACACCGAACAGGCTCTACGGAATTTCACGTATTCCTGCAATGTGCTTTCAACTGCCCCACCCTCTAAGAACGCAGGCATCTGGCCTGCAACCCGCCTCCTCTCACACTGCTCTGACACTGCCTTTGTGTAGTCAGGCGTTAGCTGTTTCCAACCCGTCAGCCTCAAACCACGAAACTCCACGCGATTCTAGGCGGTGACTCAACTCCAGGGCGCTCCCTGCACGCGGCAACAGCCCAGACACGCAAACGGAGAGGAAGGACCCTCTCGAGAAGTGACTCACGCGGCGCGGCCACCCTCGCGCCTCTCGGGACATCCGTCTGGCACATTACAAGTGGCGGGGCCTGCGTCCATTCATTCGTTCACTCAAAGACTTCTGCAGTCACCCCTTCCCCTTTGTGTCCGGGGCGCAGGAGTGGGCCACACCGGAGAAGGGCAGCGCTGCCCGCCCGGAAGACGCCAAGCTGGCGGCTGGCGGGCCGGGTCGGGCCGGGCCGCCCGGGCTGGGCGCGGCTGGCACGCGCCGCGGGAACTGCAGGGGCGCCGGGAGCCGGCAGCGGGCGGGGGAGGCCCGCGCCGAACGCTACCTGGGGGCGAGCGGGTGAGGTTTTGGCCCTCGGAGGTAACGGCCTGCAGGTAGAAATAGCGGACCGGCAGAACGACGCCCGCCTGCAGCCCGGGCCCCCACAGCAGGCTCCGCGGCGCGCTGACCGGCGCCTGGGGGGTCCCGGCGGCCACGAGCAGGGCGAGCTGCAGCAGCAGCGGCAGGGCCCGCGGGAGGCGGCGCATGGTGGCCGGGCCGCGGCGGTCCGGCTCGGCGGCGGCTGGGAGGGGCGAAGAGCGCGGCGGGCCGGGGCCGGGTGGGGGCCGGTGGGGCGGGCCTGTGCGTTGCCGCCTTCCGGCCCGCCTCCCGCGCTCTCCGACCGGGCCGCGGGGGCGCGCTCTAGGCTTGCGCTCTGGGCTCCCGCCCTGGGATGCGCTGGGGGTCCCCCCTGCAGCGGCCCCCTCCCCCCCGCTGCCTAGGGCAAGAACTGCGGTCGCGGGTCGGGCGCCGAGAGGCCCGGGGGTGCCAGTCTGTGCCCTCGGTCGCCCCGCCTTGGCACGCCCGGCCCCCACCTCCTGCGGCCGGAGCTGGTCAGCTCGTTCGAGGAAACTCAAGTCCCAAGCACACTGGTGATTGGCGTGGGACAAGGGCAAGGGCCCCGCCGCCTGGATCTTCAGTGTAGTGTCGGGAAATGCTTTTAGGAAGGAATTTCACTGGATTTACCAGATGCAGACCAGATGTGGCGCGCTGCGCCTCCAGAATCCGCGGCGCTCAGCCTTCTAGACGCAGCACCGGCAGAATTCGCTGCTGTCTGTTTTGCTTCCTTTCTGGACTCACTGGACTGAGATTCCCTCCATTCGCCTTCCCCTTCCACTTAGCTTCCTTCAGGTGTTTACTAAGCTTCCACTGAGAGTCTGGGCCAGCCCCACCTCCCCACGACTCCCCCCTACCCCCACCCAGTGGAAGGGCTAGAACCTGGGCATCCGGGAGGCTTGGCTTGGACGCCGGGGGCGGGCTTCGCCTCCAAGCCTGGAACCTCCTAGGCCCTGAATTACTGAGCTCTGATCCCTCTGGGTTACTCCTGAAGCTGGGAACTGCTGCGGGAAGGGGCTGCCTGGACCTCAGAGCTGGAAGTCCCTCTCTGCCTATTCTGACCTTCTAGCCACACTTACTGGTTACTTTTCCCTTCTTACAGTTTGAACCTATTCAAAGGAAATAAAGTTCTGGTGAAGCTGGGAGAGGTAGGGGAAATCACATCCAGAATGAACACGGGATCTGCCCGCTCTGGCAGAACTCCAGCCAGAAACAGAACCCCAGGCACCCTCTGACCCTGCCCTGGCCCTCACTGAGCTGCAGACGGAGCCTTCTTGCTACCACCAAGTTCTACCAGGGCAAAACCTTCCCCCTATTTTCAGCAGTTCTCTTTGTTCTACTTCATTGATGGTAAGTCGAGACTGTAGACTGTACTTTGGAAAGATTTTCAGGAACTGGTAAATTGTAGGGCTAAAGTACTTGGTATTACTTTCACTGCTAAATTTTGTTTTGTGGGGGTGTCTACATGCTTGAAATAGGAACCTTTCCTCCTCTCAAAAAATTGGAACACAATTTGTTCACATTTTTTCAAAATCCAACTTTAAACAATTTTCAGAGAAATAATATGAGAGGTGGCTGCTACTGGATGATTACTAAAGTATGGCCTGCTAAGATATGTAACACTGTGTTTACACCCAGTTTTTTAGGAGAACATTATCAAGAAAGCCAATAATTCTGTCTGCCCACTCACTGAGCTGAATCTCTACCACCCTGTTTTTGTTTTTTTCTTTATCAACCTCTTAAAAAGCATCTCTTTTCAGGTCAACTAATATCTTGACCAAATTCTTAATCAGAAATAAAATTTCATTCACTCAGCAAACACCAATCCCATGTCTAATATATTTAAGACATTCTATGTTGACTTCAAAGCTGCTGCGGTTTAGCAGAGAAGAAAAACAAAGAGGCAATTACCTATGAGGCTGTTGCATAATTTATTTTGTTAATAATATAGTGTATATTACATAATACATATGTATAATAATGTGTTCAGATAATATATATGAACTTTCACTTTGTTCCCAGTTTTTACCGTAACAAGCATTGTGGTAGTAAGATTTCTTATGTGTAAGGCTTTATATAGGGGTGCTTTTATTTCTCTTGGAGTAATTCTGGTGCAAATAAATATGGTGATTCAATATATTGGCTCACTCCACTTCCTGATTCTGCATCTACTGGTCTTAAATGACAGCAGCTTCTGTGGCAGTCAGTCCAATTTGGTGACTTAATGTTAGGAATTGGTCCTGGAATTTTAGCTTAACATCAGCTTCCTCAGCCTTACAATGTAATTGGTAGGAAATACACACTTTTCAACTTGCACCGCTAGAGGTGCTTATATTGTGTACAATTAAAAATTCTAGCTGATACAATGTCTTTTAAATTTCAATAAAGGACACTATTTGTATTCAAGATGATGTCACTCTCCTGTCCTTGGTAGAAAAATGGCTTTGGTGACTTTTCTAGAAAAGATAAAAAATGAGCACAAATCTATTCATTTGTTTAGCAGGAATTAACATGCATTGTCTTACATTTCAACTAGCTAGACCTGCTTCTCTTTTATCAGTGTTTGTAGACAGTGGCTCATCCAACTCCAACTATTTCCTTCTTCCTCTATAATTATGAGAACCTCAGAGGAAAATGCCACCATCTCTATTGCTCTCTTATGCAACCAAACACTGATCTCCATTTGTTCCCTGTTTGCTTTTGGACACAAAGGAAAGACACAAGTTACTGGTTTTTAAAACCACTCACAAATGCTGGTCTTATTCAACAGCCATGAAAAAGAAATTGAAGATTTTTTGTATTTTCCATGAAACCTTCACTTTTGAAAATGGTCATGGAAAGTGTAAAAAACCAGTCAAACAGTGTATCTATTTAAATTATTTATTTCAACACAAGCATTGTTTTAAATTTACAAGTTGTAACATGTTTCATATCTGGAGAGCTACATACAAGATTATTTGACAATTTTAACAAAAGTGCTTAAGGCTTATTTGTTTTAGAAACACAAAGAGCCACTAAGTGGTAATATTAATACATTCATACACTTTATTTCAAAGTAAAATATTTACATATTTACACTGCATTTAAATGCGATACTCTGAAACACTATTACCAATTAAACAATAAATTCTTAGCAATAAGGTCTCTTTAATCCTTTCATTCAACAGAGGATATTATTTTTTGGGAGCTGCATTTCCCAATTTGATTCCCATCCTCATCAGAAGCTGAATCGGCTTGCATTCTATCTACCTCCACTTCAAGCACACATTTGTCTCCTACACAAAGTAGCTTTTATTAGTTTATTGGCAGCCAAAACCTTGTGAGTAGGAGTTGGAGTTTTATTGATATCAATGTATTTACAATGTAAGGAAAGTAAATTATTTAGAGGGAAATCTCTTAAGAAGTTAATCTCATCAAGTCCTATTTTAAATGGACTTTACAGTCTAATATTTATGCCTATAGAAGTCCATGGTCTAAATAATAATTTACAAGGTACTTGGTATTGATTCCCTCGTGATGTATTCCATATATGTGAATATTTGTTTTAATAGTGATTTATCTTTAAGAAAACCAGTAATGAATATAAAAATGACTATTATAAATTATTATAGCTGTATCAATGGTGAATATTAAAAGAGCAGCCACTGTTATGTTAAAATACATAGAAACTTGCCATACTTCTTTAACGAAGTGATTTATAAAAGTATAAAACTATAGCAGGTGCTATTTTCATGAAATTTGTTTTCTTGATTTGAGTTAGACCAACAAACTTTACAAACAGTGTAAATGCGTTCTGGCTGTCAAATACCTTTGAAGTGAGACAGTGGGTTCCAGTGCAGAGAACCGGAGGCCCTGAAATAATTATTTATCCTCACTAACTATTGATGTAGTCTAAATTCTGTGAAAAATAAGCTAACTTCATTTCACTGTTGTTAGCGTACACAGAGACTTAGAATATCTACAGAGTAAAACTTGCTAGCTAATCTTGAAAAAAATCAAGAATCTTTCTATTAAAATATTAACTCTGACTATCTTAGTTTTAGATAGAAAACAGATCATAGTTTATGAAAACTTAAATAATCATATAAATAGAAAAAATGGAAAGGTAAAATTAAGAAACATAAAACAAAAAAGTTGATCTTCACCATACAAATTCAAATTGGAAAGCACAGCACAGTTGACTTAAAATTATACCATAATGTCTTTGAACTCAAGATTGGTCAGAGCCTAAAGTTTAAAAAAATGTACAGATTTAAGGAATAGCTTTGTTGTTAGTTACCACATCTTCATCAGTACCGTGTAAGCTAGTCTGGGCATTTTGCTTCCGGGCAAGGCGGAGATCAGGAGAGTAACAATGCTGCGTAGTTAATCATTCCTGATCTCTCTGCACTTCACCAATGCCTACCATTATCTTTAACTTGTATGGCTGAAACAGATTACTCAAGAAAAATGGAAAGTAAAATGAGATCAGGAAGTAAATATAAAACAAATACGTGCAGTTTACTCATGCTGCCTTCACAGTAGGTCATGCTGTCTGCAGTTGTAGCCAATAATCTTTACTACCACCTACTGCTCTTTATTCTGATTGAGAGAATTCTGCATGGTGACTACAGAGTTAGCAAAGTCAAATTATCCACGGGTATGAGAAGTTACTCAATAGAGGTAAATTATTGAAATAATCTCTGTGACAAGCCCTTAAGTGTTCTGCCTTGCAACTCCTAAGGGCTTGGTCAGTGACCTTGCACACAAGTGCATTCCAGGTGTGGGGTCTGACTCGGCAGCATTTCAGGGACTTGTCCAAGGCAACCACTTGGGAGTAAATTTCCATGTGGAAAAAAGTGTCCTATTCGCAAATAAATAGAAAATTGGGTAGTTCTGGAGGAAGGGGAAAAGCCGCTGTTCCCCTGAGGGGACTGAGGCAGCTTCAGTAAAAGACATGAAAGGGATGGCTCCTTATCTCCACCTCTTTGTTCTAGTCCCCTCCTTAGCAGAAATTCTGTGACCAGATCACTTTCTATACCACCAGGTTGCCTGGTCAGAGTCCTTGACTGGACTGAGCTTTAACAAGCCACCCGCTCCCTGCGGGTGATGTCAAAGGCATTCTAGAAGCACTAATGTTCTTTCTCTTCCTGTGGATTCGCTTACCTCCCAGGACCTCACCAAATGGAAACCTGTGCTCTTCTGGTTCCACTGTGGACGGGAAAGGATGTCCTGAGAATCCCTTATGTTTGAAAGAATAGAAGGTCCAAACTCTAAACTTCCTAAATGTCGATGAGCCAAAATGGATAATAATATTTACTCCATTGTTATCATCATCCTTACATTTTATCTAAATTAAAGTAGGAGTTGGACCAAAAGAGACAAGGGTTTTTGTGGTTGTGCTGGGTAACTAGCATATTGTTGGTGCCTGAGATGTCATGGTTGTAAATCACAATGAAAGGTGTAAAAACATTAGGGGGAAAGCAAAGGAGAAAGCCAAAACTGAGTTAGAGGTTAACTAAGGGAAAGGGAGGAAGCTAAGACTATGTGCACAGGGAGAAAACTGCAGAGAATCCCTGCAAACTGGAATTTGCTGTTACAGCGTGCAGAAGAGTACATATAGGTGGAGAGTGGAGGGGGAAAGAGTGTGTTGGTTTCTTAGCACACACTGCCTGGACTGGCTCTTTCTCACTGTCCTCCTGAGACACACTTTTGACCCTGCTTCCACTGCAGGCTTTGAGCAGAAAGGTGATATGTTTTCATGAAAAGGCCTCACAGTTCCGACTCTTTGTCATTTTCATCCAGATAGTACTCATCATCCGTGGTTGTATCTGTGTCACAGTCTGAGTCTACTGCATCTTCTTCATAGATGTTAAGTGGTGTACTTGGTGCTAAGTCCTCTTCTGGCATCTGATTGTCAGGAGAATTAGAGCTTAATGACTCTTCTGGGTTAGCAGGATTAATTACAGAGTCTTTCAGAAAGCCGGGGTTCTTAAGAAAACTTGGTTTCCATAACCTTCCTTCGGTGAGTGACCTCTTTACGTTCTCCAAGAAGGCCAACTGCTGTTCTTTCCCAAAAATTCCATAATCAATAGGTCTGGCTATTGAGGATGTGGGTCTGGAGTCTATTTTAGTCCTGCCACTGTACAAAGCCCATCCCTCATTTTCATCACAGGAGGGAAATTCAGAAAAAGATTTGAATCTTCGATTATATCCGTTGTTGATAGATAATTCTTTCTCAAGGGTCCGTCGACTCAGGGCGTGGTCGATGGAAGTGTTTTCAGAACAATGGCGCTCCCTGCCTTTGGGAGGCTGACTTCTGCGTTGCAGGTCACCATGCAGATGGATGTTTTTTAAACTCTTTGAACGATAGGATTGTGGCTCAGTTTCCCACTCCAGAGTTTGAGCACTGACGCCCAGTTGCGGACAACTGGCGGGTGGGAAGCCTGTAGATTTCTGTGCATGCTCCAGTGGGAAAGAAAGATCAGCCAAGTCTGCTTCCCTGCGGCTGGTGAAGGTGGGTTTTTGAGTCAGGGCTTCTGACTCTGTTTCTGAAATCTGAGCTGCTGTTACATTTTGAGAATTCTCATTCCTTGGTTTGGATTCGGAGGTGTTTTCAAGCTCGTTCTGATGAGGTTGTGAAATGCTGTTGGACTTTGGATTGCTAAAGTGTGATACCGCGTCTCTGCTGGATGGTGCATGGACCCGGCCAGGGTTCGCAGAGTTCTCCACATCCTCCCCGTTGCCGCTCAACCTGCTTTCATGTGTGGATCCTGTGGACTTTGGAGGAGACTCAGGGGAGGGCCGGTTGCTCTGTGACGTGCCACGAGACAAAGCGTCGAAGCCAGAACCGTTCCCACTTTGAGGAAAGACAGTAGCTACATGTCTTCTGGGGCTTAAATCTTTAGCTGAAAATCTTCTGCTGGCTTTGGACATGGCTGCCAGCCTGTGTTTAACTGAAGATAGGTTGTTTCCTTTTTCTAGGTCCTCCAAGTCAGTTTTATTTTTATTGTTGCCTCCAGGAAGTAAAAGTTGATCCCATGCCAACGTCGGTGGCTCACCTTCAGCCTGCCTGTTCTCTGTCATATTTACCTCCTGACTTCTTTGAGGTAGTTCTCTGGGCTCAGACTGTGAATTCTCTGAATCGGGTTCAACTGAATGAGCCTCATCAAGCTGTAGCTTCTGCAAAGCTGGAGTAAGAGCACAGATTTCGCTTTCTGAGTCACAAAGTGCTTTAGCAGTCGATTTTTGGAAATCTGTTCCAGTCTCTCCTCTGACTTCCCCACACTGCGAGCCACCGGCTCTGTCATCTCTAGCTGTGCCCGAGACATCTTTCTGAGGACACTTCCCACTTCTGGCAGCCATAGCTATTCCACTCCCTGCCCACCCCACAGCCCTTCTTAGGATTTGGGAGTTTTCCATATCCTCTCCGGAAAGGGCTGGAGGATGAGGACCACTGTTACCTGATTTAATTGATTGCTGGTGATTTTCAGTTTTCTCTCTTGTTCCTCCTTTTCTCCAGAGCACCGATGATGCATACAGGGGTTCACTCTGCATTTTGTTCCCTCCTGCTTTCCTGCTTTGTGAATCACCGAGCGTTTTAGCTAAGTTATGTGGGGAAATCGCTCTGGTTTTAGATTCTCCTTTGTGAAGAAAAGCACCTGTCCCAGTGGAAGCCAGTAATGTGGGTTCTGGGGAGTTGACGCCTGGTGACTGGGGAGCAGCCCTGCTGTCAGCGGCAGGGGGCAGGTGGCCCTTCTGAGCCATGTCGCCAGGCACGTTCAGGTCCTCAGATGTAGAAGATCTTGCCTGCTCGGGTGTAGCATAGTTTAGTTTGTCTTTTTCTAAAGCATCAGGAAATGTTTCTGTTCCCACTTTAGAAGATTCTGTAAGTGAATCTACTGAATACTTTTGAAGGAAGTTACAGATCTTTTTGCCTTGGTTCCTTGGTAGAGTATAATAGATTGAAACCATCTCAAAACACTTTACATTGTCTTCATCACCAGAAACAGAAAACATACTAGTAGTCTTCAATTTATGTAACACTTCCCCACTGTCCTTTCCTGACAAGTCTGAAGCAAAAGGTAAAGGATCTTCCTTGGAGAGGGGAGCGATACCTTTACTGGAGGCAGCAAATTGAACACCCCTGTCCATGCACTCTTTAAAGTATTCCTTCTGGTGGCCTCTTTTGGGTAAAGACTGATCCCTGAAGGATGAGACGGTCTCCGGGGAATGACTGGTTCTCTCCCAAGGCCTTGGTGTTATGGCGGAAGCATATGTATCTGAACCCCAATATTCTCTCTCCCCTCTTCCAGCTGAGGCATATGTCCCCAAGGGGCATGACACAGCCCTCTGGATGAGGAAGGGAAGTGATCTTTTCCTAACAGAGGCAGATCCAGTGGTTTTTGTATCTGCCACCCTCTCTGGAGCTTCAGGGACCACTGCAATTGGGTCTGAAACGACTTTGGAACTCTTGTCTTCTGACTCAGAAGAACCAGGACTAAATCTGTCTGGTGTGTACTTCTCTCTTGGATCTTCGCCATTACCACTGATTTGGAATGGAAGTGGCTCATTCCTAAGTGAAGAAGTTATTACTTTACTTTCTGACTTCCTGCTATTGATGAGAAAACTGCCTGATTTCCTTGGTAATGTGCAATAAGGTGTGTGAAAACTAGAAGCTGTGGAACTGCTTTGATTCCACTTAAGCTGACTGCCGCTGTCACGCGCAAGTGTCGATCCACTTTCTGTCCTGTTTAACTTTTCGATATAGGATATCCGCTGTCTTACCCTTCCTTTCTCCATTCCATCCCTGAGGGAAAGATGCGACTGGTATTTGACAACATCTGCTACTTCATTCGGTCCTGGCACACAACTATCATTACTCTTTTGATTTTCTGCAGAGCTTGGAACAAACTGACTAGACAGGTTCTTGCTCTCAGTGTCTCTTTCTTCTCTTTCTCTCAGAGAAGGATCTGGGACTGAAAGACTTCTCCTGGAGAATACTGTTGTAGGAGGAATAGCCTGAGTACTGAAGAAAGAACTATTCACTGCTGAGGAATCTGGTAGTGACCTTGACAGAGCTAAGGAGTCACATGAGATGCTGTGGCCTATAGCTGGCTTGCCATAGGTGGTGGGAGTTATGATACATTGTCCTTCTTTAGTATCTAAAATAGAATGTCTTTCTGGAGGCTCTATGTTTTGATTACCAGTAGGTTCAGAGTTATTTTGAATAGGACTTGAAATTTCTTCATTATTTATTGTTCTTTCCTGGTGACAACCTTGATTTGGGCTAGGGAAAGATGATGTTCTGCTTTCCCGAATGAGAGGAGAGGAAGCTGCTGAACCAAGTTTTCTATTCCTAGTGCCACTCGAATCTTTAAGTTTACTGGTTTTATCATTGTGGGATATGTACATTTTGGGGTTCTCTCTCCTAGAATTGACTCTGGGTGACCCTTTTGAATTTATGGTGGTAGGTGCATTAAAAACAAACCTGTTGCTCTTGGCTGAGTCCTGGGGGAGAGCATTTTGAGAATCAGGTGAGGGGTTAGAGCTGACTGTCTGTGAAACAGATTGGAGTATTTCACCTGCCATGTTTGTCTGGTCCATCTTGTTTAGTTGCTCTCCTTTTTCCAAAATAGATTCACTCGACTCTGTGTCATTGCCCACTTCTGTGGCCAAGAGACGGGGTTGGCTCTCAGTAAGAGACGGACAATCAACTGGGCAGCTGCTGGTGACTGTGACCTCCGTATTGCCTCTTATTGGAAGAGAGACAGGCTGATCGGGAATCATTTTCCACACAGTGACTGTGGGATTCTGAAAGCTGGGACTCTGAGAAGTCCTTCTGTCATCAGAGATCTGCGGGAAGGAGCTTTTGGAGGAAGATGGTAGAGATGAAGCACTTCCAAATGAGTAAGGGTCTTTGTTTACCTGGTCTTCTCTCAGAGTCCCATCCTGCTGACATTCTGACCCACCAGGTTTGATGTGATAGCTTGAACCAACCAAGGAGGCAGTGTTTGGCGCACCAAAATGTAGGCGTGGCTGGTTCCCATGACCTTGTGACACCTCCATGTTCTCCAGTGTGGCTGTCTGAGAATTGAACTGCCAAGGCTGTGGCTCTTCTTGGTCTCTGGAGATAGTTGTTCCATAACTATGAGAAAAAGATCCCCAGTGTTGAGAAGGGTGACGATAGCTGTGACCAGCAGATGCACTATTTGCTTCAATGGAAGTCATTTCAAAGTCTTTGTCAGAAGTGGATGGTTTCCTGATTTGATGAAAGTTTGACGAGGGAGAATATTGTTCCTTTTGTCCCCGAAAAGGACTTGGAAATCCCTGTTGCCTGTTTTGTCCAAAAGTATTGCTAAAGAAAGACATAGCAGACGGGTTGCCTTGATGGTAGACTGGCATATTCTCAGAGTTCTCAAATGGGTCAGAACACATGGCATTACCCATGGGAGCATTTAAACTAACACTTTGATAAACATTCTGTGATCGGTAAAACTCATATTTTGTATTCTCCTGAAAACACCTGGGGTACAAAAACTGATCAGCAGAGTCAATTTCCATTGGTGAGGGGGCTGTCAAGAACTCTTCTTCATCCTGCCTTTCTCTAGAAGAATCTGATCTATTCCATATAATGGAGGATAAAGGAATTCTCTTTGGACTCTGCTGGTGGCTTGGTGCTATAAATCCACTCTTGTTCTGAGTCATGCCTGAAAAATGTAAGCTTCTTGCTGTGAAATGTCCTGTAGCTGGTAAGGCTGACCGTTGCCTGCTGTCAAGACACAGAGAAGTACTGCCGAAAGTATTCTTTTGCATATAATCTTTTTGGACTCTCGGCTCCCGTGTCCTGTACATATCATAAATTGTCCTTGTTCTTGGAGTAAAGGTTTTAAAACCCTCCCTTGGCGTTCCTGGTCTTAGGATGTCGTAGATGGACATATTAGAAGTTTCGTTATAGCGATTTTTGTGCCTTCCTGTGATATGACCATGTCTGTTCCCGATGGAATAAAAGTGGCCGTACTGCGTTCTTGACCCATAGTGGAGGGGTGTCCTGGTAGTGGCTGAGCTGGATGATTGTTCCTGAGCCAGTTTGCTATCCAAGTCATCTAAAACTAAAAAGAGAATACATTTTTTGATATGAGATTTTACTGTCTAATGCAATTAGAGTTGTTGAAGATTTACAATTTTACTTTTATCATATTATCAGACATGTATTATCATACATTAGTTTTGATTATGTTTTAAGATAGTCTGACTTTTATTTCACAAGGCCATTGTGGAAGTTTATTTTTCATACCTTTGCAAATCATACTCTTTCAAAGTTAACCTTCCAGCTACATATTTTTCTAACAACTATTTTTTTTTAGTGCATTTTTTTGAGTCAATAGACAGCTGAACGTTTCCAACTGTGTTTTCTACAGGGGGTTATTCTAGAAAGGAGAATCTATAAGTAATATGTAATTTCTCGGTTGTACCCTTAAGTAAACAGCATTACACCAAAAATCTGGCACCTAATATATAAACTGATGATTTATTCAGAGAGTTGAGCAATGCATAAAATTTAAAGTTCTATATTATGTCATTAAATGATACACCAGTGGCATATTATTTTTCCTGGAAAAATGAGGACCCACTTGCACTCTCATAACATTTTCTATTTGTCAGGCACAGTTCTCAGCTCTTAAGATATTAACTCAATAAATCTTCACGTAACCTTGTAAGGTTGGTAACATTACTATTCTCATTTCATCAATGACAAAACAGAGGCATGAAGAGAGTGTATAAGTTACAAAGGTCAAGAGCACACAGCTAGGATGTAAGCCCAGGAAGTGTTCCTCCTGAGTCCATGCCAACCTCATTGCCATTCAAGTTCATCTTTTATTTTTGCTTTAATGAACTCTAAAGATTTCCCTGTGAGCTCATCATGTTTTATGGCTGTGATGTTGCTGTTGTTAATCAGTGTTTACTCTCTGGAAGGAGCGGACACTACCGTCCAAGTCAGGGGCCTGTGACTTCCTTCCAAGATGAGGACCAAGGTCAAGCTAAGATCCAGGTCCATGCTTACTAGGACTATGGAATTTATAATCCCAGGCACCTCACAGAATGTTTCAGTTGGTTGGAATTTCTTTAAATGGCGGTTGCTTAAGCATATTTGACATCATTTCCTCAATAAAAACCTGTGAGAATTTAAATAGAACTAAAATCTTTTAAGGCTTTAAGATTCCCTGAAACCTGCCTTATAATAGATCTATTTCACCATATTCATGTTATAATAAGTACAAGTAAAGTATGTATTTTAAAAGAAATGTTCATTAATGAAAGACAATTATGGTATGAGAATTAAGTTATGGGATCATTTAAATTGATGAAGTTTTTGATATATAGAAACCTTCCCGTGTAAATTACATAAAATAACCTCCTTGGTTATTTAAAATTATTTATCATTAAAAATTTGATTTTAGGGGCCCTCCCTGGTGGAGCAGTGGGTTAAGCAACGCACTATGAGGCAAACCGCAGCCACTGCAGCACGAGTTTGATCCCTGCTGCCAGCTGGGGAGGGACCCACATAGCGCAGCAGACCTCTCCTGGCCCACTGCTCCCCTCAACAGTGTGTTTCAGTTCATCTGCCTGTTCTGTCCCCTGCTCTGTCTAGTGGATTCTCTCACCTCCTCGCACGTCTGGCCTGTGCCCCAGCTCTTGTGTGCATAAATAAATAAATCTATTTAAAAAAATTGATTTTGGGGCCTCTCTGGTGGCGCAGTGGGTTAAGCAACGCACTATGAGGCAAACCACAACCACTGCAGCATGAGTTTGATCCCTGCCACTGGCCAGGGAGGGGACCCTGCCACATGGTGCAGCAGACCTCTCCTGCTGTGCCTGCTGCTCCCCTCAGCAGTGTGTTTCTGTCAATCTGCCTGTTCTGTTCCCCACTCTGTCTCTGGTGAATCCTCTCACCCCTTGCACCTCTGGCCTGTGCCCCAGCTCTTGTGTGCATAAATAAAATAAATCTTTAAAATTTTTTTTTTTATTTTGACTGTTCAATGACAGGGAAAGGGAAGCATATCAGCATCTGAGTGAATTTTGTTACTGCAGATGCTAAAAGGGATACTGACATCCGTTCTGGACTCCCCTACCATATTTAATTTAATTTTTAAGTTTGTGCTATTAAGTTTCAGTAGCTAGCAGAAAAACTAATCTGAAGCATTAAGGATGTGGAACCAGGGAATTCTTCAGAGAAACATCCTACTGATGTTTAACTAAAAATAAAACTTAATCTCCAACCTCTAGAATAATTCATTATACCTACAGATAAAATAAGCAAGCAATGCCCACTGCTAAGGTAGGACAGAGAGAAAACCATGTAATGAGTAATGAGCTGTCTTTAAAGCAAATGATAATAAAATCCTTTTGTATTCTCTTCTCCCTTTCAAGTTGTCCTTAGTTTTCTTTCCTTAAACAAAATCTGCTGCTGAGTACAAAAGTAGTTGATACATGGTTGTGATGGAAAACACAGAAAGGAAAAAGACATAACCTCACCTGGAATCCTCCCCAGACCTAACTGTTCTGAAGGTGCTCACTGCATGATCTTAAATTACTTGAAATCATTTCAAATTCCAAATTAACAACGCTGTTTACTCGCTGCTCAAGAGAGCAAAAAACTTCTAGATCTGCTCCTCTGTTTCTTTTTGGAGAGTCCAAGTCATATTCTTCATTTCATGAGCAGTAGCTGTCCTCTGCTAGCAAAAGCTTTGTTTTAGAGCAGAGATTTTCTTGTGTTCTCTGATCAAGTTCTCCCCTGGGCTGAGAGTCAACCTACTGTCTCTCGCACTGCCCGGCCCTCCAGTCCTACATCACTGGGCCAAGGTCATTGCCTATGCAAATTGAATTTTGTTCCCAAGGTGAAACTGCTGAATGAATTCCAGTTCACCTTTCAAATGGCCAGGCTTATTTTGCCACAGAATAACCACCGTAAAGGTGAGCTATGCTTAAATAATGATCCATGTAGTACTTTTGGAACTTAATTCAGTCTTTATTGTTATCTGTTGTACAAAGTTAATTGTTCAGCAATTGGATTTCATCATAGTACATTGCAGTCTTAATCTGTAACAATAAAAGTCTCTTAAGAACAGTCAACTCTATAGATCTGCTACCTAAAGATTATTTCCTTTTTATCTGAGATTAAATATTAAGCATTATTACAATTCCGTAAATGCAGCAGGTTTTGGTCTGAGAATACTTGCTTAGACTATCTTTAAATACAAGATTTTTTTTTTTAAGATTTATTTATTTATACATATAAGAACTGGGGTATAGGCCAGAGGTGCGGGGGATGAGGGGAGGCGGTGAGAGGATCCACCAGAGACAGATTGGGGAACAGAACAGGCAGATCGATTGAAACACACTGCTGAAGGGAGCAGCGGACGAGGCAGGAGAGGTCTGCTGCACCATGTGGGTCACCTCCCCTGCCGGCAGTGGGAATCAAACTTGTGCTACAGTGGCTGTGTTTTGCTTCATAGTGCAGTGCTTAACCTATTGTGCCACCAGGGAGGCCCCTAAATACAAGATTCTTTAACATTTGGGTTAGTAATTTATAACCAGGGCCTCCCTGGTGGCTCAAGGGATTGAGCGCTGCACTATGGGGTGCAGCAGACCTCTCCTGTCTCCCCCACTGCTCCCCTCAGCAGTGTATTTCAGTCGATCTGCCTGTTCTGCTCCCTGCTCTGTCTCTGGTGACTCCTCTCATCTCCCAGCACCTCTGGACTTGTAACCCAGCTCTTGTCTGCATAAATAAATCTTTAAAAAATAAAAAGCTTATAACACATTCTCTTCAGCTAAGGTAAACAAGAATCAAGCACAGAGTTTAATATGTTTTGAGCATTTAACACAAGTTGTAACTGTTTTTCAGGTTGTTTGTTTTTTTAGCGCCAGGAGTCCCAAAGACCATTTAATATATAGAATTACCTTGAAAAAACTCATCCTCCAGCAGCGAGGCATCCCACTGAGACAGGCCACCTCCTTCCCTCATGTCTGCAGGCTGGGGGCCAAATGCACTGCCAACTGGTTGGTTTTCCAGAGGTGAACTGTGTATTTTTGTCTGCTAATGTTAAAAGAGAAAATGTGTTATTATTTCTGGATCTTATCCACCCAGAATACTCGCAACAGAGGATAGTTGGTAACATACAAGTATGAAAATGTGTTAAAGTTCAGAAGTAGAAAATGGAATTATTCATTTTCTAATATGCTTTTACAATAGCGTCTCTTTTTTGACTCTTAAAACAAATTTGTGAATTAGGTAGGGATTATCATTCCCATTTTTCAGATGAGAAAACTGAGTCGTTGGCAAGTGCCTTATCCAGATCACATGAATAATAAGTGGGCATTGGTTACTCACACTAGTATGGTCTGATTCTTAACCCTGTTTGCTCCACTATGCTCCTCTTTACTGTTATTTGGCTAATGCAGAGATCTTCAATTCTATGGTAAACTCTCCAGAAACCCTGCTTTAAGCGTTCTGTGCCTTCCCTGCACACCATGCTGGGTTGATTCACAAAGCACCAAGATAGAAAATCACATCTATCTAAGATTATTACAGAAATGGAGAGAACAAGTATTTACAATAGCAAGATTCAGAAAAACATGTGTAAGATAGGAAAGTATAGTGGTTAAGCACATTAGTTTTATGCAGGTTTAAATCTTGGCTCTGCCCTGCTAAGAGCTGCATAATTTGGGGCACATTAACATTTCTGTACCTTCATTTCTTTCATGGTAAAGTGAATATAATGATGATGATAGGTTCTCCGTAGGATTAAATGAATTAATAGTTGTGAAACTCTTGAGAATGGTGTCCAGCACTTAGCAAGCTCTGTTGTCAGCCATTGCTATTCTGTGGCACTGGAGAATTTCCTGGAGGACTCTTCCTGTTGTTTGCAGACTAATGTGTCACCAAAGTGTCCCATGAGATTAGTGGCCAGAGTTTCAATTTCTGGCTGTTGGATCTCAGTTACATTCCCAGACGTGGGGCACAAACAAGGCCCCGCAAAATGCAGCCTTTTCTCCAAGCCCAGTTCACTCTACCACTGCAATTCGGACATGACTAGACAAACCAACCTCTGACACAGAGTAACCTTAGAATAATGGAGAACTTCCCAGGGCAGCCAAACCTGAAGAACAGCTGCCGGGGCTGAAACCTAAGCTCTGGTATCAGACGCCTTGGTAAAGTCAACAAATTAAGTCTTCAGGATATTCCTGCATTTGTACTGTGTCTACTTCCCTGCAAAGTTCAAGTACACCAGTACACCTTGTGGCTTCAAACCACGCATTCATTTCTTCTGCCAAGTTCTGAGGACTCGCTTTATGCAGACAGCAGGGGACACACAGGTGGGTGGACAGATGTGGGTGGAGCTCACACTAGCCTCGTGCCACACGAGTATCTGCAGGGGCACAGGGCTGGCACGTCACCAAACAGCCGGCCAGCAAGAATCTGTCTGGGAGTAAGGACGGAGGCGCCTTATTCTGTCCAGACTGTTTTCCAGGATGGCCACGACTTTGACTTCATCCCTCACCCAGAAGACAATGGTTCTCAGCTGGGGGCAATTTGATTATTGGGAATATTTGGCAATTTCTGGAGACATTTTTCATCATCACATTGAGAGGAGAAGAGCAGTGGAGGCAGGAATGTTGGTAAACACCCCACGCTGCACATCCCCCACAACAGAGTAATTCAGCCCCAAATGTCAAGTGTGGAGGCCGAGAAAAAACGCTGAGCTAGATGATCTTAGTCTCTAGCTCAACAAATTCTGTTTTCTGAAACTCTTTGTTCCCTTTAAGGCCATGTAAATGTTTAAACAGCAGCTTCCTTCTCTTTCGAGTGCAAAGTCATTCAATAAAGAAGCATAACCTCCTATAAAGTGCGGGAACCCCCTTTGTACCATTCCCACAGGGCTGCCACCCTAGTGATAGGAAGTTCATCACCCCAAACTTGGCAGGATGCCCTGAGGCCAACTTCTGACTCTCCCAGCTGATAGGTTATCAGGTGACAGGACTTTCATGGATAGATGTTCTAAATCTAATGTCACACAACATGCTTTGGACAATGGCTTCATTATTTTCTCCCTCCTACTTTTTATAACAGTTGTTAAGGGAGCAGCAGTCATTGGCTTCACTTTCACTTCTCTTTTCAGGTCTTACCTATCCGATGGACCTGCTCTGAGCAGTGAAGGGGTGAAATGCAAGGCACGACCAGAGATAACCCTTAATCCTCAGGCTGGATTTTCAAATCCCAAGAACTACCAGCTTAGTCCTACCGTTTTGCGATTTCTAGTCTTTTTCCACTCCTCACCTGCTTCAGTGGCCCTGGCTCTCAAGCGAGACAGGATGGTCACCTCTGGGTTAGTCTCTAAAGAAAAGCAAGAGGCAGTCACGTGCCGGAACAGGGCTGGCTGCTGCACGTGGGACTCCATGAGAGGAGAGGCTCTGGGTGCTGAGCAAGTGGGGTGTTCTGCCATCAGGGCTTGGGACTGATGAGCTGTGGACATGACTGACCTCTGATGATGAGCTTCTAAGACCCAAGTGTTTCTAACCCTGATTCTACTGTCTACAGAGCCGACTTCGAGCATAAGCCTTAAATTCTCTAAAGTTCATTTTTTTTTATCTTTAAAAGAGGGATACTCATTGGACGGCCTTCACAGATTTCCTCTGGGACTTATTTATTTATTTGAAGAGATTTATTTATGCATGTAAGAACTGAGGTTCAGAACAGAGTGTGGGGGTGAGAGGATTCACCAGAGACAGAGTGGGGAGCAGAACAGGCAGACTGACTGAAATACACTGCTGAGGGGAGCAGCGGGTGAGGCAGGAGAGGTCTGCTGCGCCCTGTGGGTCAGCTCCCTGGCCGGGGATCGAACTGGCACTGCAGTGGCTGCAGATGCTCCATAGTGCTGTGCCTTGACCCCTTGCACCACCAGGGAGGCCCTTCCTCTGGCATTTAAATGAAATGATCTATGGCAAGTGCTTTGGACAATAATAAATTCTCTATTAGCATGTGGTTGTTGTGGTGCTGGTGCCGTGGTTGGGACACAGGCACATACAGGGGAAAGAGAGGGCTTAGTGGTATCCCCAAAAGGAGTGTGGCTCTGGTGAAAAATGGGGGATCACTTTTGGTTTTATGTGAAGAACTTCTTTACCAGGATTCTACTCTATGCATTTTGTAGAAGAGATAGGGGTAGGTGCCAGCACACTGAAAAATGCCTCTTTCCTCCTCTGCACTCTTACGGCTCTTCCAAAACCTCCTTTCGTCTCCCAACCCCATGAGAACACAGAGAGGGGCAGGCATGTGTAGATCAAGAATGAAACAGAAGACTGAAAGCGTCTCAATCTTGCAAATGTGTAAAAACTTTACACAGAGATTTAAGCCATTGGTGAAGGTGACTTTGGGTGAACTCCCTTGTGTGAGCGTGATCCGGTCAAACGCCTCTCACCTCTCAGGGGTTCCTCTTTGAGTTTTGAAATGGTCTTATCCAGACAAGCAGCCGCCCAGACCCTGACGGCTCACCAAACTGGCAGTGGCTGCCTCCTGCAGCCTGCTCTGCCCGGAGGCTTTAGGGCTGCTCCAGAGCAGCATGTGGTCAAACGTCAGATGTGCCCCACGTGCTGAGGGGCACGCGGTGGTCTCGCTCCTGCCTGGCAGAGCCCATGGCAGAGACAGCTGGGGACCAACTCCAACCGGGAAACTGAACGAATGTGTCTAAAGCAAATTGAAAGCAGAGCCGAGGAGAAGCGGGGGTGAGTGGGTGCCCAGCTCCGTACCTGAGATCCGCATTCTTGAGCGTAACTACTCACTTACCATGGCAGCAACTCTCATGGATGCGGGGTGTCCAGTGGGGTCGGCATATCTGTGGAGAGAATTCGAAATAATTTCTTTGAAGACGTGTCTAAGGTGTACCAGGAAGAAAGAAAATTGACGGCCACTTGCTGTCTTATCTTGGCGCCTTGAGAAGGTGTAGCTCCAAGGCTCGGTGAGAAGTCACGTCTAGTTGAATTGCTTGTTGGGAAAATACATCAGAAACCTTTTTTGTGATTGCTGAGGGCTGAAGACAATGACACAGTGGTGCGTTTGAATGTGAAGGAAGCATGAAGACTCCGAGAGAGCAGCATTTGTTGAGTGTTACTATGTGTTGAGCAATTTACTTCATTTCACTACATCAGTCTGGGAAGGGGCTACTGTGTATGGCTGTTTCAGTTTCACAGACCAGAGGTGGAAGTGCCAGAAAATGGATGACACTGCCCGAGGCACCAGTGAGTGGCCCATTTTGACAAACTGGCTCTTGCTGGCAATGGGAAACAGCTTTTCTGTTGAGTCCACAGGTTCAAGCAACCAACAGCCCAGAGACTCAAGGGAGCTTGACACCAATCTCATGTCAATGCCAAGGGATAATGACTACAGCTAAGTTTTTGGGCAGTCAGAAGTTGCACGGATTTTCTACTGTCTGGCACCCCTAACCTCCCCAGTTGATCGAGTCCATTGCAAAACATGCTGGAAATGCTGAGTGACCAGAGGGTCATGGTGGGGATGGACAGGGAAGGTGATGGGGAGAACCTGGTGGATGAACCTGCACAAGAGGCAAAGAACGGCATGAGCAGCAGCCTGGAGAGGGAGAGAGGAAATGAGGCGAGGAGCGGGCAGGCGAGTGAATTTTCCTGCAGCCAGGAGGCCATGGCGGGTGTGCAGGTTCTGTGCACACCCTATCAGGCCCAGCACTCAGGGGATCCCCCAGTAGCTCACGTGGCCCCAAGCTGGCCTAGAGTGAGGACAGCAGGGGCAGGAATTCCTTTCTCACAGTGGCAGGTGGGAGGGAGATTTGACTTCAGAGGATACCGAGAGCGTGAGTAGAACAGGGCACCACAGGTACCCGGAGGTGTGGCTGGTGAGGAGGATGCACACGGGCCTGAGGGTGTGCAAGGCCACTTACCACTGTAGGTTCGGGTGGCAGGGTATGCTTCTCAACCCTCTGGAGGCCCAGGGTTTCCACACACATGCCCGGGCCCACCAGCGAGTTAGTGTGTGTTTCTGGTATAAATGCATCAACTTGTAGAGTGCACACAACAAAAGCGTTATGGAAGCTGGGCTGGTGCAAGGCCCTGGATGCACAGCTGCCTCCTCTTCTGCACGTGCTCACACGTCCTCCTGATGCAGGTCTTAAGGACCTCTGCGTTACCCCTACTTCTGCATCCCCGCTATTCTGCCTAGTAGTGAACGTTCACGTATCTCCTCCTGGACTCCCCTCCACCCTTCGTGCCAACAACAGACAGACCTGCGGAAAGTATAGATCTGATCACATCAGTCTCCTGCTTAACATCTCACAAGGTCTTATCCAAAATCTTAACAGGGCATTGGGCTCTTCTTTTATCTGGTGAGTTCCTCAGGCAACTCCTCACCTTTTAAGTCTTATCTCCCCACACTCCCCTCCTCTGAACTCCAGACTTAGCAGATTTACTTTTCCTCCCTAAAATATGCTCCTGTTTCCATGTTTTACAGATACCACTCAGGAATTCTCCTCCAGTAGGTTAGAGTTCCACTCAAGTATATTACTTAAAAACATAGGTTCTCTCCTAGCCAGAACTCAGGCAATGTCCCCAAGTGCTGGTGGCACCTCTTGTCACCACTGGTCATTGACTAGCTCCACCTGGATGACCACAGGCAACTTAGACCCCACACGTCTGAGAGGGACACTGAGTCCTCCTTCCACGTCCACTCCTGCCTATGTGGTTAGTCAGCATTTCCTATCAATTCAAACCCAGAAATCCCTCTCAAAAGCATCCACATGTCATCTCATGGCTTCGCACTAGTCGAGGCAATGGTCATCCCTTGCCTTTATTTATTTATTTAAAAGATTTATTTATACAAAAACTGAGGTACAGGCCAGAGATGTGGGGGCTTAGGGGGTGAGAGAATTCACCAGAGACAGAGTGGAGACCAGAACAAGCAGGTCTACTGAAATACACTGCTGAGGGGAGCAGCCGGGGAGGCAGGAGAGGTCTGCTGAGCCATGTGGGTCACACCCCTGACTGGGGATGGAGCTCGTGCTGCAGTGGCTGCCAATCATTTCATAGTGCTGGGACTTAACCCTTTGTGCCAACTGGGAGACCCCCAACCCTTGCCTTTATTATTGCAATAATTTTAATATTGTAGTTCCCTGGCTGTCCTGTCTCCACATGGTACCCCAATCCAAACCACCCACTTCAGTTTGCCAGAGGGGCCAGCAGCAGGGGAATCTTGTCACTTCCCTGCTTCCCATTCAAAGGATTCCCATTTGCTCTCAGGTGAAAGTTCAAGTTCTTATCTGCACTCCTAGGGCCCTACATGATCTAGTCCCCACACCTCTAGCCTCCCCTCACCCTCGCCTTCCTACATTCGTTCTGCGGTAGAGACTCAGCCACACCTCTGAGTTTGTGGACGTTATTTCCCCTTTGCCTAAAATACTTTCCACCACCTGTTTGCCTGGTAACCGTTTCATCCTTGAAGAATCATCCCCCATGCCATTTCTTCTGGGACACCTATCTGGACCGGCGCCTTCGGTCCAATGCACACCCCTCCTAGATGCTACCAGCACACAGGACTCCCCCATCTCGTGCCGCTCCGAGTTCCACTCTTTCCTTTCCATCATCCTCACAGCACCAGAGCTGCAAAGCCAAGGACTGTATGTTCCGAAACATGGCGCTGTGTGCGGCACTCCTAGAGCAGTGTTGGTTGAATAAATGAGCAAATGTTATCATTTTTATCTTCATCACATCTGCTCCTCCTCTATCCTTACTTAGTTTGTCCCGACCTACTGTCCTAAGTCAGAGTGCAGAGGTCACCGCCCTGCTCCTTCTTCCCCGCCCACCAATCCAATCCCAGCTTCCCATGATTCTCACTCTAAACTGAGGACAAATGTGTTCCTTGGCCCTCCTCTCTGCACTGACTTAGGTGAGGTCAGGCCCTGTGAGCGGTCTCTCACCTGGCCCCTTAGGCACCCACCGCGGAGCTTCTTAGCTGGTGATGTGTCCGGCACTGGTGATGTGACAGAGGCACTCGGGGGCCTGGCGACATCTCTAACCTCCACCCAGTGGATGCCAACAGCCCTACCCTTCAGGTGTGAACACCAGAAACATCTTCAGAGATTGCCAAATGACTGAGGTGGGGTGCGGTTGGAAGAGGAGACTTCCTGGTTGAGAAGCACCAAGCTAAGGTGATCTTTCTAAAACAAAACTCAGCTTATGTCACTTATCTGTCGAAAAACTAGCAGTGGAGAAATACGTACATGAGCGCCTGTGAGAAATAGGCTGAAACACTGTGTTTGTCCAGGTTAGTGGGCTGAGAGTGATATGTGTATATGTTATATATTATGTGATGTACACATTACAGTATCTACATATTGGGTCCTCCCTGGTGGCACAGGGATTAAAGACACAGTGCTATCAAGCTATCACCAGACACTGCGACTTGAGTTCGCTCTCCGGCCAGGGAGCTGATCCACATGGCGCAGCAGGCCTCTCCTGCCTTGCCCACTGCTCCCCTTAGCAGTGTGTTTCAGTCGATCTGCCCGTTCTGCTCCCCACTCTGTTTCTGGTAGAGCCACTCACCCCTGCACCTCTGGCCTGCACTCCAGTTCTTGTGGGCATAAATAAATATTTTTAAAAAACCCAATCTATAGGGCCTCCCTGGTGGCACAGCAGGTTAAGCACCGCACTATGAAGCATCTGCAGCATAGCCGCGTGAGTTTGATTCCCGGCCAGGGAGAGGACCCACAGGGCTCAGCAGACCTCTCCTGTCTTGCCCGCTGCTCCCCTCAGCAATGTGTTTCAGTCCATCTGCCTCTTCTGCTCCCTGCTCTGTCTCTGGTGACTCCTCTCACCTCCCAACACTCTGGCCTGTACCCCTGCTCTTGTATGCATAAATAAATAAATCTTTAAAAAAAAACACCAAAAAAACCCCAATCTATATATATGGCAATGTACACTATATGATATAGACACATAATAATGTATAATGTGTACATGTAATACGCATATTAATATATATAACAAGGAAAGAATGGGATCACCTGAGATAATGATGAACGGCTCCCTGGTATCTATAGGTATCAGCACTGCAGGTGTACCATATTCTTGCCTCCTCACTCTCTCCCATCCCATCCTTATTAGCCTCACTTCATCTGGGTCAGTGAACCACAGTGACCCGGGTAAGTTCCCGCTTTCTCCAGTCTCTGCACCTTTGCTGTGTCATTCTTTCTGCCTCGTGCAACCCTGGAGCTCTTAATTGTCTAGTTCAGTCCTTCCTGTGTGTCCAAAAATCAGGAACCAGGCTCTGGATAGCCCCTCGTGAGCTCTGTACCCACCACGGTGCTCGCCATAGCACACCGTGGTCAGCGTGTACTCGGCGGCCACCCAGGTTGCTGCTAGACCAGATGGCATCCCTGTGTGAATCCCGAGGCATGCTTCTCTCAAGATCCCTTGCTGAAATCCCACTCCTAGGAATCTACCCAAAGAACACAAAAACACTGAATCAAAAGAATACCTGCACCCAGCACTCTTTACAATAGGTAAGACCTGGAAACAACCTAAATGCCCAAAAACAGATGCCTGCATCAAGAAGATGCGGTGCATATACATGATGGAATACTATTCAGCAATCAAAAAAGATAAACTAGAGTCACTTGTAGAATCGTGGATGGTGCTGGAAGGAATTATGCTCAGTGAAATAAGTCAGAAGGCAAAAGGAAAATACCAGATGGTTTCACTCCTAGGAGGAACATAAGGGAACCAAATAAGGGACCAAAGAAAAGAATAATAACAATGAAAAAACAAAAACCAAACAACACAACAAAAACAAAAAGGCAAGGACAAATCAGAAACACTTTTTGTGTGTGGTAGGAGAGGGAATGGGATGAGGGCAGAAAGAGCACAGGGGACTGAGGTGATGGTGCACTGGGGAAATGATGGTGGGAAATGGGGACCACAATAGATGTCAAATACATATAAATAAAGTAAAAAAAAAAAGATCCCTTGCTGACATTTGCCAGAGAAGTGCCAGGTCGTGAGCAGGTGCGTGCAGGGTAGTGTGATGGTCACTTCCCAGCGCTCTCCAGTGCCCACCCGCCCGCCAGGGGCAGCAACCGACATCCTCTTCTATCTTATAAAGTCCTCCAGGCAGAAGCTTTGCTCTATTTTTAAGATTTTATCTCTAGCACTAAACACAGTATTTGATCTAGAGTAAGGACTGAAAAAAGCCAGATAAATAACTGAAAGGGAAGTGGTCATCTTGCCACTGGCCCTGGCGGGAGGAGAACACTAACTTCAGTTCCATGACCTGAACCAGCACCCAGGTGCCCCGGAGAACTGGAGCTACGTGAATGGGGTCACCCCAGCCTACTGTTTCTGTGGGCACTGCAGCTGGCACCGTGGAAGGAGCGTTGCCAAGAACCGTGCTTCTTGCTTCCTCTGACTTCTCCTCCAGTCTAGGTGTCTGGGGCCAGTGTCTGCCAACCCAAACCCAGACACTCACCCTGGAAAAGAAAAGAGAGCAAGCAGGGAATTTAAGAAGAGGAAGGGAGAGGAGGAGAGAGGAGGTGGAGTAAGGGAGAGAGGAGACAGAGAAAGAAGAGGTGGGAGACAGGAGCGAGGAAGGAGAGAGACAAGCGGGGAGAGGAGAGAGGGGGAGAGAAGTCTCGAAGGAAAAGAAGAAGACGCGAGAAACAAGAATCCAGAGAAACGAGCTGGGATCTGTCCTTTCCACTTCCCAAAATGGCATTGGGCCTTTCTGCTCACATCCACAGCATCTGCAGTGGGACGCGCCCAGCTGTGCACGCCCTAAGGCTCAGGCAGGTCGGCACACCAGGAGCAGCTAGGTGGGTCCAGCAAAGCTCTCTGCGTCTGGTGAGATTTTCGCCATAAAGTTGCAGGGCAGTGGCTGCCAGCAGAGCTGCGTTCCTGTCTCATCACACCCTGTGGTGAGCACCGCCCGGTGTCCATCTCCACTATCAAAGGAGAGTGGCCAGCCTCTGGCGAATCCACGCCTCATTCTCCAGGCTCCGGAGCTGGCTCCCTGTACCTTCACTTTCAGTCCCAGCCCCTGGGAGGTCGAGCAGGACAGAGGAGGGTGGCAAATCCATGTCCCTAACACCCTGAAATGAGCCATGGCACGTGGCTGCACAGCTTTGAGGGGGGGGTAAGTGCTCCCCGGAAGCGGTGACTTCCTTGGGGAGCACGCGGGAGCATGCGGAGTGGTAGGCGGGTCCTGTGCCTGCTGGGGAGGGCAACACGGAAATAACCAGCGTGGGGAGGAAGAAAGCACATCTGTAGCTGCCCCTGGAAGCTGGTCACGTGCACTGTCGGGATGGCTTGGGGGTCACCTTGTTAAAGAATAAGGTGACGAGTTACTGTTGTTCTGTGCTGGGGTTGGACACCGTGTGTCACAGGCACGAGATGTCCCCAAACAAGAAAAAGGAAACATGACTTACAGTGAAATGTGGAAAGATGCGGTGTGGACACATACTATTTTTGATACATTAAAATGCGAGCAGGAAATATCTTCTTGGGGTTCATGTAGGGTGACAGAGGATACAGTTCAATCATTTCAAATAGATAAAAATAATAATGGGATCATGTGGGAAGTGTGGAAAATTGGGAGGAGAACCTCTATTTGAAACAGAGATGGCAAGGCTTTTTATTAATTCATGAAGTCACTGCATCCCCATGTTTTTTCACTCCCGGATAACAGGAAATCAGAGCCTCAACATCTCCTACACGTTTATGGGCTGGGCCTTTCTAGAGTGAACAAATCTATCCAGAGAAGTGACTACAGTGCATTTTCTTCCTTTCTTTTTAAAATTTATTTATTATGCATATAAGAGCTGGGGTACAGGCCAGAGGTGTGGGGGTGAGAGGATTCACCAGAGACAGCATGGGGAGCAGGACAGGCAGATGGACTGAAACACACTGCTGAGGGGAGCAGCAGGCGAGGCAGGAGAGGTCTGCTGCTCCATGTGAGTCCCTTTCCTGGCAGTTGACTTAACACCGTGCACTACCAGGGAGGCCCCGGCAGTGCATTTTCTTGTGGACAAAGCTACCCACTACCCATTGTCATTTTTCAGTTAAACTGTAGCTTAAAGGAAGAAAAGAAATGTCACCGATACTCAAGTCCTTCAGGGCGGAGCAGAGCTGGTCTCGGGCTCACAGGGTTGTTCTCTCGCTGACTGGCAGGGCTGCTCTGCCGACTTGTCCAAGGTCAGTGGGTGACCAGGTGAGCGCTGCTGGCTTCAGCAAGTACAAGCCTGAAGGGCCCCCCCACCCACCCACCCAGCGGTGACTGGACAGCCTGGGACTCTCCCCAGCCAGGGCCTCCCGCTGCTCACTGCTCTCAGCTCACCCCAGGCTAGGAGGAGTTTCCTCAGAAGATAGCATTTTCAAAGGGAATTTGTATTTCAAAAGATCAGAATTGCCAAAAGAACGACAGGGCCCTTTGACAGGGCCCATTTAAAAGTAGAGAGCCTCCTGCCATGTTTGCCACACAATTCCTATTCCAACCACAGCACACCCCTGAAAACAGCCCTCCTCGATTAAAGTCATCGAATATTTAGGCCACACCTTTTGTCTTCTGAAACCCGTAAGAGCAAAACAAGAAAAAGATTATATGCTTCCCAGCACAATGAGTAAATATTTATTCTCACATTTTGAAAGTAAAGTGGACTTAAAAGCAACAAATTCTGAGCATCGCTACACACACATACTCATACATAGACAGACTTAATGAAACCTGTTTCATTTCTGAATGCCGTGGGGCGGCAAGCCAGCCTGCATGTTGCTAAACAGAATTTTGTAAGAGTTTCAGATTTTTAAAGCTGATCTCTAGTCCACGGGACACTAGAAATGCAAGATCTTTATTTTCTTTGGTCTGCCTTGGCAGTAGCTTATTATATGGGCTTGGCGATAATGTGCCCATAGTGTTAACAGGTTTCTTAACTTTTCCTAGTGTTAGATCGTTCAGCTGGTTCAACCCTGACTTAAAGAAAGTCACCGAAAACACAAACTACAATTACAGCACACATTACACAAATTACAACATAAACCCCAGCTCCACCACACTTTAGGACCATTTCTATTCTCCTTCAAAGAAAGATTTCCTATAAAGGAAATGCTCCAGAATGTAAAATCCCCCCAGAAGAGAAAATGACGAGAGTTCCCAACATTTTTAGGAAGAAAAGCAACTCACCTATTTGAAGAGTGCTTGCAAGAGACTCGGGGAGAGAGACTCACACAGATCTACATTTTGTTCAGTTCTTAGTCACTTCATCAAAGACAAAAACAACCTCTGGGTGAAAACTGGAAGCAACAAAACCTCCCCTCGCCAGAGAGGGGAGAGCAGGGCTCGGTGCTCCAGGTTTGGGAGCTGCATCACATGCCCCGCAGCTGGCTACCGATTGTTTCTGGGGAGAATAACCTCCAGCACCTCCTATTCAGTGCCCAGGTGCACTCTGAATGGTTTGCCAGGGCTCCCACATCACGTGGCCGGTAACACCTTAAGAGGGTGGGAAGCTTTTCAACCAGGAAGACGAGCCCAAACTATTTAGTCGTCAGCTCAGTTGCTAGTGAGCAAAGCTTTGCTTGTTTCCTGCACGACAGCCTCCCAGCACAGAGAGTCAGGGAGAACTGATTTACAGCGCTCTGAGCAGGGAACCATGGGGTCTGTCTTCCTGACTCAAGGAGCTTCCCTCGGTCACTTGGAGCTTA
Source organism: Galemys pyrenaicus (assembly GCA_019455555.1). Lineage (NCBI taxonomy): Eukaryota > Metazoa > Chordata > Mammalia > Eulipotyphla > Talpidae > Galemys > Galemys pyrenaicus. The sequence goes on along the minus strand of JAGFMF010011614.1, from coordinate 4,161,971 downwards.
AAATCTTGTCAACCAGATCAGAAAGGTGGCCCTCGGTATTTCTGGAAACAGTGCTACAGACTTTGCCTGCTTTAAAATGCATCTCAGCTCTCTTGCTGGTCTCATTTACTCCCAGTCTCTGTCCATCTCTCCTAGTGACCACAGACACACAAACCCCCCAAGAGTAGTTTTGATCTAAATATATCTCCCTGGCCAGGCATAGCCGGGGCTCTCCACGCGGTAGAGAAACAGTCAATAATTATTTCCCAACATTTAACCCATCCTTCGCTAGGAGTAGCTGGTTAGAAGCTGGATTTCAGGTGAGCCCAGTTTCAAGTTTTCAAAAGGACTTTGTCCCCATGCAGGCTAAATCCTGTTTCCTTTATCACTAAGTGAGTTTGGATTCCGAGAACAAACATTAAACATTCTGAACACAAAGCAGGCTGCTGGCCTCCAGGATCAGATAACTGAAGGGCTCTTCTCTGAGCTGAATTTCACTCACCCTTTTGGGGCCAGGGACTGAAGCTTTAAAGTCTCCTTTCTGGATTTTCTGAATGAGAACAGGGAAGCAAATGATGATCTGAAGCTCAGTCTGGAGGCAACTGATGTTGGGTTTCTTTGATTAGGTATATGTTGAGATCTAGATGTCTGATCTAGGAGAAAATTGTAAACAGCTGGCATCATTAAAATATTTCCAGGTAAATAGATCTCAGAAAACTAAGGCTGCCCTCTTATGCCATTCCCTCCCTACCCCCATGCAGTTAAAATGTAACAATCCACCCTCCACCCCCAAGGCCTCAGAGACTGAGAGGAGTCCCCTGCCTCCCATGGATGAACAGAGGACTCCTAGTGAGAAGAGGGGAGCTTGCAGTGTGTACCCCACTCCGCAGTTCTCTCATGCCAACTGCGTGAATCTCTCAGGGTCTCCCCTGTGATGTGGGGCTATCATTTCATAGAGTTAATCAAAACTTAAGTCTGCACTTTGCTCAGCTGAACACTGCTCAGGAGACACAGCAAATGAGAAAGAGAAAAATGACAGTTACCATGGGAACCTGGCCTCGGATCCAATGGCCAGTCGGGGGTCGTGGGGAATTCCCAGGATGCAGACACTGGGCACAGAATCAGGCTGACCACCACCTGTGCGAAAGGCCCATGGTCGGGCCTCCCTGGTGGTGTAAGGGGTCAAGGTGCAGCACTATGAAGCTATGGGCAGCCACTGCAGCATGAGTTTGATCCCTGGCCAGGGAGGGAACCCACATGGTGCAGCAGACCTCTCCTGCCTCTTCCGCTGCTCCCCTCAGCAGTGTATTTCAGTCAGTCTGCCTGTTCTGTTCCCCAGTCTGTCTTTGGTGAATCCTCTTACCACCCTCTGCACCTCTGGCCTGTACCCCAGTTCTTCTATGCATAAATAAATAAATCTTTAAAAAAAAATTAGGTGCATATTTTTCTCTCACCATTTTCTGCCATCCCCTTCCTCAGCCTGTACGTCAGCGGCGGCTTTAACATTTGGCTGACATCTGTTTCGTTGCAAAACTTTTTTCTTTGAATTTCTTCAAACCATTCCCCAGTCACTCCTTGAAGCCATCTGATATCCCTTTTTGTCTTCTGGAGTTTGCTGAAATAAAACAAAAATATCAATGCACCCTTTAAACTTCTTCAAGAGCAAACTCGTGTGATGAGTTAAACTTGATCTCGCCAAGGGGCCGCATAAACTATAGGCTAGGAGGAAACTGGCCAGAGTCAGAATTTCATTTTCTCGACTGTGTGCATATTTGAGCTGCCTTCTTTTATTTATTTATTAAATTAATTTATTTATATATATTTGACATCAATTGTAGTCCCCATGGAATTCCCACCACCATTTCACCAGTGCACCGTCACCTCAGTCCCTTGTGCTCTTTCTGCTCTCATCCCAGTCCCTCCCACCACCCTCTCAAGGTGCTCCTGATTTGTCTTTGTCTTTTTGTTCTTTGTTGTGTTTTTTTTTTATTGTTTTTGTTCTTTTCCTTGAGTCCTCCCCCGCTTTTTTTGTTCTTTTATATTCCTCCTAAAAGTGAAACCATCCGATATTTTTCTCTTGCCTTTTGACTTATTTCACTGAACGAAATTCCTTCTGCGCTGTCTTCTTTTAAACAGGAAGACGACCTGAAAGTTTTTGCTGGTAGTTCAACTACTCATCAAGTAGGTGAGGAAGAGGTGCTAAAACCTGACATTAATGATGCAATTAAATGATAGATGTTTTAATGACATGGAGAAACTAGAACATTCTAATTCTGATTACTCATGCATTCATTCGTTCATGGATTCAATGTTTATTGAACAATATTGTTACCAGGTATAGGCAATGGGGATTTAAGGGTGAGTGTACCAGAAAGTATCCTTTTCTGCCCACGTAGTGGTCCAAGTAAAAGCTCACATACAGGAAAGAAAATGGCCAATATAATGGCCTTAGAGAATAGGATTGTTTCCACACGAAAGCCCATGAATGAACTTGGGGCTAATGCTTACTTAGACAGGAAGGGACAGTGCAATTTGAGATAGAGCAAAAACCACCCAGAGTTCAAATGGGCCTGCTCCATGCCTTCAGAATACCAGGTCTGAAATTCTACCATTACTTCTTTTTCCTTCTCCCTTGTCCTTGTTTGAATGCTGCTCTTGGTCCTTGAAATCATTTATAGCTGTGGCTTTATTTTTTATAAAAGCACATCATTTTGTTTTATTTCAGGGGGTCTCTAGAATTGTTTGGCAACGAGAGGGGCTTGAGCCAGAGGGTTTGCCTCCCGGGAATAAGGCAAGCAGAACTGAGGGGAGTTTGAAGAACACAAGGACACAGCTCATAGAGGGCGCGACTGGCATAGTACTGATGGAAATGCCAGGCTTACTGGGCCCCAGACCTGGGTATCCTGCTGTTTGGGAAAGGATTTCATGAGCCTCTACAGTGATTGCCCAAGGTCCTCTGTGAAATACGTGTTAGGGAACTTTGAAAGGGGGTGGTGAGCCAGACAGCTGCAAAGTGGCAAATTTGGGGTTAAAGGCAATGGACTGGAGTGGTTGCAACTCAGGTTCCTGCTTGGGGCCACGATACTGTCATTTTATAAAATAATTGAGAAGGAAGCCAGAGGCCATCCTGCCCAGACTTGCATCTTGAAAAGCATTAGGCAGCCATCAGTTTGACCAGCCCACGTAATTCGCGTGGGTGGTGCTTTGCAGCCTGCTATGCCACCCCCTCCTCCCTGGTCACTCCTCCCTAGTGCTGTTTTCCTCTCTGACAGACTAAGAGACCCCAGGTTCTTGCTTCTAAGCAGAATCCACTGCCTAGTAAACTACCTAGTGACCCCCCACTTATTACTGTCCCACCTTTGTTCACAGCCTCCATTTGCTCAGGCCACAAATGATCTGACCCCAATATTCAGCATCATCTCACCTTCAACCCTTAACATATCCCTGTCATGTCAGATGAAGGCAAGACTACCTGCCTTTGGAAAATAATAAGTACAACTCTTTTTCCTCATAAAGGCTTGATGTGACATGGATTCTTTGACAATAATCACACTTCATTCCACCGTAAGAGCTCACGCCACACTCATACACAGCCATCACTGCCCATTTCCCTGCCAATGAGGCCAGGGATTTGTACCCGTACATGAATATTCATAAATTTGAATCTCAAGTCAGGAAAAAGATCTTAAAGATATATCCCCCCTCCCAACATTAATTTAACTAGATACTTGCAGTTGCTAAAAATAATTGGACAGGCATGTAGCGTGGGAGAGACAAACATAAAACAGAAAAAACAAATGCAACATTTTGCCTATGATTATGCTTATGAGCTCTGTAAAAATGGTACACCCGTTTAGACACCCATCTGGAAAAAGCTGGAAACAACTGGTCTCTTAGAATGATTAACTAATGGGTATCATTTTTAATTTTAGCCTTTTTTATGCTTATTTAGTAAGTATAATAAGTAGAGCTATTTTTCTTTTTGTTTAATTGTGATTTACTTATATTGCTTATTTTTTTCTCTTAAGTGCTTTTCTTAGAGACAGAGGAAAAGAGTCAATCATATTTTACAAGCCAATACAACCCTCTTCCCCCTTTGGTGTGATTTTCTTTCTTTCTTTCCTGTATTTGAGGGTTTTTTTTTTTTTTCTGTATCTGTATTCTGTATATGACATTTGTCATAAAATACTCATTACACATTGGGGACAGGCTCCCCTAGTGCAGGTGCCGGGGCCAAGAGGGCTCCCACCCTTGAGACCTCGCCTGCTGGGGACAGAGAGACACACGCCAGTGGCAGCAGAGATGGAAGGTAAAAAAGAGCAGTGCGTACAGTTTTCTCATGCACGTGTCTGAACTCTGGGTGAAGAAAAGTGACCATCAAGTCCTAGCCCTCATGGAATCCACACTCTGCTGGGGAGGGAGGAGCAGAACTAACCAAAAAAAAAAGGAAACATGCTGAGAGCATCTACCAAGGGGCCTGGCTGAGGCAGCTGCAAAGATCGTCCTGACATGCCATGTGGCCTGAAGAATGAAGATGAAGGATGAGGACAAGAGTGTGGGCAGGAGTCACCTGAGAGAAATTCAGAAGCACAGAAAGAAAAGGAAAGAATCAGGAAATGAAATGAGACCACCTAGAGTGTCGAGATGGAGAAGACTCACCCAAGGGGAGAGGAGAGGTAGCTGCTAGCTAGATCTCACACAGTTTGGGAGTGGGGCAAGCAGCTGGGTTATATCCTCAATCCCCTATTTTGAGCTGATGGCTTGGGGGGCTAGACCACATCGAATTTGCATTTTTCCAGATCATCCTTCTGCAGATTCCAGTAGGAAGCAGGAGAGAGGTGAAGCTGCTGAGAGTCTCTTGGGGAGAGGTGCTTGCTTAGACCAGGGCAGGGTTGGAGAAGCAGTGATCAGAGCTACTCAGTGTGTGCTTACCCCCAAGTGGTGACCTGACATTGGAGAGTTAGGGAGAGAGAAATGTCAAGGAGAGTCCTAGATTTCTGATTTGTGTAAGTGCTTAAAGATGCATTTCTAGACACAGTGATTATCTGATGACAACATTACACACTTTTGGAGCTATCATTCAATATTTGCATACTATTCAAACTGGCATGATTTCCATAATTAATGTACTGTCACTCTGGAGTAGAACGTTGAGATTTTACCCAATAAATATCACTATAATGAACACCATTGTGGATATGCTATCTTTACAGAAACACTGACAGACACTGAAGTGGAATTATGGGGTTGAAAGTCAAAATATTTTGGTGATTCTTTAGACATACTTCCAGAATGCTTCTCAAAATGGCTGCAGCACACTATTACTCACACTAGCAACGCAGAAGACTGCCATTACCTCCTCGGAAGATGAGATAAGATTATTTTTATCTTCCGAATTTAGTATTTTTGAAAGTACCACGTTTATAATTCTGAAAGGTTATTTTTCTCTTTAAGAATTTTTACTTTCTTTGCTCAATAAAATATGCTAAACTTCTTTGATAAGTGGTAAGACTAGAACTTTTCCCTTATGTCTGTTTAATTAATTATACTTTGTGTTTTGGCAATACCACATTTTGTTACTGGATGAACTCATGCCTCAGAGTTCATCACTGGAACAAGGCATGTTTAATAGGAATAAGAACTAATTCTTTCTCTTAGTTGCTCTAACTATTTTCCCCCAGGTTTCTAACTTTCATTCTGAATATATATATATTTTAAAAGATTTATTTTTCATTTATGCACATAAGAACTGGGGTATAGGCCAGAGGTGTGGGGGGTGAGAGAAGTCACCAGAGACAGAGTGGGGAGCAGAACAGGCAGATGGGCTAAAATACACTGCTGAGGGGAGCAGCAGGCAAGGCAGGAGAGGTCTGCTGCGCCATGTACGTCAGCTTGCTGGCTGGGGATTGAACTCGGGCTGTAGTGGCTGCAGATGCTTTGTAGTGCAGAGCTTAAGCCCTTGTGCCACAAGGGATGCCCCCCATTCTGAATAAATTTGAGTGTTGGACCCTGGAACCCTTTTCCTGACTAGGACTATCACGGGTAGAACATAGTTAATCTGCGGATGTGCTTATGTTGGCCCGTGGTCTCCCAAAGACAGTGAGAAGTGAAGTGAGGAGAGCAGTTATAGCAGATACCTGAAAGCGTAAGGTTTTTGTAGAAATTGGTGACTTTTAAAGCAGAAAAATTTCAGGGATGAGCCAAGGGATGATTGTCAGGAAAGTGGGAGCATGTCCTGACGAGTCAGAAAATTCAAGGGCAAGGCAGTAGAAAAATGGCCTTGTGTGTACCTGTTACCAAGGAAACAACGTAAATAGTTCTGGCCTTCCCTTCCCAGGAGAGGAAACTGAGAGCCGTAGTAGTTTAAACTCTGTAGGTACCTGCCACTTACCTTAATCTTAGGTACTCAGAACCCCATGTACCACAAATAAATACAACTTGTATCTTTACAATGATTGACTGAACTTCTTGTACTGAAAGGAACACGATGGTAAAGCTAGTGGTTTAGATTCATTCATCCACTTAGTAATTAAAATATTATATAAGCTCAACCCAAAAAAGAAAACAACTCTGAATAGATAAACTAGGGGTGCTAGCATGAGTGGAACTTACATGGAAGCAGCCTAAACATCATCACTGGGCAAATGGATCAAGAAGTGGTATATCTACACCATGGAATATTACATAGCCATAAAAAATGATGAAATGCCCCCATTTTCAACAAAATGGAAGAAATTTGAGAGAATTGTGTGTAGCAAAGTCAGAAGGATAAAAACAAATACTAGGTTTTTACATAGTAGGCAATTTGATAACTTGCAAATACTTTAAAAAACCAGTGAATATCAAGAAATAACCCGGCAGCTCTGAGGTTAAGAAGGAAAGGGTAAGGAAAAGGTCAAGGGGATGTTGGGATGATGATACGGAAAAAAAGAAAAAAAAAAAAAAAACTTAAGAGGAAAGTACATTATGCAACACCTGAACTCGGTATAATATCTGTTTACAAGTAGTATTCCACCAAGTCCATAACCAGCTTGCATAGTGCTCTTCCCTATCTGTATTGGGTCATTACAAATCCACCCAATCATTTAGAGCATACAATCCACTTTATGCCAGTGAGGACAACCTCGGGTTATAAATGACATGCCTATGGATGGATGACAAGTACATAACTTGTTTGCTTCATTAGTCCAGCTTGACTCAACACATCACGAGGGACTGTATCTACACTTGTGGTTTGTTTTACCCCCAGGCTGATTAACTTGACTCAATTAAATCAGGTCTTTTCTTGCTGGGCCCAAGTCTCAGCCCAAGTCAAATATTCCTTTTTCATTCATAAGAATCTCAGTCTGCTGCGTGCTCAGTCAGATTGCACCCCAGACCCCCCTGAGCATGCCTCTGTCCTTAGGGTCTCCCCTGAGTTAAAGGTAGTTTTGCTTTTGTTTCCCTCCTTGAGTAACGAATCCCACTCCCCTGTCCTCTTCTTTGGCTTCTCTCCGTCCCTTGCATATCTTTGCCACCCACTTTTCTTTGTTCTCCTTTATTCTGGGAAGATGCTTGTCCTCATCTATACTCCATGACTAATGAGTTACTATCGACCACTGGGAAGGTACTTAGTAGATGTAGTTGTGCTCCTGACTGCACAATCTTTGCTCACATGTCACTCTCTGTGAAGCAAATCCTGCCCCATTCTGAGTCACCATGAAAGAGCACCGGGCTAGGCTCCGGTTCTAACTGGGTGACCTCGACCAAAAATCAGCTTTCCTCATTTGCTCCAGGAGGCCGGAGGTGTGATGTGTGGTTCTCACTCATTGGCCATGTGACTGTGTCATTGCTCCCATAGCGTTAGAGTCTTCCTTATCCCCTTGAATCTGGCTGGGCTTGTGTTTGCTTCGGGCAGTTCAAGTGATAATGTGAGCCTTCTGCACAACGGCCTCAAGGAGCCTTGCAGCTTCTGTTCTGCCTCTTGACAGTGAGGAATCTGGACACTGTTGCTAAGGAAGCATGAGGCAAAGAGGAACACTTGCCATGTGTGACAACACGGATGGAACAGGAGGGGAGGCTGCTGAGTGAAGGAAGTCAGGAGAAAGACGCACACCAGGTGGTATCACTTCTTGTGGAATACAGAGAAAGCAAACAAATCGGTAACAATGGGAATGCAAACAATGCGAACTGGTCCAGCCACTATGGAAAGCTGGGTGGAGGTGCCTCAGACTACTAAAAATGGAGCTACCAGATGATCCAGCAATCCCACTCCTAGGAATCTACCCAAAGGACACAGAAACACTGATTCGAAAGAATACCTGCACCCCTATGTTTATTGCAGCACTATTTACAATAGGTAAGACCTGGAAACAACATAAATGCCCCCAAATAGATGACTGGATCAAGAAGATGTGGTACATACTCACGATGGAATAGTCTATCGTGTCATTCATAGAAACATGGATGGAGCTAGAAGGGATGATGCTCAGTGAAATAAGTCAGAAGGCAAAAGAAAAATACTGGATGGTTTCCCCCTCAGGAGGAATACCAGGGAAGCAAATAAGGGATTAAGGAAAAGAATAATAACAATGAAAAAACAAAAACACAACAAAAACAAAAAGACAAGGACAAATCAGGAACATTTCTGTGTGTGGGGGAGTAGGAAATGGGATGAGGACAGAAAGAGCACAAGGGACTGAGGTGACGGTGCACAAAGTTGACGTCAAATATATATAAAGGGAAAAAAAAAAAGAAAAGAAAAAAAATCAGTAGCAAACTCTAGAACTGAGGCTACCTGGTGGGAAGGGAGTGAGCAGAGTGGGGAGCGAGCCAGTGAACCGTGGTGGAGGACTAGGCCTTGGTGGTGAGTGTGGTGTGGTAACGCACATCTGAACGGTGTGGTCCTTTATCTCTGCATCATATACAGTGCTGAAAACCAATGTTACTGCAATGAAGAAAGAAAGGAAAAGATCATAAAAACAACAACAAAAGGGGCCTCCCTGGTGGTACAAGGGGTTAAGCACCACGCTATGAAGCATCTGTAGCCACTGCAGCACGTGTTCGACCCACATGGCGCAGCAGACCTCTCCTGTCTCCCTGCTGCTCCCCTCAGCAGTGTACATCAGTAGGTCTGCCTGTTCTGTTCCCCACTCTGTCTCTGGTGAAACCTCTCACCCCCCGCACCTCTGGCCGTACCCCAGTTCTTGTGTGCATCAATAAACAAAATCTTTAAAAAAAAAAAAAGAAAAATCTCAAGTCATTCCTCTTATCAGGTCCTCTGCCCATGACATCACTTCCTCCTTTCTTTTGTTTATTTATTATTTTGCTGTTCTCACCTCCTGTTTTATGTTCTGTTTCAGCACTTTTTCTCACTTCCATTTCTTTGGCTTCTGTACACTACTTTTCTTTCACAGTTGACTTTCCCCTTGCGACCATCTTATTAAACCTTGTTCTGCCTTCCAGGCAGCTAAGCATCCTGATCTCTAGCAACCTTCTCTTGGCTTCAAGGGCCTTTTGCCAAATATTACCCAGCCCGCGCCCTATCCTGGTCTTGAAGATTCAGGAACCAGTGAGCCCTAGAACAGATTATTCAATTACACTGAGTCTTGTAAAAAGGGATTTGTCACTGGACTTGTAGGCGATGAACATCACGTTAAAGATCCCCCCCACCACAGGAATTCAGATGCAGTCTTATCTCCCATCACCCAGTAGCCACAACACACGAAGCAGGAGCAGCGGGCCCCTGAAGGGAGCCAGGGACAGGAGCTGTGCCTGAGTCAGAGTTGAACCGGCATTAACCTCTCGGCAGCTGGAGCTCGCTGTCCCAGCAGACCATGGAACTCCCCACCTCAGGAAAGGAGGCCTCTTTCTCGTCCTGCTCCAGAAAGCTGGCACTTCCAGGACAGATTCTCACGGCCTTTTCTCTCAGGAAGACTCTGGGACACCCATGGGGAGTCTGGGCAGGGAGTCTTGGCATAAAGGAACCCAGGAAGCACAGACTGAGCCCAGCGGCCACCCCAGCATGTGGCCCTGGGCCTGGCCTCTCCTCTTCCTGTTGCTCTTCTGAGAATACCGGCCTTTGTGAGCCTTTGCCCAGACATCAGAGTCTATTCTTTAGCTGTACTCATGGTACAGACTCCGGGTGGGGCCAGGATTAGTAAGGCAAATGGGTGCATCAAAAACTCTGTTCTTTTAACAGTAGGCAAGTCAAACCACAGGATGAAATCCGAGGAAGGAAAACTCCATAAAGAAAAGAGAGCAACAAAAGCCAGCAGGCAACAAGCAAAGCCACACACGTTCAGAAGTCAGAGTAACCCCCAATGGCAGTGGCATTCAGCCGAATCAGGCTGACTCTTTGAATGGCTGTGATGGAGCCCCCCAAATGGTGGCGACAGAGGCCAACTGGCTGGACCTATTGGAAAATAATGGAAATATGTAAATAATGAGTGAATAAGAGAACCTCTCCTTATTCACTTATTCACCTTTCCTGTCGACCACAGTAACCTTCCCGATGTTTGTTCTCACCTGACCCAAAGTGACAACAAAAGCAAAAAGCTAAGTTACCTAACAACCAACAATAAGGATGTGCGACCCCCAACCTGCCTCAGATCCTAGCGAGTGACCTCTTACTAGCCAGCCGCCCTAAAGAACATGCTGTCAGAAAACTGAGTGACACCCTGAGGTCATGCTTAGGAGTGTAGGTGCCAGTTCCTCCTACTTAGACTTCGAACCCAGCGTACTTTAACACAGTGCCCCCGAGGAAGGTGATGCTGGTCATCTCTGTTTCACCAAATTCCATTGCCTCGATGATCAGGGACCCGTCCTGCTGTCCTACAAGCTGCCTGCTTCTTGAGGACAGGCACTGTGTCTCAGTGTCCCCAGTGCCTTGCAGGGTATCTGACCTACATTTGGTCAATATTAGCTGCTCGATTTGGGGTAAAAAATGAGTGCCTCTCTTTTCACAATGGGCAAGCTATGAAAATGATCCAAATGCCCCAAAATAGATGACTGGACAAAGAAGATGTGGTATATATACACCATGGAATATTACGCAGCAATCAAAAAGATACACTTGTGCAATTTGCAGCAACATGGATGGAGCTAGAAGGGATTATGCTGAGTGACAAAAACCAGAAAGAAAAGGAAAAATAATGGATGGTGTCACTTATGGGAGCAATGTAGAGGGAACAAACAAGGGACTAAGAGAAAAAAAACAATGACAATAAATAAATCAAAATCAACAGACAACTATAAATCTGAGAAATTCCAAGGGAGGAGGAGGGAGAAGAAACAAAATGGGTGGAAAAGCACAAGGGACTATGGTGATGGTGCAGGGCTATATTGGTGATGGGAATTTCACGGGGATGAAAAATAATGTAAAATATATATTAAAAAATTTAAAAAAAATAATGTGTGCTACTGAATTGGGCCGTCATTGTGAAGCCACTTAGCTAACGTTACAAGTAAAAGATATGATGCTGCACCCAGGTTACAGTTGTGTGCTATAAAAAATAGTTTTATTCTGTAGGAATCATCCTGGAAAGCTGGCCATGGCCTTACTCCTGCCATCCTTCCTTTTCTACTACTCCCAGCAGCCCTTCCCTCACTTGGCATCTGGCTTTCCTTCTGTTCCTCTAACACACCAGGGGTTCCCACTGGGCTTTGCACTTGCTGTTCCTCCACCTGGAATGTTCTCCCCTGTTTTGTCCGTGGCATTGATACCATTAGTTCACATCCTTGAGGTTTTTGCTAAAATGATACAGCATGAGACAGGCTTCTATCATCTTCCAGTGTAAATTATCCTGTTCACCAACTCTTACCACTTTCTATCAAATGAATAGGTTGACTTTTCTTAGTCTCACTGGTATTCTGATGAAGTCACCTTCTTCATTTATTTATTTCCGTTGATAATCTCCCCTATACCCCAATAGACAAAATATGCCAAAGCAAGGATCTTTCCTGACTTGTTTTCTGAAATGATCTTTGACATAGAGCAGGAGCTTATCTGGGAAACTCTTTTCTCTGGATCTGCATTTTTGCATCTATAAGTGGGGACAGGGCCTTGAGCTAGGCAAGCCCAAGTATGCCCTCACACTTTTTATGATTCTAAGCATACTTTTGCTAACATTTCAAGGTGTATGTGCTAGCATTTAAGAATGTGGTTAACATATTTAGCTCTTTCTGTGCTCTCAGACATTCCAACTCTGTCTCTCTGGGTCTCTGTGGTTCAGCCTGAAAAGTCCCAATTTCTCATATTGTTCTCCCATGTTGATGGCCCCTTTCCTCCCTTGCTCTGCTTTCTGCTGCTCCTCTCTGGATCCACGCTTCAGATCTGGATTTTCAATCCACAATCAAAATGAAACAACTAGGCGAGGGCTTATGATTCCAGATTCAAACTGACAGTGACTTTGTGGGCGGTGAAGACGGTCTGTGCTATGTCTAGTAGCTTTGTGATGTGTTTGAATGTTAGAGAGCCAGCACCTACTATGAGAGCACATGGATCCTGAGGAGGGACATGTACGTGGCTCTTCCATGTACAATGCCTCATTCCATCAGACAGATACCCAGTGAGTAAGTATTGTTACAGTCGTTTTACAGTAAGAGAAATTGAAACCATGGAAGGTGAGAAAATGTGCATGTGGTTATTAAGTGGTGAGTGAAAAGCTACACTCTGCTTGGCTTCAGGCCCCACTACCCAGCGTGGTAATAACATGTGTTGAATGATTTCAGTGATTTCCAGATTATTCTCCAGAGCCCGAATGACTCAACACTTGCCTGCCTCTGCACTTCTTTCCATGCTGGTTTCTCATCACTGGATTGTCAGCTCCTTAAGCAGAATGCCAGACTTTCTGAATATACAGCCAGCAGTGACTAAATGATCCGTTCAACACCTCAACCCATGAATACTAGAGATTTTGGCCTTTGTTCCTACTTCTTCCTGATGCTCAGACATCTTTCACTGACACTTATAAGGCAGGAGCTGATGCTCCGATTCTGCAAGGGAGCTGCGGGACTGGACACTACTCTCCCAGAGCTGGTACTGGCACAACTGCAGGCAACTAAGAACCGGTAAATTCTGATCCAGAGATAAAGTATATGAGCTCGACACCTTGGATTTGTTTACAATATTATTTGCAGCTTCTTCCCAAAGATGACTACATCATTAATTCTGGCCACACCCTCAGTACTGCTAATTGTGCAGAAGTGTACACGGTCATACCTGCCGCACCCCTCCCTCATTTTCAGGAACAAGAATACAGAGCATATTTGTTTTCTCATACTCAGGCAATTGGATGCTAACTCCTATAACATGTCCTGTCAGGAGCAAAAAATAAAAGACACAAGGAAGATTAATATCAGAGGAACACAGAAACTTCTACCAGGTTGAAAATAAATGATGACCCCATAGTTTCATTCAGTCCAGGCAGAAAGGTCACAAAATGACATTAATGCCCACAATTATTATGCTCAAATTAATTCATTCTTAGTATTCTGCAAACTTAAAGACATGATTAAAATACCAACTCAAGCCCACCATTTTGGAAGTAATTTAAATTGTAAGGAACTTACTGTTGCAATTAGCTAGGCAATCCTGGAGGAATGAAAGACATATAGTAAATAACTGCTTCTTTGCTGCAGGACATAGAATGCTGAGAAAACGCCCTCTGGCTTCCTAAATGCTACCACCATACCACCATGAGGTGTGACCTTAGATGCCCCCCAAGGATAATGCAGTTTTCAAGAGTTCATGGCTTTCAAGCCATTATCTATCACATCTATCACTGACAGGGTCAGAGAAAGTTTGATGTGGGCAGTGGAAGCTCATTGGTTTGGGTTATTTCATAAAACACTTTAAAGAAAACTTTACCCTTGGAGAAAGAAACCCTTTTCCAAATGGCTACTGCCTTTTTCAAGTCCCCTATTTTTCCTGCGTTCCAACCATCAGCATGGATTTAAACTGCTTTTCTGCATCTACTGACCTGACAACCTAACATTTGCCTCATCAGAAGCCCCTACAGAATCGCACTCCAGAGGGTCTGATGTCCAACATCAGATAGTAAACGCGGTCACTCGACTCACTGCTTTCAGACACACTCAGTGTTTCCACAAGGCACTATCTTATCCCGGGGATCTGATTAAGTGTGCCCATTAGATGTAGTTACATTTATTTGCCTGCACATCCTCCAAAGAAGCAATCCTACAATTCTCTAACAAAATCTGTACAGGAGTGAAAGGAGGTAGTATTAGCCACACAAACTCACATGTCTACTCCAATTAATGTCACTTTTTTTATGGGAATTTGACATTCGTGTAAAAGATATTTTCTGGTGGCATTGTTGTCGTCTTGTAACAGGGTGTTCCCCAGAAAAGGGAAACATTCCAAAATCCCAGTTCTGCCCTAAGTGGGTGGAGCTAAGCAGAAATAAAAAGATGTTGGAGAGAGGAAAACGGAGGGACAGAAGGAAGGGACCACAGAAGAAAGCAGGATAAAGAGCAGCAAGGAGACAGAAAAAAGACACGTGAAGCAAAGCGACATGTAAAGAAACTGTGCTTGCTTCTCTGTTAGCACAGATGTGGTTAAGAAACCCGTAAAAACCTTAATAATGGCAGCTTTCATCTTAATTTTAACTTTGCTCTTTTCCTCCCAAATTTATCTACCTCTTTCTAACCCTTTCCTATAAGTCTCCACTGAAGGGTCTTCTAGACTTGTGGCAGGCTTTTGAACCTTACTTTAAACCAATCCTATTTAACTGAACTTTTACCCTCAAAAAAATAAATAACTTTAAATGCTTAACTTAATAACTATATTCTTTATCCTTTCTATATTATTCCCCAATTATATTAAAGTTCTTTTCCACTAAAGGCCTTATATGTTTGTCTTAATGTGGCAAATAGCATAACCCATTTAAAAAAATAAGTTTAGGGGTTCTAGGGTACCCCTCTCCCTACCCTTTAACAGTATGTTGGTTGTGGATTAAAGGTGTCTTGTGGTGGGTACAATGTGGCAACAAGACCTGAGGGAGGCGATCCTATACTTCCTATAACAATATAAACCAAGTTTACCTCAATAAAAATGTTATTATTGTCCTAGCTTGCTATGTGCCATTATTCTGATTTTCATATCCTAGCCTGAATTCTTTCTCAATAACAAGGAAAAATCGAGATTATTGTTCCTGATGTACTGAATTTTTTATCCTAAAATCTCAGAGGGTCTTTGGAGAAAAGGCTTAAATGAAGCTGTGTTAAATGAAATGAATATGACTCAGTACATCAAAAGAATTGGTACAGAATTGGTCTCCATCTGTAGACATCAACCTATTTCTCAAAAATGAAAAGAGGGCCTCCCTGGTGGCACAGCAGGTTGAGCGCTGCACTGTGAAGCATCTGCGGCACAGCAGCGTGAGTTCGATCCCCAACCAGGGAGGGGACCCACATGACGTAGCAGACCTCTCCTGCTTCGCCCGCTGCTCCCCTCAGCAGTGTTTCAGTCCATCTGCCTTTTCTGTTCTCCACTCTGTCTCTGGTGGATCCTCTCACCTCCCACACCTCTGGCCTATACCCCAGCTTTAAATGCATAAATAAATAAAATCTTAAAAAAAAAATGAAAAGAGATGTGAACGTAATGAAGCTGTAATGCCAGCGTACTCGATAGAAGAAAAGTGGGAAAGAACTGTGTCCTTGGTATGAGTGTGGCTTAGTCCTTATTGACAATGACCTTGGATTTGATTTGATTTTTTAAAGATTTATTTATTTATACATACAAGCACTGGGGTACAGGCCAGAGGTGTGGGGGCTGAGAGGATCCACCAGAGACAGAGTGGGGAGCAGAACAGGCAGATTAATTGAAGTACACTGCGGAGGGGAGCAGTACTCCTGCGGACGAGGCAGGAGAGGTCTGCCTCGCCATGCGGGCCACCTTCCCAGCCAGCGGCAGGGATCGAACTCGTGCTGCAGTGGCTGCGGTTTGCCTCATAACCCACGCACCACCAGGGAGACCCCTGACGTTGGATTTCAGAAGTTATCATCTATTTCTTTGAATCACTGTTTTGCAGCTCCCCCAGGCCTGGTAGGTCCATTGCTGGTTCTTGCAGTCAGGTAATTTTGGAGCCCTTTGTACACTTTTCCAGGTCTTTAGGGCTGAGTCAGGGGACAGACCAGCTTGCTCGCTCAGCATTTCTCTGGCTGTCTCCTCTCTCTGTTATCCTGCCTCAGAGTGACGATGCCCTTGAATCCGCTCGTCCTCGGCACAGGTGCCCCCATTTACACATGTGCATGCCCAGGCATCCACAAGTGCAGACGTGCATGCAAGACTGCAGCTGATAGCCAAAGAAGCTAATGGCGGGGGGCGGGGGGCAGGGGCTGAGAGGGAGTCTGATTTTTAACTTCATTTAACCCTACAATCACCTTGGTCTTATTTGCAAAAAAAAAAAAAAATTCCTTTCAGGTAGGATAAAGTAATGTCTGGCATAGAAAAAGAGATCTTTGATTGCCCCACCCCTGTATTTCTTTGTTTTGTCTTAAATCATTCTCTCCATTTTCACTACTTCTGTCCCAAAGTATGACTCAATAATGGACCACCTTTCTAGCCTGTTTCTTGCTCCTGAAGGGTGGAGGTGTCCTTCCCCCTCAAGCAAAGGGATGGTGGATAATTACAGTGCTTTGGGTCATGTGATCCAAAATTTTTCACATTCTTCACCCTAATCAATTGAATCAGGAATTCCTGCTTGACAAAAGCTAAACATGCCCAAGAATGCTGTCCAGCCCGGGTGCTCTATTTTGGATTAACAGGTTAATCATGTCCTTCCCCTTGTCACGTCTTGAAATCATGATGACAAATAAGAGAAGTTAAAGAGACACAGAGGCTGAGATACACGTGGGTAAAGGCACAAGCAGTCAGCACCAGCGGCAGCAGGAGGCTCAATCATGGATAGACAGAGACCCTGGAGCAGACAGACAAGCTATGAGGACATCCTTGTGCCAGTGGAGGCAGGTGGGGCAAAGCAGGTAGAGGTAGCAGCCAAACTTGGCCTTTTGCTTTTGCTCAGAAAGTCAAACTGAACCATGAGGAGAATCATTGCACGGAGGAGGTTGAGATGGCCGTCAAGGGGCTGGCAGGATAGGCATAGCCCAGAGAACTGGCTTCCCAAATGGCAGGAGTGCTGGCGTTTTATAAGGTTTTTTTTTGGGGGGGGGCATGCGAGGGAATACAAGGGTTCACATTGTCAGGTGCCAGAAGTGCCCAGCTGGCCAGGTGACTTGAGCCAAGGTGTTGGGCTTTCTCAGCTGGTGTTTTCTCAGCAATCAGCTGATATTTGTTTCTGATGCCACTATCAACCCCGGAGTTTATTAGGAATATAACACAATCGATTTCCAAGCTTCTAGGAATCCAGGAGGAACCAGTTAATGGATAATCATAGGGAGGGAGCAGGGAGGAGAGAAAACAAAGGGTGGTTCGAGTTTAATTCCATTGATCCCTAATTTTCAGTTTAGCGACGCTGGGACAAAGTCACAAGTCTGAAAGGTTCCCGGCCAGCTGGTTGGCACCAGAATGCTCCTGGATTCAGATCATCGTTCATGTTCCCAAGGTCCAGCTGTGCGTCCTTACACCCCTGTAGGGTAAAGGTTGATCAGGTATTTCCACCCTCTCTCCACTGATGATGGACACCTGCGGTGCTGCGAGCATTCCAGGGTGGGCATGTGCAAGTGGGCGCACCTGTGTTGGACACGGGCCTAAATGGGCGGCGTCATGAGGATGCCAGAACTGCGAGGATCGACAGACAGAACTGCAAGGACCAACAGACAGAACTGCAAGGACCAACAGACAGAACTGCAAGGACCAACAGACAGAACTGTGAGGACCAACAGACAGAACTGTGAGGACCAACCGACAGGACCAACAGTACTGACAAGCAGCAACAGCAGCAGCAGCAGAGAGAGAGAAGCAGCCGAGAGGGTGAGATGCACTGGGGGCTGGGAGGGCTGCCAGCCTCCCGGCCCCCCGGCCCCCATGCCTGCCATGTACCTGGCCACCTCTACTAAATAAAGCATGAAAAGCCACCGAGGGCTCCAAGACTCTCCTTCCCTGACCCGTCTGCCCAGAACCATCCCGACCCTGCCTCCAGTGCCACCCACTTTCCTGCTGTTACAACCCCCCTCACAGACTTGCCAGGAAGCACCACTGCCACTTGCAGTAAGTAGCGGAGGCCACCAACGTCACCTGGAAGAGCATAACTAAAACCTCCAGCATAAGCCTCAGGGGAGATTCTGTTCATGAGGGAATTCGGGGACAGGACATTTCAAATGTCAACGAAACTGACTTTGACATTCCAAATTTTTAGCTGATTTTTTCTAATGATGAAAGTATAATTATATTCAATAGAAAAGGCTTGGAACTTGCAGGAAAGCTTGACGAGAAAGACGTGTAATTCCCACAACCAGGGATGCTGCTGTGTGTGAACAGGGGATTGAGATGTGACTTGGGCACGCAGCTGAGCCACAACAACTAGAAGTTCCAAGAGCCCCGGGAGCACTGAGAGGCTGAAGGCTTTCACCTGTGTTTTCCTTCAGCTCTAGAGTTTCCAGTCTTGTGTTTCAGTCTCTAATCTATTCAGAGGTGAAATTTGTGTATGGCATTAGATAAGGGTCCAATTTCGTTCTTTTGCATATGGATATATGGTTTTCCTAACACATGTAGAGACTGTCTTTTCCCTTTTGTGTATTTTTTGGCAACCCTGTCAAAGACCTGGACATACATGTGTGAATTTATTTCTGTTGCATTGTTCTATGTAGCTATAATCTTTACATGATAATGTAGCATAATGTTTTAATGGCTATGATTTTGAAACCAGCAAGTGTGATATGATTTCATGGATATAACATCAAAAGCACAGGCATCAAAAACAAAAGTAATAGGTGAAGCTGTATCAAACAAAAAACTTCACACAGCAAAGTAATGATAGAGTGAAAAAGTAATCTACAGGAAAGGAGAAAATATTTGCAAACTACCTATCTGATGAGTTAATTTCCAAATATAAAAGGAACTCCTACAATGCAATAGCAAAAAACCAAACCTGATTTTAAAGACATTCTGCAGGAAAGAGGGAGGGATTAGGATCAAGGCAGGGATGAGATGAGCACAGGGGACTATGGTGACGGTGCCCGGGGGAACTGGTGGCAGAAATTGTATAGGGACTACACCCAGAAAAGAAACAAACATTGTAAGAAAAAAATAAATAAGGGATAAATAAAAAATATAAACAAAAATATATAAATACATATAAATAGATATAGAAATAAAAATGTAAATATATATATTTTTTTTAAAAGTAAAAAATAAAATTGACTAAGAACTTGAATAGACATTTCTCCAAAGCGGACCTACAAATGGACACTAGCCACACAACAAGATGTTCAATGTCAATAATCATCACATAAATGGAAGTCAAACCCACAGTGAGATGTCACCCCATACCTAGGGCACACACACACTAAGAAAATACATATGTATTTATCTTAAATATAAATATGTACTGCCTCTAATATAAATATACATACATATAGGCAAAGATGTGGTAGGTTGGAACCTCCATCGTTTATTTCAGAGTCAGCTCACGGACGAGTCTGCACTGCACCAACCTGGGTGGGGGTCCACAGAGCAGAGCGGAGCGCTGCCCCTGAACTTCTGGGCTGTTCCCTCCCTTGCTCTTGCCTCCATCGAGGCTGCAGTGCTGGTACAGACACACATCTGGCCTATCAGCATAGTCTGCAGCACCATCATCATCTCGCATCAGCAGCCGCTGCAGGAGGCCCACGAGGGTGCTGGGTCTGGTTGGCGAGCACCATCGGGTGATGGTTCTAAACTCTTTGTTACTTGGCAGTTCAGGTACCATCATGGTGTCTCCTTTCCCTCATCTATAAAATCCAGTTCTTCTTGCCCTGACCCCGCTCACCCATCCAGGCTTGTTCGCCATCACCCACCGTTGAAGCCCTAGCTGCCTCCTTCCCAGCTCTTCGTGCCTTTCCCCAGCTCGCTCTTCTGCGTGTGATGCCTTCCCCACACATGCCCTGTCCCGTGATCTACTCACCATGGGCACTTAGCTAAAGGATTGAGAAATATCTCCAGAATGAAAAAAGAAGTTCAGTTCAACTAAAAGGAGCACAATTGTTTGCCCATATGATTTGAAGACACTGGGAACTTCGGGCGCTCGGCTCCACGAGGCTGCCCCCACTTGAGATGCCATATTGTGTGTCCACGTCTTCGTATTTCTGTTCAAGCAGCTAGTCATAAATCAGGGCTTCCCACAGCTCCCTCTTTGGATCGGTTACTTTGCTAGAACAGTCCACAGAGCTCAGGGAAGCACTAGCATGATGTCATGACTAAGGATATACTAAAGAACACACAGAACAACCAATGAACAGATGCACAGGAGCAGCCGGGGAGGGTCCTGGGCACAGAAGCTTCAGTCCCTGGTGGTCTGGGGTCAGCCACCCTCCCCATCACCAACGCACTCTTGGTCACCACCCCCAGAAGCTCTTGCTGCTGTTAGGGATCTTATGAAAAGATCGACTAAATCACCACCGTTGCTGATAAAGACCATGGCCACACCCCACCCTCCCAAGAGGTCAGGGTGGGGCTGCAAGCTCCGACCTTCTAATCACAGGCTCAGTTTCTTCAACAACCAGACCCCACATGCCAAGTCATTTCATTAGTGTAAACTCAGATATGATTGAAAGGGGAGCATTATGAATAAAAAAGATGCTCTTAACGAGCCCTAGAAGTCTGCGAGACTGAGGCTCGCAAGAGGGAGGGGAGAGAAGGAAGTGGGGGAAGCACAGTGGATGACGATGGAGGACTATGGTATCCTGGTGTGGATTATGGGCTGGGTGTGGGGTGGTGACCCCTGCCGAAGGGAGAGCCCACACCTCTAAGATGCAACGTTACCACAGTTACAAAGAAGAAAAAAAACTGTTCTTACCCCTACCACTCAGGAAATTTCAAGAGTTTTAGGAGCTCTGTGATCCTGGGACGAATATATATCTCATACGCCATCACAATCATATAGCTGAAAACTTTGGGGTCATGAAGAAGGATGCCATTGATTCTGGCTAGGGGCTGGGAAGTGTTCCTGCTCCTCCCCTGCTGAGTGAATGAATAAGTTGGAAGGAGGTATGAGAGAGGTGTCTGTTGCTGTTAGGGGGAAAGGTTGTCCTGAATGGATTACACAGATGGGTGTGTGGACTCCAACCCCCACGCCAGACCGCCAGTGTTCCAGAACCACAAATCCGGTAATATGATTATCGAACAGTGGATCCCTGGGACCTGCGGGTGGAGTTAAGCACCAGGCTGGCTATAAAACCAGAGGTGAGCCTTGGGTGCTCTCTTCCTTTGGCGCCACCTCTCTCGACTCGGAGCCGGCTCTCAACCGCCATTGCTCAGAAGATCTGGTAGGATATTTATGGATTTGGATCCCTCTCTTTCCCTTGGTATTATTACTATTTTATTCCCCTTCTTTCGTAAAATAAAACCCGTTAATAACTTTTGTCACATGTACCTGAAGTTGGAACTTATTATAAGTCTTCTGAGCGCACAGGTGAGGACCCAGTGAGGGAAACCCATTTTATAGGAGGGTTACCCTGTAACATTGCGGCTTAGCCCAAGGCCATCAGAGCAGAGTGTAATCTGAGCGAGGAAGGGGGCAGGAGAGTTTAAGTGGTCACAGGAAGGTTTATTTGCAGATTTTGCATCACAAGAGACCATCTGAACTCACTCATAGAAGCCAACTATTATCTAATAATATCTTGCAGCACTGGGCTATAAATAAGAATCCCAACTGTGAGTTTCCATCAATTCCTTGGTAGATACAGGGGAAGTTTCAGCAGTAAGGAAGGTCACACAAGTCTTCTGTGCTCTGGTATGAAGATGCTTGGAGGGGAAGTGAAAGATATCTTTCTTTGTGGCCCCACGCCCATCACTCCATCACACAAATACCCCCACTCAACCAGTTCAACTGAGGGCTTGGGAGATGGAGAAGAATCCTACAATTTAGTTTCTATTTTTTCTATCAGAAATAATTTTCTGCTGCTCTGCTACTTAGCATTGATAAAATAAAAAAAAAAACCCAAGCAGTTAATGTAAACCTCATTCTGTATGTGCTAAGTTACTGAGAATCAGAGGACACTGAGCAGAAGTCACTGAAGACAGACAAACAGACACTGGGGCAGAGGGAAGAAATCCAGGTGTCAACGAACGCATTACCAGCCAACAGTTACCCCAACAAACACTGGTCTTTCTCTTGGGATTTCAGCTCCCTATGTTGACATGATTATCCTTTCCAAAAGGAAGATCTACAAATTCCAATATTAGTTAAAGTTCACTAGGTGTGCTATATAGAATTAGCTCCATGGAAGTGAAGTTATAACTGGAAGTCACCCTCCCCTTTTCTATTCTCTACTTAGTCACATCCACCCACCTCCAAGCCAGTCTCTTTACAAAGGTTTCTATAATCATTTCAGTTACCATCCACCTTTCTCTCACTCCAAAATCCTACCTCACTACTTTCTGTGCCACCCCGCAAGCATGCGTGGGTTATATTATTATCCGCATTTTCATGCCACGTCTTGACAAATAGATGATCCGTTTCTTGGATTCTACACTTTGCATCTGCCACAGCTGATGGTAAAATCTACTCTACAAATAGCAGGCACTCAAAAAATCTGTCAAGTGTCTCCAATCTGGATCCCTAATGCTGCTGGGATTTGCGTGAACTTGTTACAGGGCAGGGAGAGGAGCACTCCAGGACCCTTAAGCTTGCCCTCTCTGAATGGCTTCTGCCATCCGCCGCATTAAGATAAACATATAAAAGTTTTAATGGAAAGGAACTTTAATATAACTAGGGTACAATAAAGAAAAAACAAAGAATATAGTTACTAAGTTAAGCATTCAAAGTTACCCATCCCCTTGAGGGTAAAAGTTTAGCTAAATAGGATTGGCCCAAAGCAAGGCCCAAAAACTTGCCACACATTTAAAGGACCTTTCAGTAGAGACCCATAAAAAAGGGTCAAAAAGAGTTAGACAAATTCGGGAGGAAAAGAGCAAAATTAAAAACAAGATAAAAGCTACCATTGTTCACCTCCCCACGGGTCTCTTACCCACATCTGTTCCAACCAGTACAAGACCAAAAAGCAAGCACAGTTTCTTCACATGTCCCTCTGCTTCACGTGCCTCCTCCAGGTCTCCTTGCTGTTTTCCATCTTCCTTCCTTCCTCCTTCTCTGCAGAAATCTCTCTTTCCTTAGCTCCACCCACTAAGGGCAGAACCAGGATTTTGGAACTTCCCCTTTTCCTGGGACTACCCTGTTACAAACTCACATCTTGATATTATCATGGTGCTTGCTGGTTCCCGGCCTTGTTGCTCTGAAGCCAGAGGTGTGCGTTCAACCTATTCACCAGTTCTGGAACACCAGGGCCCAGCCATCTGCCAGGGCCATCATCCTGGGGCACAGCAGCTTACCTGGTGTGTGTGGGGAGCACAGGCTGGATGGTGGGCTTGCCTCTGTCCTCAGCACTAACTGCACAAGCTTCAACATCAAGGTCCTCAGTTCCCTAGGCTGGTGGGCAGGGCCACGGAGAGAAGGCATCTTCCACTTGCTGGAGGTAAACGTGCTTCCACTGACCCCCTTCTGCAAAGGAGCTTGCCGCTTACTGCTACTTTGCTACTTGACCGAGGGGAAAAGTCACTTGAAATAAAATAGCTTGCCTTTATTTGAAGGGAGAAAGAAAGGGCGTTTCAATGATCAGCTTGCCTTGATTATTGTGGCTCAGCGCAGGAAAGAGCCAAAACTCCCGACGGAATCCAAAGCTGGAAGGGAGGAAATGAAGCCTCTGCATCGTCCTCCCACTGGCCAGGCCCCTGCTGGCTGGCAGGCTGTTCCCCTTGGCTGCTCTGCGTGGTGCCCCACAGGTAAATCATCACCTCCACTGTGTCGAGGGGCTGCTGGCAGCTGCACACCCAAAGTCCTTTACCAGGCCATCTGCAGTGGGGAACCAGTTCCAATCTCTTTTGCCAAAATTCTGCTATGAAATCTGCCCATGTCTATCCACCTCCTGCTACAGGCCTAACACTTAGCCTTCCTTGGCAAGAGAAGATGTACCCACTCGGCGATGGGCTAAGTGCTTAATAGCCGGTGTCCTTTATCACTCAGCTGTGCCCCTCGCTCTGCACTAGCCAGGTTCTGAAGCCAGGCCACTCCACCAGCTGCAGCGTCAGCAGATCAAATGCCGAAACCTCACCAAAGCCAGAAATCTGAGTTCCCTTTGAAGTACATTTCCCCTCATCCTCCAGCCAGACAGGCTCTGAGTCCTGCTAATCGAACTTTCTAAATATTTCTTGACGTTCACCCCTTTTCTTCATCCCTCCTGCAGGGCCCTGGACATAGCTCTCCTCTCGTCCACACTCGCCTTTCTGCAGTCGTCCACCCAAGAAGCAAACCGGTCACTGCTCCTGGCGGCCCCCAGTACCTCGCCAGGCCTCAGTGACCCGTCATCGGCTCTCCCTGCTACCGGCACCACTGCTTATGGTGTCTTGACCCCTGGTCCCTCTGCCCCGCCCTACTGCCATCCTCCCTGATGTGTGCACTGGGACGCCCCTCCCACCTCTGCTCAGCCCACGCCTCCTCCAGGATGCATCTCCCAGCAAGTCTTCCGGAGACCTCCTCACATGGGGTGAAATGGCCTCAGTGTCCCTCTATCCTCTGCCACTTCCAGGGACTCTGCCTTTCCAAGTCCACCTTCCTCATGCCCTGGCAAACTGTAGCTCTGGTACGAGGTCACGTGTACCTGCCCAATAAGGAGTGCAGCTCGAAAGCAGGGTTGTCGAGTCAGGATATGCAAAAAAGATCTACCCTAGGACCACAGAGGGACTCCAGCCTCTGACCCCCCCCATGCTGCGGGGCACTGGAAGAGGGTCCTGAGGCCATCTGGGGTTCAGAGACCATTGCCTTAATGCTGCAAACGGCTTGTCCTTCCTGGCAGGTCCAAGGGAAGTAGTGAAATCGCCACTGTGCCAGGCAGCTGATGACAGCACAGGCTCATCACCTGCCCAGCAGAGAGGAAGGCAAGCCCAGCCAAGCTGGGGCTGGAGCCTCCCTCCCCGAGGCCCAGCCTCTCCCATGGTGGGGGCGGGGGGTGCCACCACAGCACCTCAGAGAAGAACTAGGAACAGAAAAGTCTCTGCTTTACTTCAACCACGAGACTGTAACTTGTTGGGGGGGCCCTTCCTGAAAACTGGGGCATTTACATACGCCATCGCTGGATATGTGCAAATTGTTTACAATAAAAAATGTGTATTATAAATCATTTTATTCCTTCCACTCTCCTGGAGAACCTGGGAGGCCCAGAACAAGGGGTGGTGTATGAGTTGGCACACAGAGGAGGCGAGAAAAGACCAGGGAGGAAGCTGGAGCCAGAGCTCAGCAGCACCAGGTGTGCACAGTGCCAGGTAGAGCTGGGGAGGGTGGGTCCGAGGCGGCTTTAAAGGTGGAGACAGCTACCCTGCAGGGAACATGTTACTCATAGAATCTCTTAAAGAGTTTTGCCTGCATGGCAGTGGCAACACAATTAAACAGCTGTGGACAGACATGACCTAATTTATTGGCCTTCTCAGCTGTGTTCCATGGAGCCGGTTAGTAGCACAACTGACAACTAAGTGAGTTTGGAAGGGGTGCGGCGGGGCTGTTGCTGATAGAAGGGAAGGAACTGATGTCCCTCGAGAAGAGACACCCCCAAGCCCGCCTGGTGGGAGGAGGGCAGTCTCCCTGCAAACTGTCACAGGGAGAAGGCCAGTGCCAGAAATCTCCCCTCTGGGTGAGCCGGGGGCCTCTTCTCTTCGGAGAGAAGCACCTGATACCCATAGTGTCGGGTGGAGGGGGGATGAGGGGGGCCTTCAGCAAGCAGCCATGCAGACCTAGCCTCAAAGTCAGTTCTATATGCCTTGGTGGCAGCTGGAAGAAAGAAAACCACACAAAAAATGCATGACAGCAATTTTTAAAATGGGCTGCAAAAAGTCCTGCAGTTTAAAAGCCTATAAATAAAATAAAAAATATAAAATCTATGTTGCCATCTGCACGCTGGCACAATTTAAATTGAAAATCTGGCAGTTTAGGGGGGTTAATGAAGACTCATAAGACTGCATTCTCAGGCCACCCGCGAGCTCACCAGACTGCGGTCAGAACCTCTGCCTAGCCACTCCTGCCGGCACCACTGCAGGGAGCTCAGGAGGGGCTGAGAGGAGTGGGGTGGGGGGTGTCTCCTGGTCAGCACTTGGCTTTCACTTAGATGGTGAGCTGGGGATGGATATATCTGGGGGTCTCTGGGGCCAGAGAAAGCTCAGTGAGGTCCTCCTCCCCCCATCCCCTCTGTAGCGGCAGGAAGGGAGCACAGGAGCAAGGTTGGGATGGTTCTGGCAGACGGGTCAGGGAAGGAGAGTCTTGGAGCCCTCGGTGGCTTTTAGGCTTTATTTAGTAGAGGTGGCCAGGTACATGGCAGACAGGGGTGCCGGGGGACCGGGAGGCTGGCAGGTCGCCCAGCCCCCAGCGCATCTCACCCTCTCGGCTGCTTTCTTCTCTCTCTGCTGCTGCTGCGGCTCCTTCGTCCTGTCAGTTCTGTTGGTCGGTCCTGGTGGCCTCATGACGCCGCCCATTTATGCCCATGCCCAACTCAGGTGCGCCCACTTGCGCATGCCCACCCTGGAATGCTCGCAGCACCGCAGGTGTCCATCATCAGTGGCGGGAGGGTGGAAAGACCTGATTGTTCTCTGACCCTACACCCTCTCACTGACTGAGGACAGGGGACATTTCCTTGGCCTCTCAATGTCAGGTGTCAGCAGCCCTTATGCGGGGGCAGGGATCCCCAAGGCCCCATCCATATGGATCTTCTTCATAAGGGATTCAGCTGCAGCACAGGAACAAGCAACTAGAACAGGACATGACATGATCCTGAATCTCTAGACCCAGTTTTAGGGCTAGTGTGAGGCTAGTGGAGCTCACAGGGGCCTCAGCCTGACCCCGACACTGCCATGCCGTGACCGTCACCCACACCTTTCCTTTGTGCCATTTAGCTCTCTTAAAGCTAAGGCGTCACCATCCCTGCACATTCCCCCACATCTGGGTCACGTCACCAGTAGTCACAGCTACACAAACTACTTGGCCTGGAGCTCTTTGGGCCTCATTTTTTCCCCACCTGGGAAATATAGTTGACACTGGCTTAAACAACACTGGATTAGGGTCGCTGAACCCCACTAATGGTAAAAAATCCACAAATAACTTTTGATTCCCCCAGATTTAACTCCATCACCCTTTGGTATAGGTGGGGGCCTGGTGTCAGGACCCCCATATGGGTACCCAAACCCCACGTGCTCAGGTCTTTGGAGCTGGCTCACTGTAGCCGCACATTCCACATCTTGGGGTTCAACCACCCACAACCCTGGCTGGTTAAATCCATGAATGTGGAAGCAGAGGGTAAAAATATGGCCCCTGTGAACTTGAGCAGTTCCAGCCCACACTGCCCATGGGTCGGCCACACGAGGTTAATCCTCTCTGCTCTGATTCCATGAAAGCTAAGCCGAGCATGCCTGGCTGCAGACTCCAGCGCGCGTTAGAGAAGCCGCGGTCAGGTATTCCCAAAAGATGGAGCATCGGCCGCAAGCGACGTCTCATTGCCTCCTCTTCCTCTTGGCCCGTGGGTACCGCCAGCACCTGCTCTCCCCTTCCAGAAACCTCTGGGCGTCCACGCGGCCCTCCGGTCCCTTCCCGGTTTCTCACACTGAACATGACTGCTCGGGGCTGAGGAACAACCTGCGGGCCAGTCGGCCCAAGGACGCGGCTCGCCAGGGGCTGGTAGGGCGTTTGTTTGTTGTAAGCCACACTTAGTGGGAAGGGAAACAAAACCACAAACGACACAAAGTGAAAATTCTTCCAGGTGCCAGATTCAACAGCTGCGGGGCAGAAGGTCCTTTTGATCCAGCTAAGTAGGTAAGTGCTAGAAAGCGGCTTGGTCACAGGTGTGCCAGGCAGCGCCCTCTGCATCTTCGAGTCTCGAGAGTCTCGAATCTCGGGGTTCCTGCTTTCCCCTCCCGAACCTCAGGGTTTCCTGAGAAAGTGACCTCCGCGGAGAGTGCAGAGGAGAGAAGTGTGGGAAAGAGCTGGCGGGGGAAGGCGGTGCCCCGTGCCTGGAGAGCAGGGTGGGATTTCGTGTTAGGCTTTAGAGCACCTGAAGAATTTTTTAAATCCCGGTGCCCAACCCGAGCACGCCCGCTGAAGCGGGTGGGGGCCACCCAGCGTTTCTGGGGCTCCTGAGCGGCTGTCCTTCCGTCTGCCTGCGACAGTCCCTGTCTAAGCTGAGATCTGCCCCAGGCGGCCATCCAACTTTCTGTCCCCAAATATATTTTATCCCTAAAGTATGAGGATTATCTAAGTTGATTTTCTCTTTCCATCTAGCTAACATATTGTCCTGGTACCACTTATTTCCATCTGCTTCTTCCAGGGAAGGCTGTTAGGTTCCCCCCAAATCCATGAACTAGGGCAGGGAAAGTGAGCGTGGGTCCTATGTCTCCTCTCAGGAGAGCTGGAGCGTTGGGAATGCCCCAGCTGGGGTACTTGTAGGGTAAAGGTTGATCAGGTCTTTCCACCCTCCCACCACTGATGATGGACACCTGCGGTGCTGCGAGCATTCCAGGGTGGGCATGCGCAAGTGGGCGTACCTGTGTTGGACATGGGCATAAATGGGTGGTGTCATGAGGACGCCAGAACTGCGAGGATCGACAGACAGAACTGTGAGGACTAACAGAACCGAGACAACCGACAGCAGCAGCAGCAGAGAGAGAAGAAGCAGCCAAGAGGGTGAGATGCGCTGGGGGCTGGGCGACCTGCCAGCCTCCTGGCCCCCGGCACCCCTGCCTGCCATGTACCTGGCCACCTCGACTAAATAAAGCATGAAAAGACACCGAGGGCTCCAAGACTCTCCTTCCTTGACCCGTCTGCCCAGAACCAACCCGGAACCTGCCTCCAGTGCCACCTCCTTCCTGCCGCTACAGTACTCCTCAGAAGTTTGGGCAGGACTAGGGTTATAAAGGCATACATCGGGGGCCCTAGGACCAGGAAGGGCTCAGTCAGGCACCCCCCCATTAATGGAGGGTAGGAGACATTTCCATGAACCCTAAAGTGTGGGTATCAGCAGCTGTTTGGGAAGGACCAGGGACAGAATCTGTGTGCATCCCCCGCAGAAGGGAGTCAGGACCCCGGCGAACGAGGCAGCATGTCAGGGCACACTGTGCCAGTGACCCGCTGCTGCACCAGAGCAGATTTCCCTAAACTTAAGCCGCCATAATGGGCAGGCAGGGATACCTGAGAAACCCCATTTCAAACCTCTTCATGAGGGATTCTGAACACAGCGCAGGAACAGGCAACTAGAATGGGACCATGCTGGACCTCTAGGCCCAAGAAAGGCTCGGTTTGGCTCTGCCCTTGCGAACAGGGCAGAGGAAGCTCCTGTGAACCCGGAATGTCAGGTTTTGGCAGCCCTTAAAGGTGCCACAGACTGGATCTGCTCACTGCTTCTTATTAGGGATTTGGAACCTGGGGCAGGACTGGGCGTTAGAGGGGGACACACTGACCTCTGGGGCCAGAGGGAGGCTCAGTTAGGCTTCCTATCACCTGATGAACCAACCCGGGGAACATTTCCATGCACCCCAAGTTGCAGTTATCATCGCCCTGGGTGGAGTGTCAGGAATTCTGGGCAGAGAGAATTCCTGTCAGCCCTGCTCATAAGGGAATCCTAGGATTGTGCAGGACAAGGCTTTCTAAGGGGGGCACAACTGGAGACCACTGGGGCAAGGGATTTCTCAGTGAGGTCCCCTGGAGCAACAGGGGAAGTTCCTTGATTGCTTCTTTTAGAGAAAAGATGGAGGGAGAGCCAGATAACAATAACACTCCCAGCACAGAGCTGGCGAGGCATAGTGTGGCAGCATCACTTTCATGAACCATAAAAAGGAAAATGTGGGGAAAATGCTTTTGTACAGAGAAGTGTGATTGCATCCGCATATACTCAAGCATGTCATTTACCCATGCATCACACTTCCGTTTCCTTGCTCTTCCCATTTTCAGTGCCAGGCAGCAAACTGAATTGAGGGCAGAACATTCATCTTGAGGGTTCCATCAAGTGACCAGTTTGTCATTGAAAACTGGCCTTTTGGGACACAAAACATTAATTCGAAAGGATACCTGCACCCCTATTATGACTGAAGCACTATTTACAATAGGTAAGGTATGGAAACAACTTAAATGCCCTCAAACAGTTAACTGGATCAAGAAGATTTGGTATATATACACAATGGAATACTATTCAGCGATCAAAAAGATAAACATATGCCATTCGCAGTAACATGGGTGGAGCTGGAAGGAATTATGCTCAGTGAAATAAGCCAGAAGGAAAAAGATAAGTACTGGGTGGTGTCACTTATAGGAGGAATGTAGGGGGACCAAATAAGGGACCAGGGGAAGAAAAGATATACCTACCAGGCAAACTATAAATCAGACATTCAGCAGGGGAGGAGGAGAAAGAGGGATTAGAACAGGGGCGGGAAGAACACAAGGGTTCACAGGTGACTTGGTGGTGGGAATTTTACAGGGACTATATCTGAGAGGACAAATCAAACATTGTACAAAAATTATTATTTAAAAATAATAATAATAAAAGTAATAATTTAAAAAAAAAAAACCTGTCCTTTTGCTAGTGAAGCCAATATTCTAGCAGGTTGCTTTAAGTTTTTAACTCACAACACATTTAATTTGCTTTCAAAGTTGCATAATCACAAGGATAAGTGATTAATGAGTTTATTAAGCAAACAAAATAAGAACCTTCCATGTTGTGTAATTAATGTTCACTGTTTACAGGGAAGCCCTTTAATAGATCCTTGTCTGCCTGTCACTCAGGAGTCAAATAGTAAAACAAAAATTACTGGTATTGAAAATAGAAGCAGAGAGCAGTGAATTGGTGACATGGTGATAAAAGGAGGCAGGGAAACCCACCTGGTGACAAAGGGTTGAAGAAACAGTCCTGATTTGTAGCACTGGCCATTTCAAACTAGCAACTAACTAACCGTGTGCCAAATTGTTGTATCTTGAACTGCCCTTGTGAGTGCAGAACAACTCTGCATGCCACTAGGTGCAGAAGCTAGGACCAGAAACCAAAGCTAGGAACCCCCCAAGAGAAAGTGGAACTCAGGCAGACCTATCTGGGGATTGTCTCCTGGATACAGAAGAGAAAACCATCGCTAGAAGTTCTGCAGGAGGCAGAGGGAGGAGGAGAGATATGATGCTTCCCTTCTTCTTACTCTGGTTCTCCAGTCTCCTGACAGTGCCCTACTGAAGCCAGCTGGAAGCAGCTGACTGGGCGTGTGTGCGCCTAGGAAATGCAGTGACCAGGGTCACCTTCCGCAGCACCCAACAGAGCAGGAGGACAATTACTCGTCTCTTCTCTCTTCCCTTCTGTAGTCCTCTTCTGTCATTCATGCTACATAGTCTGTTGCTTTTCAAGGTCCAGTGTGATGGGTGAGGCTCTCCTGCCTTGCAGGAAAGGCTCCCTGACTGGTGCCCACTCTGTGCTCTCTATAGTTTCTCTCTTGCTCTTGTTCCTTTGGGGAGTTGCCCTATTCCGTGCTTGCTTCTCTGTGCTGGTGCTCTCCCTAATTTGCTCTTTTCTGGGTGTTTTTCATCTGTGTCTACCATGATCTGGTCAAGGTCTTTGGATGGAGAGGGACAGAGAATCACTGGGGCATCTTTAGTAAAGAAGGCTTTGCAGAAAGGGTGTAAGTGCACTGAAATGAGAACTTAAAGACCTCTGCACCAAGATGACGCTCACTCTGCTCCATACTCTCCTCCTGGGCTGCCTTTGGTCCCTGGCATGGTGCTGCTGCATTCTTAGCTGGCTGATTCTTTCCACAACTCTGGCCCAGACGCTGAGCTCACAGCCACCACACCCAGGCCACTGGATGCGACTCTAGCTGGCTGGTGCTTGGGCTGCCCAGGGCTAGGAGCCAATCTGTAGCACCTCCTGGGGAAAACTCTAAGTAGGGACTAGAGACCACCCAGTTTAGCTAAAAACAATGTATTGTGGGTGCGGCAGGTGCTGGGGTTGGCACATTCAAGAGGGGCTTGCACTTGCTCTCAGGACTCCCTCAGTCCGTCCTCCTCTCTTTGCATCCACCTGCGTGCTGAGATGCAGGTGATGTGTGTGCCTGCCTTCTCGATGGCAGGTCTTAGGTCATAGCTCTGCTAAGACAGAGGTTCTCACCTCTGACTGAAACAGCAACCACATGCAAAAATAAAATAAACCTAACCCTCATATGTTATATAAAAATTATTCCAATAGGGATCACTGTGAGACATAAAACTATAAAAAACCAATCTCAAAGAAATCCTGGGAGAAAATCCGTGTAATCCAGGCTTAAGCAAAGTATTCTTAGGTGTGCTACCAAAAGCATGATTTATAAAAGGAAAAAATTTGACATATTGAATTTCATCAAACTGAAAAACTTTTTTGCTGTACAAAGATGCCATTAAGAGAATTAGAAAACAATCCACACACTGAAAGAAAAATTTGTAAGACCCACATTTAATAAAATATTTATAAAACTAGACTGTATAAAAAATTCAACAATAAGAAAGCAACCAGTGCAATTAAAATAAGCCTATAAACAGATATCTCAACAAAGAGAATATATGGAAGCAAATAAGTACTGAAAATAACTTGAAATATAACACAGCAGTGTAAGGGGTTGAATTATGGCGGCCCACAACAACATGCACTGAAAAAAAGTACTGAAAATAAGTACTCGTTCATCACTGGCGAAATGCAAATTAAAATCTGATGAGATTCCACTATAAATCTATTCGAGTGACTAAAATAAAAAGTACTGAAAAATACCAAATGCTGGCAAGTTTACAAAACCACCCAAAGTCTCATACCTTGCTGATGGGAATGCAAAATGGTAGTTTGGCAGTTCTTACATATTTGACAATATGATTCAGCCATTACTCTCCTAATAAAAACCAAGTTCATGAAAAAACCTGTACATAGGTGTTTACATCAGCTCTGTAGCTCTGTTCAATATCGACAAAACCTGGAAACAATATGACTGTCTCTCAGCCAGTGAATGCATAAATGGTGAGAACAGGTTCCTGTCTCCCCAGTCCCCTTCCTTCTCCAACTACTGTTAGACACATTGTTTTTAAAATTGAAACCAAGGGCCTCCTTGGTGGCCCAGGGGTTAAAGTCTCAGTGCTATCAAGCTAGCACCAGCCACTGTGGCATTTGTTCGATCCCCAGCCAGAGACTAAGTCACAGCACAGCAGACCTCTCCTGTCTCACCTGCTGCTCCCCTCAGCAGTGTATTTCAGAAGATCCACCTGTTCTGCTCCCCACTCTGTCTCTGGTGAGTCCTCTCACCCCCCGCACCTTTGGCCTACACCCAATTTTTCTATGCAAAAATAAATCTTTAAAGATGAAAAGTTGAAGCCAAGACAAACTAAGTAAAAATATAAAACCACAACCACTCTTTGGGGAGTGGAGAGTTCTGTCATTGTTGCCCCAATTTCTTCTTTCATCACTAGAAAGTGTAACACAGAGTGAAATGAAGAATCTGGCTTCTATGGTGTGCCAAGTGCATATTTTAAGTTTATGTCAATAAGGAAACATTCCAGAGAGGGAGAATGAGCTGAGTTTATGGCTCTCAAATATCACAGACCTTAACCTGACCTTTTTTTTGTTGTTGTTGTTGCACTGGCTCTTTCTTTCCTTTGTAGTCCCTCAAAGAAGCAGGCCAAGATCCATTTAATTAGGAATCGAATACCTACTAGGTATCTAAGTCATTGCTCAGACAATCCTAGACCACAGGAACTCAAGATTGACATACAGAAACCAACTCACTCATAAATATACTAATAAACAAAATACATAAAGCATCTTAAAAGGGCAAAAGAGAATTCAGATATTTTGTCAATGAATTAATTTAAAAGACATGCTTCTGAAGGTAAAAAGACAAGCATTTTGCATTTGTTATCAAAAGAAATAGTCATTATTATTTTATATAATCTATGATAATTGTAAGAAATAAAAGTTAAGGATGAGAGTCCCTTTAAATGTACCTCCAAATATAAGGCCAAATATAAGGTGGCTAAGACATAGCCGCCTTAATAGTCTGGGTATATCCTACAAGTTACAAATATGTATTTCTTAACATACATGACAGTCTGAATTTTCCCTATAAATGACATATACTACAATTATCCCCCATTATCCATTATGCCCTTTTCCTTAGTAATAAACCTCTAACTTTCAGTTAGGGGTGCATAATTACCTAGAATTGTATATTCTCTATTTTCATGGTCAGTACTAATTGGGAGCAATATATGCCACTCCCAAATATGCCACCTTAGCATATTGACTATTGGAACTAAAAGGAACTTGAGAAACAGCAGGTGCAAGAACATGCTGATGCTCCTTTGTCCTCCTGAGAGAGGAGATATAAAGACATGTTATCCATAATGGTAGGTAATTCAGGATTGAGAAAGCTACATGAACAAGCCTTGTTATTTCACCAGTTTACCACCCCAAGTCCAAATCCCTCTGTCTTGCCAAATTCTCTACAAATATGTTGTTTGTCCAAAAGGTATAAAACTTTCCCACCTGGACATTATTTTTCAGTTTCATATTTTTATGGGGCTGCTGTATATATATGAGATTAATTTGGTTCTTCTCCTGTTCAACTAGTCTCATGTCAATTTAATTATCAGACCAAACAGAAACTAAGGGGAAATTTTTCCTGCACCTACCGTAGAACTAACAAGAGTTTTAAAGTGAAACTATCTAGTCTTGGTTCTTTCACAGGCTAGGTAGGTAGGAGGCAGTAGCGTGCCATGATTAAGTACAGATAGAGCTGGTAAATCCAATACTAGCTAGCAGTAGTAACTTGATCAAATTATGAATCAATTCATAGAATAGAGGTTCAAAGGACATCCCTTAACTCACCAGGTGTGGTCAGTGTTACATGAACTGATGCACACGAAGAGCTGAGTACACAGCAGGTGCTCAGCAAATATTACTATCTCTGTCATTGTTACTAAAAAAAAAGACAAAAATACCTGCTCTATCAGATGGCACAAGAAGAAAACCAAACAGATATGAAAGACTGTAAGAGGCGAAAGGGTTATGATGTCTCAAAGCTTAAAGAGGACGTTGCTCCCCGAACTTGGGGTGTGAGTCTGTTGTATTGTCCCTGGGCTGAATGCACCAGTGTCACCAGACAGGAGGATGTTGTGGAAAAGTGCAGACACCTGAGACTGTGATGTTCACCCAGGTTGTTAGATTATCAAACACACAAATAAATGGCATGCTATGACTTCTGGGCAGTTCTCAAGTTCCTTTCCCCAGGGGACATGGGGTTACCTGAGGGCAACCTACATTTGTACTACTACAGTATAATCTCCAAGGAAGAGGGAGGTTCAGGTTCTCGGCCCCCAGGCTAAGTAAGCAAGGGTGGGGCTGGGCAGGGAGGGAAACTGGAGAAGCCTGGGAGGAAGACTTGGGAAGAAGGAGGTAAGGAAGGAGACTGGAGGAAGCACATGGAGCAGAGAGACCTGTGAAGAAGACGCTGCACGTGCTTCTCAGCCTTGGACTTGTACCAGGGACTTGGGGGACATGCAGGGAGACACTTGAAAGAGATAGAGATGAGAATGAGAGACCGTGGGGGGTGGGGGACTGACAGTGGCCGCCTTTATCTTGACTTGGATTTGATTTTGCTCTTTTCCTTCCAGACTTGCCTGGCCCCTTCTGCCCCCTTTTATGGAGGTGCCTTAGACTGTGGCAAGATTTTGGGCTTCAGTGGCCCGGCTTTGGGCCAACCCTGTTTGGCCAGACATTTACCCATAAGGGGGTGGGGTACTTTGGATGTCTAATTGGAAACTATTTTAATTATATTCTCTTCTGTCTACTGCACACTGATTGTATTAAAGTTCTTTTCTACTGATGGTCTCCTGCACTAAGACCTAATGTTTTCTTTATGTGGCAGATGGCAGAATCCATTTAGAGCAGGCTGGTTTGGGGTCCCAGGGTACCTCTCCTTCTGCCTGCTAACAACATGAACACTTCATTTCACAGATTTCACCACCAACCATAAACTTTCACTGACCCAAGTAGCTTGGGGCAGAATGTGTTTTACAGTCTCTGCTGTATCTTCAGGCCAACATAGTTTATACCCAATAAATACTGGTCCGTCGTTTCTTGAAGAACCTATCTGAGGTAGATGCCACAGGCTGGGAGAAGAGAGGGCAAATGGAAAACCAAGAAGAAACAGGTCACTTGTGGATCTGGCTTTTAATCTTGCAGGACGCTGCTGCCCCCACCAGCTGCCCCACACTTTCCACAAGCACAACTCCCTGGGGACTGAGCCTCAGCTCGGCACATCAGTATAAATTGGTCAGAAGCAACAAAGTTCTGGAAAATCCTCCTGGCCTGAAATCTTGCCACTGGACCAAGACCATCTAAACCCAGACATGACAGTTTTCAACTGGAATACGCCAAGTGCTACACCACCTTATATTTTCTGTATGTAGAAAAATAAACAGTTTTGATTTATCGATGTCTCTCCTGTGAGAGGTCTAGCTGTTACACTCTTTCGGTACTTTCTGTTTCAGTGACATTTGTAAGACAAGGATCGGGGTGGAGAAGGGGTGGGGAATGATAAGTAGGTTGCTTTTCAAAGACTTGTAAAAACAAGTAAGATTTTTTTTTCAAATTATACCGTATATAATAGCACAGATTATGTTATAGATGATTCAGATTATATCATATGTACTATAGCACATGTAAGTATATGTGCACACACACCCCCTCCCAGGCACCTTGCCTGCCCCCACACGTGAGAGAATTTTCTAGCAGCCAATCATGATTCAAACTCTCAGCCATTTTTCTTCGCTTGTCTAACTTGGACCAAGCAAAGCCAAGTGAACACATAACAGGAAAAATCTTCCCCACATTCAAACGAGAAGTGGAACCATCAGACTTGAATTTGAGTGGTGACTTCCATGCTTTTAACTAAGTATTTCTTTGTTTTTTTTTTTTTAAGATTTATTTATTTATACATATAAGAGCTGGGGTACAGGCCAGAGGTGTGTGGGGGGTGAGAGGATCCACCAGAGATAGAGTAGGGAACAGAATAGGAAGATTGACTGAAACACACTGCTGAGGGGAGCAGCGGGCAAGGCAGGAGAAGTCTGCTGTGCCATGTGGGTCCCCTCCCTGGGGATTGAACTCAGCTGCAGTGGCTGGGGATAGCTTCATGGTGCTGTGCCTTAACCCCTTGAGCCACCAGGGAGGCCCCATTTCTCAGAGTACTTCTGCAGCAGAGTCCAGACTCAGAGGACAAAAAGAATAAATGTACCAAAGAGACTGAGATGCATTATAGGGATGCCCAGCATTCCTGCCCTGTGTGGCTGAGGTGAGGAGATTTAGGAATGAGAAGATGAAACAAGCTGAGAATCAGAAGTAGGGAGAGGAATTAGGAACCCCAGAGGTCTCCAGCCAGCCAGGCCGTTCATTCCCACATCAGCTGTTCCCAGGGGGCACCTTGCTCTCCTCTCAGCCATGAAATCTCATTCCCTCCGTGCCTCCTGCCTCAGTCTTCTCAGCACCCCAGAAGTGGCACATGCCCCGCCTTCCTGCCCAGCCTGCCAGGCATCCTGCCCCCAGGTCTGACTTTCCACCTGTCAGTGAAGGGCTTGAGGGCAGGAGAGACTCCCTGTGGCTTTTGCAAGCCCATGCCTTGCAGTAAGCATTTGCTGAACAGTCACCCCTGCACCAGGCCCTGGAGAGTCATCAAAAGGAGAAGCCTAGGAGCCTCCCTGGTGGCGCAGTGGGTTAAGCACCGCACTATGAAGCAAACTGCAGCCACTGCAGCATGAGTTCGATCCCTGCTGCCGGCCAGAGAGGGGACCCACATGGCGCAGCAGACCTCTCCTTCTGTGCCCGCTGCTCCCCTCAGCAGTGTACTTCAGTTGATCTGCCTATTCTGTTCCCCTCTCTGTCTGTGGTGAATCCTCTCACCCCCCCCCCCCAACACGCCTCTGGCCTGTACCCCAGTGCTTGTATGCATAAATAAATAAATCTTTAAAAAAAAAAAAAAAGGAGAAGCCTAGGTTTTCACGTATTTTCTCCCAATTGCTGTGCACAGGCAGGAGACGCCCTGGAGAAGCCACAGTAGTAACTTGGGCATGACTGTGTTCTGCCCTGCACAGACCAAAGCCTCATAAGCACTTTCCACAGCTGTGCCCATGATAAGCTTGAGATATGCACATGACAGCTGAGGTAGTCACAGGTATAGAGCTAAATATACCTTCGATTGGATACTTTTCTCTCCGTAATTATCCTTGGTAACCACTGTGCTCTTGTTGGATACTTAGATTTGAAATTTCCCACTGTTTGTTGACTATTGTTGGTATTAGGGCCATAAATATCTGAGACTATATATTTTATTTTTCCTATGCTAATTATTTCCTCAGGGGAAAATATGATACTGTGGAGAAAGAATCCGTTTTTGAGATGATTAGATTTGAGTTCAAACTCTACTTCTGTCACTTAGGAGCCTCATTGTGATTTGGGG
The DNA here is from genome assembly GCA_019455555.1 of Galemys pyrenaicus. NCBI lineage: Eukaryota > Metazoa > Chordata > Mammalia > Eulipotyphla > Talpidae > Galemys > Galemys pyrenaicus. The sequence continues at coordinate 4,123,303 of JAGFMF010011614.1, read as the reverse complement.
CAAGTTCCTGGACTTTGCTCAATGTCAGTTTCCCTTCTGTACAAAGTCTTTGATAATCTTCACCCCCCTGGAGTAATGACCAGGAATATGCCCTGCTGGTGGGTGAAACAGTTTTGAGATAGATATGGATTTAAATTGTGAATCTGCTGCTCTACTTGGATAAAATACTCAGCTTTTGTAAGTTGTCTCCTCTGTGCAGTGTGAAAGTAGATCTCTAATGAGGTTATAGGAGGATTCGCCAAATATCCATAACATGCTTGGTACAGTGCCTACTATACAATAAGGCCCAATAAATGTTAGCTGCTATTATTAGCACAGTAATTACTATTATTATGTAAAAAGGCAGCACTTAATAAAAGTTGGTGTGGCCATTTCTCTATCTCATTTCTCCTACTAACGAGAAATCTCCAAGCATTGGCGCTCTGGGTCAAGGGTAAGGCATATTTTTATGGGCATTGCCATGCTGTCCACCAAAAGGGTTCTATTTGACTTACAATGCCATGAACAATATGAGGGACCCCTCTATTTCTCTCCAACACTCTCCGGTCGTTTTTTCTGTGATAGTTAAAGCTGCAGTATCTCAAGGTGATGTCAATGTTCATTTATTTGTTACTGTGAGCATTTTCCTTAGGTTTTGCTTATTATTTGGATATATTCTAGTGGAACTGATTTATTTCCATCTTTTGCCTATTTATCAGTGTGAATCTTGCTCTTTTTCTTAAACATTTGAATGAACTCTTCATATATTAGGAACATTGTTATATTTAATGCAAACATCCCAGTTGGGTGGAGACAGAGTTGTCTAGTAGCAATGAGGGAAGAATAGGGGAAAGGTCTTTGTGTTCAGAAGCACTCCTGGCGGGGTTGAGGGCAGAGCTGTTGTCTGCTGCTTGGTGAACTCAATACTATCACACCTTTAACATCCTTCTTTGGACATGGTGGATCTGCATGGCATTGTAGTTCCCTATCTCGAAGTATAAGACGTTTCTCTTTAGTTGTCTTAATAGACAAGACCTCAGGGGCTTCCCTGGTGGCGCAGCGGGCTAAGCAACGCACTATGGTGCAAACCGCAGCCACTGCAGCACGAGTTTGATCCCTGCTGCCAGCCAGGGAGGGGACCCACATGGCGCAGCAGACCTCTCCTGCCTCGCCCGCTGCTGCCCTCAGCAGTATGTTTCAGTCAGTCTGCCTGTTCTGCTCCCCACTCTGTCTGGTGAATCCTCTCACCTCCCGCGACTCTGGCCTGTACCCCAGCTCTTGTATGCATAAATCAATAAATCTTTAAAAAAAATAGGATGAGATTTAAAAAAAAAAAATAGACAAGACCTCAAGTCTGTTGCAGACATAACAACCCAATTGCCCCCCATTCAGCTAACCTCCCCAGACTTGCCCCACGTGCTCTTGTGCTGTCTAGACCAAGAGATCTTACATGTTTCTCCATCCAGTAAAAAGTCCTCCCAGAGTGTCTCAGACAGCCCGGTTGTGTTAGCAACTACATTATAGCCCTGAATTCTAGGTGATATGTCTTGACTTTTGCTTTGGAAAATGTGACAATCACACATACAGGAAAACAAGGAGGCAGCCAAGCTGACATGTTATCTCAAGTCCTTCTGCCTGTTAGTATCTGCTGCTGAAACTGACACACGTGAGCAGGTAGCAGAACAAGGAGTCTGCTGCCCAGATAGTAGGACCTGGGAATTAACCAGGGAGAATGAAAGGACTAGAAGCAGCTGTCTTGTGCATTCAGACCAAATGTCTACTTTGCTCATATTATTTTTATATTTTAATGGTGACATTTCTCAAATATGGGGGTAGTTATTTTTAGTAGCATGATATTTACAGCACTGATTTTTGCCCTAGCATGATGACTTTTTCTATGGCTACTTCAGTAGACTATGAGCACCATCTAGTCAGGAATTATGCTTTAGTCTTCCTTCTAAGATCTGACCTGATGGCCTTTGCCACCTACATGCACAGCCAGTTCCCCGTAAAGTCAGTTGATGTGGGTGCCATGGGCTGCTACAGAGGAAACACAACATAGCTAGCATCAGGTCTGAGAGAAAAAGTCACAATTTTCTTGAATGAAAATGAAAATAAAACATATCAACTATTTCTCAGAGTTCATGAGAAACCAAGTTGGTATATCCTAAATGGATGCATCCTTCCCTCTTGTTATTTTCTAATTTTCCCCTCAGTTGCCCAGAATCCACACTGGGTCACATGATAAGTCCCATCCCCCCAAGAGACAAGAAGCTCTTCCAATAATAGACACTGAGAGCAACTACAGTTTCTTGGTCCCTCTGGAGTATACTCTGGAGCCAAAGTGCATGCAACTATGCAACTCTAAAGTCTCCTTGCAGGGCTGGCTGTGCACAGGCACAGTGCACATGCACACGAGTGAGTGCAAGCACGTGGGTGTGTGCATGTGGACATGTGAGGAGGGCACACTTTTTGCACTGTTTGAGAAAATGACTGCACCTATGTTTCTAAAGGCAGACTGCAATGGTGTAAAAGACATTCTCAGACTTCAAATACTAGTTCCTTTTTCCAGTGGTCGTGTCTAGGGGAGAGGGTGAAGACAGGGTTTTAGGTCCAGTGTAATCTAATCGTTTCTAGAAAGGCCAACTACAGTCTCCCTATATGAACAGGACCTTTGGAGGCTATTTCTAGGGGTGGGTCGTGCGCAGGAGTTGTTGAAACCTAGAACTCATGTTACCAAGGAGTTGCTCACAAAATGTCTTTCTAACTTCAATAGATGTCGCGCTTTTCGCTCTGAGAGTGATGCCCTGAAATCCCCTCCACAGTCAGCTGGAGAAGGCTTTGGATGGTCTATCCCAGGAGGGGTTAGAGTCCCTTCCATTCATTCCAGGACTGATCCCACTAGCCCCTAGCAGAAAAACTGGTTACTTTACACCCCAGGTAATTATCTCTTGGTTTCATCCTCAGGTAACGAATCTCTCACCCACAACACAGCACAGCAAACAAGGTCAAGGGTAAAATATCACGGCAACTTCTTCTTCACAGCACCCCGAGTACCCAGTTCCCGGCTGGGTTCACTCCGCATTTCAAAAGTTTCTGGCGCCACAACCCTTACCATGGAGACCCCTAGGCCACCGGTGAGGTGCCAGCTCTGCTGGGACTCGGTGACAGTACGCACGGGGTGAGAAGTGTCACCGGGACCGAGGGGGAAGTGAGTGACGCAAGGGGGGATGAGGAGGAGGGCGGTGTGAGCACGTTGGTGAGCGTGGGGCGGCCTGCCTCCCTGCGCAGCACCTGCGCCCCATTTCCCGGACTAGCCAGTCTGACGACCCGCGTAGACCGCAGCCCCCAACCCCGCCGACACCCCGGAGCCGCCGCCCCTGCGTCCCGACCGGGCAGGGCAGCCACGCGCTCGACCCACCACCTGGAGAGAGAGGCGCCAAAGGACGCGCCCCCCTTGGCCAGGGTGGGGGCGCTTTCCCCCGGCGGGACCCCAGGGTGGCAGGCGGGCGGGTCTGGGATGCCGTGTGGGGAAGAGCACCAACCACGCACCCCACAGTCCTCAGGAGAACCTCCCCGCGGGGGTGCCCCGCCGGCCGCGCGCCCCGGGGAGAAAGACTCGGCTCTGTACCTGATCCTCTCCTTCTCTGCCCTCTGCAGCGCCTCATTTCTTTCCAGCACCCGAAGGATCTTCCGGGCTTCTTCGTCATTTAAGAAACTGAAATCAAACCCCTGGGGAACTTTCGTCATTTTCTCTGCAGAGTGTGGGGTGCACTGAAGCTCCTGAGTGCCTCGTGTTACGACGACATTTTTCAAGACCCAGATAGATGATTCGTTTCAGGAACTGGATTCCATGGCCAAGTAAGTCCGCCCCTTTGAAAGTCTAACCCCACACACCTAGGGAACAGCCCGCACTCGCAAGGTTCATTTTGACAACACTTAATGACTTGTTTCTTCCAACCTACCCAACCGAGATGCAAGACGGACGGCCATAGGGAGAGCGGGAGCCAATCCCATCGCAAAGGGGCGGCCCCGCCCCCTGCCCGCCCCACCCCTATCGGACTAGGCGGGCTAAGAATCCTGCATAACTGGGTCCCCAAGCGAGCTGTAGGCTCCATGGTTCTCTTGGCTGTTGCTCTTTGCAACTTGAGCTTGGCTAGTAGAAGGAGTGAAAAGGAGAGATTCATGGTTAACCCGCTTTTCATAAAGAGGTCAGAGGGGACAGAACTGTGTGGAGGATCTCCAGAACTGGAGGAAGGGCCGCCCTATTTGAAAGACCTGGTGCGTGTGAGCAGATCCAAGGGTTGGATTAGTGGATACTTGGAAGTGAATTCTTTCCCAAGCTTCCCATCCCTCAGACCCAACCACCTTGTTGTCCCACAAAATTCATCTCTCTCTCTCTCTCTCTCTCTCTCTCTCTCTCTCTCTCTCTCTCTCACATACACACACACACACACACACACAGAATATTTTAGATGAATAAAGTCCTGGCCAACGGATGGGTAAAAAGCTATTTGTAGTTTTCTAGAAGGTTGACGATATTCTTAACTATTGCAGAGAAGTAACACAAGTACCTCTTAAAATACCCAGTCCCAAAACTGAGGCAAAATGTAATCTAATGAAACCACAGAAATTACTTTTCCTAGAAAATGGTATTCTATGATATCATAGAAATTTCTAAATATATTCTGATATATACATTTTAAAATTTGTCAAGCCTTTCTAGAAAACATGGTTTCTTTTCGGCTTCACTTCCAATACCAAGAGTAACTTGGTCAGATCACCTTACCTGCCTCATAGGCTGACTTTGGCTCCTTGTGGAGGGTGATGAAACTGACATTCAAAATGTGCTTCCATGTATGTCAAATAAGCCCTATAAAGAGTTCATATCTGTAGCAAAATAATAATGTCAGAATGGCGATTTATGTTTCGACCTCTGGATCCTCTACTCACCTTGATCATAATTCCAAACATGTCTGGGCAGGTAGCCATTCAAGTAACTTTCCGTAGGTGTCTGCTTGTTGTTTCTGTGAAGCAGGAACCAATTCAGTTCACCGAAGTCGTACAAAGCACGGAAGTGCTTTCTCAATTACCTCTGTGTTAATGATGGTGGTTTAAGCAAGTGTCCATGTGGGCTGTCCATTATCCCCCACTCACTAGTATGTTCATGTATTTGGCATACATGTGGAACTTTTTTTCAGATGGACTATGTTTGGTTTTTATTCTGTTCCTGGTGAATCAGTGAGTTGATTTCAACCAACATATGTTTTGCATAGTACCCACTATGCAAAGCTATTGGACACTGACAATGAAGTTCAGTGACGTGAAGGAGATGGTTCTTGTCTTTAGAAAGTTTATAATACAGTGGAGGAGAAAACACAAATAGAAACGTGACTAAACAGGGCCTCCCTGGTGGCACAGTGGGCTAAGCAACGCACTGTGAAGCAAACTGTGGCCCCTTTAGCACGAGTTCGATCCCTGCCACCAGCTTTAGGGAGACACACATGGCGTAGCAGACCTCTCCTGCCTCGCTCGCTGCTCCCCTCAGTAGTGTGTTTCAGTCAGTCTGCCTGTTCTGTTCCCGGCTCTGTCTCTGGTGAATCCTCTCACCTCTCTGGACTCTGGCCTGTACCCCAGCTCTTGTATGTATAAATAAAATCTAAAAAAAAAGAAATGTGACTAAACAACCAAGAACATAGTAGAGGTAGAAAGAAAGTTCTCTTAGAGCATGGAAAGACTAGACTGGACACAGTCTTTGGCTTGCAACAGGAAAGACCAGCTTACAATAGGAAAGAATGGAGGGTGAGGGGGTGAAATGTATGAACCCACTTTAAGCAGGGAACATAGTGTACTGAAGAAAAGAAGTATTCTGGAAGCTTCTCATGGCCCCTCAACTCCTCTGATGGATGACCCAAGTGAGAAAAACGTGGAAGTTAGAAGATGCATGGTTATATTTAGGGGTTCTCAAGAGAGAAGGCAGTTTTAATGGGGGCAATATTGCCCCCAAGGAGCAAGCATTGATTCTTGGCATGTGAAGACATGCACGCAGCACATAAGCAGGTGCTCTGTGTGTCTGTAACATCAAAGTTTCCTGAGAGGGGTGATTAAGGAAAAAATCCTGAGGTCTCCCAGGGGTGACAGTAATGACAAAGGTTGAGAAACCTTTTTGAGCTAGGTCATCCAGCATTGGAATAGTAATGTGGTCTGACTGTGAATGCTGTGCTGAGGAATCTGGACTTCATGTTGGAAGCAATGAGGAGCCAATGACAAGCGACTTAGTTGAAACTGAATCTCGGGAAGATGAGTCTGGTAGCAGTAAACAGGGAAGAGCAGCAGGAGGCTGGTGGCGAGGGCATCATGGTGTTGGAATGCTGATACAGGAGGAAGAGGAAGAGTGGAGTGGGCACAGAAAAAAGGGGTGCATGCTCAATATACTGGCTGGGATTACGAAAGAAAGAGTGAGAAAGATGATGCAGGGTTTCAGGAGAAGTATGTAAAAGAAGAACAGTTTATCTGATGATAGGAGAAACATAAGGTTTGCAAAACAACCAAGAGTTTGGTTTTAGACATAAGGAGTTAGAAGTGCCTGTAATTTATCCTCATTAAGATTCTTGACAAAAGTGCTAAATGTGGGACTAGAAATGAGTGAACTAGGAATGGAGAAGTGGGTTGGAAAGTAATTTTCTAAAATATGCTAGCCCAAACCCTGGGGTTGAAGAAGACGGCCAGAGCAAAGCAGTAGACAGAGCAGAAGCTGAGTTCAGAACCATGGATGACCAGCCCCATCAGAGGTTGGCCTTGAGGCAAGCTTCTGCTCTGGGGTAGAATGGGGGGTGTGATTGAGAAATTTTTATACTGAGAAATTTTCGAGATGTTAAGGGTTGCCCTGGAAACTGTACAAGACTATAAATTTAGTGCTTTAAAGCAAAAATAATTCTGGAGGGCTTGCTTTATAGGCTCGTTCGAGCATCCATTTTCAGCCTTAGTGTGTGGTAGCCCTGGCAGCATCTGGACCAGCCTCTCGACTAAAGAGATACTCATCATTTTGGTTTTTAATAGTAACAGTTGGGTTGATGGTAATACCCTTTAAAAGTATCTCACTCTCCTGATTTCTCCAATCTTTGGGTCAAATACCCAGCAAGAGGCTTCATTTTTTTCTTTCCTGACAGTTTACTCAGCTAAGAGAAATGTTCATCACATTTATAATCTTCTAAGGTTATAAAAGTTCACTGAGATGATACACATAAAGGAATAAATAAGGTTGATACTCCATAAGTGGTACCCTACTAATAAAGTTATTTGCACACAGAGCAGCCTACAACTTTAATAAAAGTGACCTTTCTTTGAGAACCTATTTACTGGCACTCGGGGAGAACTGAAAAGTAGAAAAAAAGGAGTCAAACAAATGGAGGTCAAAATCTCAACCTTCTAGGGGTAAATTAATGGAACCAAAAGTAGGTTCTGAATCAAATGGACTCACTAGTACCACCACACCAGTCTAGACCACGGTCTAGAGTGGAGCATTTGTATAGTTTCCAGGGCAACCTAATGTCTTGCAAATTTCTCAGTATAAAAATTTCTCAATCACAGCCCCCATTGTGCCACACCCCAGGACAGAAGCCTGCCGGGCCAACCTCTGATGGCGTTGGTCATTCAAGTTTCTGAATTCAGCTTCTACTCTCCACTGCTTTGCTCTGGCCGTCTTATTCAGTCTCAGGGTCAGAGCTAGCATATTTAAGTCCCAGGTGGAGGCTTGGACCTGGATAGTGGATGCTACTGGGGATAGGAAGGTGACAGGGAGATTGCTCACCGGGAAACTAGGTTTTCTAATGGATTAGTCCCACCTAGTCAGAAGTCATTGGTCAGGATTTTCATTTTCTTACATGGTCTAATTCGATAACTTGCTCCTCCGCCTACCTTGAGAGGGAGTAAGGACCAGGCAGAGAGGCTGGGAAGTTACCCCAACATGAAGGTCTCTTCAGAGGAAAGTGAAGGTATGTCAGTCCCCTCCAACGTTTATTATATAAAAATGCAAGGCTACATCACAAGAAAAAGTGTGTGACTGTATATGCTAATAGATGCTAGTTCGACTTATTTTGGTGATTCTTTTGCAATACAACAGGCCCTCAAAGAGCATCAGTTCGTTCAATGTTATTTTGCTATAATGTCGATGAGAGAAGAAATCCCAGCCCATCTTTAAAAACAATGCTATTTGAGAACCTTCTTTTATTAGATGTTGTTTTGCTTAGTCACACTTTCAAGAAACTGTCAACAATGTTAAGTGAGGACTGACTGTATAGACCAATATTGAAACATCATGTTGTACACCTGAAACTAATATAATGTTATATATCAATCCTTTTTTAAAATTTTATTTATTTTGCATACAAGAGCTGGAGTACAGGCTGGGGGTGGGATGAGTGGATTCACCAGAGACAGAGTGGGGAGCAGAACAGGCAGATCTGCTGAAATATACTGCTGAGGGGAGCGGTGGGCAAGGCAGGAGAGGTCTGCTGTACCATATGGGTACCCTTCTTGGCCGGGAATCCAACTATCATTGCAGTGCCTGTGGAAGCTCCACAGTGCGGAGCTCAACCCTTTGTGCCACCAGGGAGGCCCTATCAATTAAACCTTAATTTAAATATGTAAGAATACAAACAATAGCAATTATGTATAATATATACTTATTTTTTATTTGTATCTAATATATACTTGTATATATTGTATCTAATATATACTTGCATATACTTGTATACAAATATATATATTTGTATCTAATATATATCTAATATATACTTATTTGTTATTTGTATCTTTATATAGTCTCGTTTTCATATATACAATGTCTGGCACTATATTCACTCTCTTCCACATTGTCCCTTTATGTGGGAGCAGATTGCTCCTCAGGATAATGAGGTTTCACAGCCCTTAGAGTAACAAAAGCATTGTGCAAAACTCCACGAGGGTTTAGACAAGGCTCTGAGCCCTGAAGTGACAGGTAGCATAAAGGTGGTTCTGAAACCCAAGTGCCGTCTGACCAAGGGACCAAGAACAGGGACCAAGGCCTCCTATTCTTTCCTGTGAGCATTCAACCCTTGCGAGATCTTGAGCGCAAAATGTACCAGACACACACTAACAACAACAAACGGACAGTCAAGGAACTAGGCGACACACACTCATTATTCACTTTAGTCCTAAACATTCCATCTGCCTCACCCCCCTCCTCACATGAGGGGTTGTCAGATTCTCACACCGCCTGAGGGATGGAGGAGGCAAGCAGCGGACTCTGAGATTTGTGCAAGATGTAAAATATATTCCAAACTCAGAAAAGGCAAACCATTTCCCAGGCACCTGTGAATCTATTGTTACCCCGATGGGAACCCGAGAATGTTCAGGTCAATGAACGCTCAAACCATAAACACCCTGTGATTTCCCTTATGATGATAGATGCAGGGAAATCCTAAGAAAAATGCCATTAGATGTCTGATAAAAGTATATTAAAAGACTAAGTAGACTTTATTTAAGAAGCGGCAAGACTGTTTTAATATTAACATAATTTACCTTGCCACAGGTTCAAAGGAAAACTACTATATAATTAAAACTTCCTCAACGAAATTCAAGACTGCTTTTTGCTAGAAATAAATGAACAAACTGAATTTACAACCCTAACTCTTAGGATTAGAGGGATGTTTCCCTGGTGTGATAAGGAATATCTGTCCCAGACAAGACCAAAGTTATAATTAATGGTGAGTCAATCAAGTAAAGACAAATCAAAGCTACCTGCTGTTACATGTACAGCCTAAGATGGTTCTGCTCCTTCTAGTTGCTGCAATAAAGAAAAATAGTTAAATGTAACTTTTACGGGCCTCCCTGGTGGCGCAGGGGTTAAAGACACAGGGCTATCAAGCTATTCACAACTACTGCAGCACAAGTTTGATCTCTGGCCAAGGCCTCAGACCTCTCCTGTCTCGCCTGCTGCTCCCCTCAGCAGTGTGTCTCAGTAGATCCACCTTTTCTGCTCCCCACTCCATTTCTGGTGAATCTTCTCATCCCCCGAACCTCTGGCCTGCACCCCAGCTCTTCTATACGTAAATAAGTAAATCGTTAAAAAAAATAAGTGTAACTCTTAGAAAAGAATTGACTACAGATGATTGTCTACTTAGGAAAAGAAACCTCAAGGAAATTCACTAAGAAATGATTAGAACTAAAAAGAGAGTATGTGTCCACGTGTGTGTGTGTGTGTGTGTGTGTGGTCATCTGAGTTTTTTCAATACCTATCTATGGCCCAGGTATTAGGGTGTAGCGTTGTAGGTGTAGGGAAATATTTTAAGCAAGTGCGTAGTTGTTCCTTTCCTCAAGAACATTACAGTCTAATGGGCAGAAGGGGTAAATAAAGAAAACAAATCAACATAAATTTAAAACGTGACAAGAAAGCCAAAATCACAGGGTGCTGTGTGGAGAAGGAAGGGGTGTCCGGGCTGGGAGAGAATGTCAGGGCAGCTCGGGCGGGTGCTCGTTGAATGGGAACCTGAAGGCTCAGAAGCCAGACAAGTGGGGGACTGGGGCTGTCAAGTGCACCTGTCCCCACCAGTGGCTTACCCTCGAGTGTAATGTGGGTTAAAAACATGCGTATGTGCTATTTGCAAAATCTTTTCCACCCACGTCATTTTGATGCAAGAAGTGATCCACTGATAGTGCATGGTGGCCAAGGGCTCTGTGGCAGGCCCTGTGGCATGTGATGAAAACAGAGTGCAGACAGACAAGGTCTCTGTCCTCATGGTTTGCATTCTTGAAGGAAGGGACAAGCCCTGCATAAGTAAATAAACAAAAGTTTTCCCAGTGCTCTGGAGAAAGGTAACAGGTGATAGGATGGAGGCCACTTTGGGGTAGGGGACTGTTCCCAAGGTGTGGTTAGGGCGGCCATGCTGGGGGACACAGAAGTGGAACAGGGGCCTGGCGAGCCTCTCGCTTGGGAAGACCCAGGGCAAGCGCAGTGCAAGCAGGGCCACGCGGGCAACAGAGACATTGGTGTGCTCTGGGCTGATGTCTCTGGATCTCTGTAAACAGTGGGGGTAGGGTGGGAGGGGGAAATGTTAGAGAAAGAGGCTTGGGCCTAATACTTAAGGCAGTTAGGCCAAGGCGAGGGAATTCAGACCTCATTCTAAGGGCATGGACATTTGAAGAGCACAAGCATCAGGTTGTGGAATGAAATGTGATGTATGTGAAGGGCTTTGTACATGGTAATCTCCAACAATAAGGTGAGTCCAAAGTTCCCCCTCTGGGTAACTTAAAAAAATCAAATTGTATTGATTTACCATGCCTTTGCATACCATACAATGGTGGTGGCTCATACCTCATACCGCAACTTCATACTTCAACTGCACAAGCTTCACTTCCCCTCCACCAAAGTTGCAGCGTTCCCACACAGTCACCTGACCCCCAACCTCACGCCCAGGAACTTGGAAAGTATGAGCAAGGCGAGAAGATCTATCCTACTTTGCATGGAGGACTGGGGAAAGCAGGATGGAAAGAATGAAGGAAACTTCTAGTGCATTTGGGCTTTCTTTTGTCCAGCCTTGAAGTCTGTGTCCATTCAGAGTGGAATGAGTGAGATGGAAAGGTACATTTTCCCTCCCCCATCCACTGGGCACAACAGCCTCTTTGCAACCTCTAATTAACTGAACCATCACTATGAATAACACACCACTTACAGCAAATCAAAAGGTGCCTTAAGACTAAACTGGAAGTTTCTCTTCCACTGTACATTTTAAAGAGAGTTTACGACTGTATTTGGAGTCTTGATTTAAAAGCCCGGGTATTCACTAGATAAAATTGTTATCTACTTAGTGTGACTGGCACAGCACCAGGACTGCCGTTCTTCAAAGCCTGATTGTGATTTAAGCAGGAAATTTTCTAGCAACTACAGTTTGATCATTTTATTTCTTGTTTCTCAATTTATTGCCAAGACTTAGCTAATGTCAACTTGAAAGACTTGAAGCAGATCTAAGTCAACAGTCTCCCTAATTTACCTCCAAAGCTTCATTTGGATGTATTCTGACTTTTCATCCTTGCTTGCCTTTTGAAGCCATTTGTTCTAATAAATGGACCATGCTTCAAATAATACCTGAAGCACACGAATTTCAGGATTTGAGCTCTCACCTTGGTCAAATGGCCACTATGGTTTGATGTCTCATATGACTAGAAGTTTGTTTTGCTATAGACTGAATGTTTGTGTCCCCTCTGCCCAAGTTCATATGTTGAGACCTGTTTGCCAACATGATGGCTTTAAGAAGTACAGTCTTTGGAAGATGATGAGGTTGTAAGAGTGGATCCTCGGAAAGGGGGTGAGTGGCTTTGTAAGGTGAACACAGAGCACCCCGCAGGCCTTTCCTCCTTGTGAGAAGGTCTGTCTGTGAACTGGAAAAAGGCTTCACCAGACTCCGAAGCTTCTGGCACCTTTGTCTTAGAATTTTCAGTTTCCAGAAACTAAGAAAATTAATTTGTGGCGTGAAAGCCCCCTAGTCTATGGTTTTTGGTTCTAGCAGTCTAAATGGATGAAGACAACTGAATCACCAAAGCCAATTGTCAAGCTGGGTGATGAGCTCAGTGTTATCAACGCTTTCAAAGAAGATCATGATACATAAGCTTTAAATATGAGCAGCTGAAAGAATACAGAAAGTTGTTGCTATGCACAGAGAAGAGAGTGTCCTCTGGCTAAGCCTGTGCACCCACGAGGATTGTCTGCAATGGAAAGGCTTACTGCAGTCAACAGAACACTGCTGGAAATAAAAATATGCCGCAGATGCTGCTGTCCCTGAGTTAGAATGTAACGAGCATAATCAAGCCAAAATGAATACTCTCCCAGAATAGAGTAACACCGAGGTCTTGCTAAATCCTATTACACTAATTACTGTGTAGATGAAAAATGCCAGTGCTTTAATTAACTGGAAGAATACTAATAATCACGTGATGGCATGTAGCCTAACAGATGTTCTTCTGGTCAAGACAGTTTTTAAACATCAATAGTATATATACTTCAGCTGATAGTCAGTCATAGGGGGAAAATGCACCGAACATGTGAAAAATACAAAGTAGGAACAGTATTCCCAAGACTGACTCAGAAATGGTCATGTGACCACAGGAGGCTTAGTCCAAGCTTATAAACAACAATTCATCAAAAGCAGATGCCATCAACCTCCAGCCTTTTTGTAAAACCTTAGGTTTTACAATCGATCATTTTTCTTCAAAGCTATTTTCTCTCGGAATAAGGGTTTTCATAATTTCCAATGTAAATATGATAAGCAATAAGATTATGGAAACTTTGATCTTTTTGCCTAAAGTGGAACTATTTGAGTACAAAATGATAGGTGTGTTACATTTCTTACCTATTTGTTTTTAAGGCTGGTCCAATTACAGTAACACAGAAACTAATAAACATGCTTCCCTGGTGTTTTATCAAATTGTTCTCTTGAAGCACTACTCCATTTCCACTGCGTGTATGCATGCATCCATCCATCTAGCCACTCAGCTGGGTTATTCATGAATTCACTTAGGGTTATTTTTGTTCATTCATCATTCAAAAAATATTTATTGAGCTCCTGGCATGTGCCAGCTCTGTTCTAGGGTTGTTCTTCACCTCTCTGGTCTGGTTTCCTTTTTTTGCTGTTGTTTAATTTACCTTGGTCACTTCAAGCAGGTATTTTCTCCCTGTTAACCAAAGCTAGCCATTTAATGGTTACCTCTCTCCCTGATCCCAAGAGCCAGGGTGCACAAGAGCCAGGGCGCAGCTGGTCTGGTCCTGTGAAGAGAGTTCACCCAAGAAAAATGCTGCTACAAAAACACACAGCATTTGAGACAACTAATAATCTGAGACATTCCCTAGGGAGGAGTAGGGAGGAGGAACAAAATGGGTGGGAAGAGCACAAGGGACTATGGTGATGGTGCAAATTGGTGATGGGAATTTCACAGGGATGAGAAATATACATTGTACAAAAATAAAAAAATAATGTAAATAAAGATATATAATATAACATTTGGAAACTGCTGCCTCTGGATGAATTAGTGGCTTCAAGAATGTCCACTTTGAAATTGTGAGGGTGCTAGAACTCCCAAAACTCTAAATAGGGCAATTTTTTTTTGGCATTTTAAAAGGGTTTTTAATTCTTGTTTAGGAGTATGGAAAGGAGATTTTTTTTTTGTGCTTCTCAAGTATGTTTTTATTTATATATTTTACATCATTATTCATTTTTGTACAGTTTGCTTCCTTCTCTTGGGTGTAGTTCCCATATAAATAGGATACATTTTAACAAGCTTGTCTGTTTTCCTCAAAGCATAGAAAACAGCTGGTAGATATATTAGCCAGAACCCTGCCCCAGTTTTCTTTCCAGAAATCCTTGAAATGTTTTATGTAACCTCCTTGCAAACTGTATATCATACTCATTGAGAAGTTCAGCATTCAGGCAGCTTCCCCAGAGCTATCTGAAGCCTGTTCCCATGCTCGAGTCCTCAATTTTGATTCTTTAAAAAAATTCAGTTACTTTTGCTTGCCTCAATTTATTTAAGCCAACATCCCATACCCTACACTTCTCTCTTTGAATGAGATTTATGTAGATTTGTGTCACCCAGCAATCTTCCAGAAAGAAGGTTACCTGAGTTAGAAATATTTTCTTCTAAGTAACTCACTATCATTCAACTGCTGTACTCCTAAAACTGTCTTTTACAGAGTGGACTAGAAGGGCTCAGTAGGATGGGAGTAGAAAATAGTAACTCAACACCTACTGTGAATACTGTGAAAGTCATGCATAATCCCCAGATGGGTTTAAAAATCATATTTCAATGGGCATGTTTTTTCTTGGGGTGCAGAAATATTTGGAACTACAGGTGGTGGTTGTATGACATTGTGTATACCAATTGCCACTGAATTGTTCACCTGGAAGTGATTCAGTCTATGATGTGTTGATTGCATCTCAATAAAAAATGTTTTATACTTTTATTTCATTGTTTTTGTCCATGTTGATAAAATTATAAATTTCCCCATTTTCACCCCAGTATTCTAGGGAATAGTCAAAATAGGAACGCAGTGTATCAAACATATCATCATTATCACCCCAATCTTCTTAAAATGCGAAGCTGAAGTTGAATCCAGCAGGACAGCACCAAAGGAGCTATAAATGCTTGCCAGGCACGGCCACTCCACTCTGATTTATAGCTTGTTTGCTCCACATGACTCTGAATGCTGAAACAAACATGATCTCCACCTGTGGGTGGGGAGAGCCGTTCCTAATAACACATAATGACCACAGGAGCCAGGCTTCCTTCTGGATCGACTGAGGCCAAAGAAAGTATGCTAAGGAGAAGCAAGTGAAGACTTCAGAGATTTAAGGGAAAAGATGATTAAAATTCTGGAATGTATTTTAATCTATTTAATCTACTTTGAGGCTATTATCTATAAGTATATAAAGTGGACTCTTGAACAGCATGGGTTTGAAGTGCAGATCCATATAGATGCAGATTTTCTTGAAAACAGACATCAGCTTATGTCATGGATAAATATAGCATAGTACTCTAAATGGATTTTCTCTTCCTTATGATTTTCCTAATAATATATTCTTTTTTCTAGCTTATTTTATTCTAACAATACAGTATACAATGTAAAAAATCTGTGTTAACTGTTTATGTCACAATAACGTTTCCAAAGGGCAAAGCAGATCATTAGTAGTTAAGTTTGGGGAAAATCACAAGCTATAAGGGGATTTTTAAAAAAGATTTACTTATTTATGCATACAAGAACTGGGGTACAGGTAAGAGGTGCGGGGTGTGTGTGTGTGAGAGAGAGGATTTACCAGAGACAGAGTGGGGAACAAAACAGGCAGATCTACTGAAATACACTACTGAGGGGAGCAGCGGGCGAAATAGGATACGAGATCTTCCTCATCTATTCATTTGTTTGGGGACATTTAGGTTTTTCCATATCTTAGCTATTGTAAATATGCTGCAATAAACATAGGCGTGGAGGTATCCTTTCAAATTCATGTTTTTGTATTCTTTGGGTAGATTCTTAGGAGTGGAATTGTTAGATCATATGGTAGATCCATTCTTAGTGTTTTGAGGAAACTCCAGGGAGCTGAACCAGTTTGCTTTTCCACCAGCATCAGCATATCTATTTAATCCAGCTTCCTCTAAAGTTAACATTTTTTAAAAAATATTTTATTTATTTATACATACAAGAGCTGGGGTACAGACCAGAGGGGTGGGGAGAGGGCGGGGTCAGAAGATTCACCAGAGACAGAGTGGGGAGCAGAGCAGGAGGATCTACTGAAATATACTGCTGAGGGGAGCAGCAGGTGAGGTAAGAGAGGTCTGCTGAGCCCTGTGGGTCACCTTCCTCCCTGGCCTGGGATTGAACTCATGCTGCAGTGGCTGGTGATAGCCTGATAGCACTGAGACTTAACCCCTTGTGCCACCAGGGAGCCCATTAGGATATTTTGGTAATGTAATAAGGGTTTTAGATAGTAAATTGTTTCAATAAATAAGGCTCAGCTGCATGGAGCTGTATGGGATGAGACTGAGTTGAAAAGAATTAGGATTAAAGAAGAGGTCAGTAGACAAGATCTTCCCCAATAGACAGATCAAAAGTTTGGGGTGGGAGGAGCAGGAGGGGGCAATCCCTGGTGGTGCAAAAGGTTAAGTTGCAGCACTATCAAGCTATTGCCAGTCACAGCAGCACGAGTTTGGTCCCCAGCCAGGGAGGGGACTCACATGGTGCAGCAGACCTCTCCTGCCTCCCCACTGCTCCCTTCAGCAGTGTCAGTAAATCTGCCTGTTCTGCTCCCCACTCTGTCTCTGCTGAATCTTCTCTCTCTCTCTCTCTCTCTCTCGCTCTCATTCACACACACACACACACACACACACACACACACACACACACACCTCTCGCCTACACTCCAGCTCTCTTGTATACATAAATAAATAAAATTAACCTTTTTTAAAAGGTTCAGGACGGGGCCTCAGGTGGGAGGGAAAAAGTCTGGGACATGAGTTTTGAACTAATCACGCCCCAAAGTCCTGGATGGAAGTGGGCTCTGATGGTGAAGCATCCTGGAAGGGAGCATCAAGGTAGAGAGCCTCTCATTGCCCATGAACTTTAGCCATTCTTTCCCAGAAGCACCAGGAGCTCTGGATTGGTGAGCATGTGCAGATGTGGGGAGAAGGGCATGAATGGAGTGGTTCGCAGAAGCTCCTTGCCTTTCCTTGTATCCTTTCTAATAAATTGATCTGAAAGCAGAGTCTGGACCTTATCTGCAATGACCCAGCCAGAGCAAAGCAGGGATCAACTCAAAGCTGCCAGAGCCAGGAGACAGCAAATGCAGGGGTGGGGTGGGGGGAGCTACCCAGGGGCAAGAGGCCCACCAACAGAAATACCAAGCTTTAGTTAAGTGAAGAAAAGTCTCTTCACATTTCTCCAAAACTTAACTGCCCTGTAACTAGCAATGAACTTCAGTCAAGTTCACATTTCTTTGACCCTATCCTGAGTTCAATCACAAACATGTAACTCCTTTGTTCTCAGCTGGTCCCAGATGTATATAAGCTCATTTCCTTTCATTATCAGGGAGACAGATTCCAGTTTATTTCCTGTCTCCTTGTCAAATGACTTACAATAGAGCTTCTCTCTCTAAAAAAACAAACAAACAAACAAACAAACGACAAACAAAGAACCCAACTAACCATTGATTATAAACTTGGAGACACTTGCTTGGGCTCTTCCCATCCGGTAAAGACTCAGAGTCCAAGCTGAAAGCAAAAGTAATAGGAAATATCTGCCTGGAGAGCGCATAGGACAGGTGTTTTTCTTGTAATTTTAGTGTGGTCCTTCAGAACAGTGGTTCTCACCAACACTGGTTTTGACATCCCCAGGGATTTTGGCCAAGTCTGCAAACACTCCCCATTGTCACATCACAGGAGGGGCTGCCCTGGTATCTGCTGTAGAGACCCGGGATGCTGCTGCGAATCCCGTACGGTCCAGGCCAGCCCTACACGACAGAGAGCATCTGGCCCAAAGTGTCCGCGGTGCTGAAGCTGAGAAACCCTGCCCGAGAGCGATTCGGATTCAGAGAACCTGAGTTCTGGGACATTCTCCATGCACTGCTAATGTTACAGGGCAACCCTAATATAAAATGGGTTTCCCTCACTGGGTCCTCACCCGCGCGCTCGAAAGGCACTTATAATGCCCCAACTGCAGCACACACAACAAAGGTTAATAAAGGGTTTTATTTACAAGAGAAGGGGAAATAGCACAGTGAATAACACAAGGGGAAGAGAGGGATACAGATCCATAAATATCCTACCAGTTCCTCAGAGCTGGAATCCAACGGCACGCTGAGAGCTGGCTCCCAAGTTAAAAAGGGACCCCCAAGACCCACAGATCTGCTTTTATACTCAGCCTGGCTGCTTA
This sequence comes from Galemys pyrenaicus, assembly GCA_019455555.1. Taxonomy (NCBI): domain Eukaryota; kingdom Metazoa; phylum Chordata; class Mammalia; order Eulipotyphla; family Talpidae; genus Galemys; species Galemys pyrenaicus. Next base: position 4,104,873 of record JAGFMF010011614.1, on the reverse strand, counting down.
ACTCCACCCTCAGGTCCCAGTGATCTGCTCTTGGATAATGACCTTATGGGATTTGTAGTTCTTGGATCTTGTAGGTCTGGAATGGGGGTCGAAGTCCATAACCTATTTCTGTAATCCATTCAGGAGGGTCTTTCCCCCCGAACACTAACTCAGTGTCCTCTGAAAAACTACTCAATTTCTCTGACAGACCAGCACAGATGAAGCCACTGCCCTGACCACCAAATGGTGGACACACGAAGAGGAGTCATCTGGGGGAGATGAAGAAAAGCGTGAATGGACCAGTTCACTCACTCAGAGGCAGGGACGGATGGACCCTTCCGCCCAGCTCTGCGCTGCCGCCCCTTGGCAGGTCTGAAAGCCCTCTCTTGGGGAGATGGTGGCAGTTTCTGTCCTGGCTTTCCAGCCTCCATGCTAAACTTTTTTCAGTCCATTTTCCAAAAACACGGAAACTGGCTTTGTTTTCCTGAAATGCTATTTTCAGCCTTTTATGACTTCTCTGATCAGAAGTGGGATTTCACTTCACCTTCTACGCCCGTCTTCACACGCCGGCCTCCAGAGCCTCTTCCTGACCTGTACCTGTTACACCCACACACACACACCCAGACCCTGAGGGCACCCTCAGCCCCACTTGCTGGTCTCCTCACGTCCCCATCTTTGCTCAGACTCTTTCCCTGCCACCCCACCTACACACCCTTTACTTATCTAAATCCAACCCATCCTGAGACCGGGCTCAACTTCGCTTCCTGTATAAAGCCTCACACACAAGCTCCAGCCTACCAGCCTAAGTTTCCAAGAACTTACTGCATCCATGAATCGGTCCCACATAGCTTATTACCAAATTATTCTCTAGCTTTTCATATTTTTTTCAGTTTGGACTCTATAATGAGTTGTAAATTCCTTGATTTTTAAGCCTTTTAAGAACAGAGTTTCAGAGGAGAGACTCATCTGCTATGAAGCCCTTTCTGACCCCTCCCTGCATGATTCACCCCTGCCTGATGACACCTCCCTCAAGTCACACTATCCAAACAGACCTTTATCAGAGCACTAGAATTAATCGTTAATTGCTCTTTTTGTTTGTCTCTCTCTCCCTAGGTTAGAGGGTAAACTCTAAGTCTTCATTATTTTTATTTTATTTAACTGATGCGCAGGGCCAGGTTCAATTGTTTTCCATACTACTCATCGATTTTAAAATTTCATAAACCATTGAGAGGATTTCCATTTACCCTCACAGAGTGCAAAAACCTTAATGATGGGATTCTTGTGACTTTCTAAGAGTTCCAACTGAGACATGAAGAGACTGGGAGGTCTAAATACAGGTTTTCTGAAGAACCTTTGAAATTGAATCTGGGCACCCCAGCCATTCCAGACAGCAGATACAAATATAAAACATCACTAATGAAACTATCACTAGCTAATACATGATTTTAGAAAAAGGAAGAAATTCCTTACTATTTGTTCTCTTTATCATCTGCCTGTCACTGACATGCTTTCAAGAGCTTTTGAAACTAAAAGATAGAAGAAAGAATTCTAAAATATCATGTTGGAAATACTCAATTTTAACACTGAGAATGAGAATTATTTTTAAAACTTACTTAGGCCTATATTTATTCAATGTTGGGAGGCTTTTAGTGTAGGGAGAATATGGAATCAACTAGAAAAGACTCCATTGTCATTTTTCCTCATCCATTGTACAAAATAATAGCCTCCAATTAAAACATTCTTGCTTCAATATCTGACTATTAGCGCATCAAACAATTGGAAACCATGTCATTGCTGGTACTTACATCTGGGCAGCTGGAAATGATGGCGTGAAGGGCATGGTGGTTCTAGAATGTACTATCAATTGTCTTTGTTTTGCTTGGCCCATATATATGTGCCCAGGTAATTTGCATGTATAATTACCTAAATACCAAGCAATTACCCACTTTCCTCACATGGTGATTTATACATAGGAGGGCTCCCTCCCCTTCACTAATCTTCCATGCCTACACCCACAGTTGCATCAAACAAGGTCCCACTGCCAAATGCCTTCTCTTAGACTAAATCGAGGGACATTTCTGTAGCCTCAGGACTCTGTCCTATTATCTCCAGGACTCTTTTCCCATGAACCAATTTTTAAATGCTCTTCTTTGTTGAAGAAAGCTGTATTATGGCATTTCTGCAAAACTATACATTTCTCAGCACATCTTTGTATTTTATCTCTTTTATAAACAAGCATTTCTCAAAGGATTATCTGAAGATCAGAATCAAGTGGATTACTTGTTAAAAATGCAAATTCCTCAGCCCATTCAGACCTACTGAGTCAGTTACTGGTGGTGCCAGAAATCTGTATTTTATATTAATTTTTAAAATTATGGTGAAATAAATATCACATAAAATTCATCCTTGGGATCATTTTTAAGTGTAGAGTTCAGTGGTATTGGATACATTTACATTGTTGTGCAACCATTTCCAGATTTTTTTTTAATCTTGCAAAACTGAAACTGTATACCTCATTCAATGATCACTCCCCGTTCCTCTTACTGCAACCCTTATTACATCCACCATATCACTTTTTGTCTCTACGAATTTGACTACTCAAAGTAGTTGGTAAAAGTGGAATCACACATGCTTGTCTTTTTGTGACTAGCTTATTTTAACATAATGTCTTCAAGAGCCAATGTAACAGGGGGGTCCCCAAGAAAGGGGGAAGTTCCAAAATCCAGTTTCTGCCCTAAGTGGGTAAAACTAAGCAGGAATAAAAAAATTCTGCAAAAAAAAAAAACAAAAACAAAAAAACAGGCAGACAGAAGGAAGGGAGGAAGAAGGAAGCAGGATGGAGAGCAGCAAGGAGACCTGGAGGAGGCACGTAAAGCATAGATAGAGACGTGAAGAAACTGCACTTGCTTTTTAGTCTTAAACTAGTTAAAACAGATGTGGGTGAGAGACCCGTGGGGAGGTTAACATGGCAGCTTTCATCTTAATTTTAATTTTGCTCTTTTCCTCCTGGATTTGTCTAACTCTTTCTGACCCTTTTCTATCGGTCTCTACTGAAAGGTCCTTTAAGTGTGTGGCAGGCTTTTGGTCCTTGCTTTGGGCCAATCTTATTTAGCTAGACTTTTACCCTCAAGGAGATGGGTAACTTTAAATGCTAACTTAGTAACTATGTTCTTTGTCCTTTCTGTATTGTACCCTAATTGCGTTAAAGTTCCTTTCGATTAAAAATTTTATGTTTATCTTAATACAACAAATAGCAAAACGCATTCAGAGAGGACAGGTTTGGGGATCCTGGGGTGCTCCCCTTCCTACCCGGTAACACCAATATCATATTGTAGCATCTGCCAGAATTTCCTTACTTTTAAAGACTGAATATTTTCCCATTGTATATATGTGCTAACTGGAATAACAGTGTCAATGATAGTTAGATAAACAGTTTGTTAAATAATCAAAGTGAAGATTCAAATCCACTGATCAGTCAGACAGATTTTACTCCATAAGAACTGTCCCAATATTCTCAAGTTTGAATTTAGTTTTATATAGGTAGGAATGGTGAGTCATTGCCAGTAAAGCATAATTGTCCTTGAGAGGAAGCTTCTGGTTTTAAGTTGTTTTGACCTAAAGATATGTTGATGCTATCTATGTATATGCAGAGGAAGGCAATGTTGGGGTTTAATCTCTTCCTTTCTAAGAATGCCCTGTGGGGTTACATGGACTGAGTACCCAATATTTAAATCATTATCTAACAACATGGTCTTTACTGGGGGTTGACAACAGAGGGAGGGGTTATTCTCAGGACATTTTACAGTGGATTCACATATATAAGAATCTTTTCTTTTTTTTAAGATTTATTTATTTATGCATACAAGAACTGGGATACAGGCCAGAGGTGCGGGATGGGATGAGAGGATTCACCAGAGACAGAGTGGGGAACAGAACAGGCGAATAGACCAAAACACACTGCTGAGGGGAGCAGTAGGTGAGACAAGAGAGGCCTGCTGTGCCACGTGGGTCACCTCTCTGGCCGGGGATTGAACCTGTGCTGCAGTGGCTGCAGATAGCTTCGTAGTGCTATGACTTAACCCCTGGTGCCCTCAGGGAGGCCCCCAAGAACCTACATTTTTAACAAACACCAAAAGATAATATATATGAACACTAAGATTGGTTACCACCACCAAATTTGGTGTCCAAATTTTACTTTCCTAGAGTAGAGATTTGGGAGGCTCTGCTTAACAACTCACAACAGTATAGAACTAAAGAAAGGAGATTTAGTGATTCCAGAAGTCTTAAGATTGTTATAGGGTAATTTTAATATAAAATGGGTTTGCCTGACTGGGTTATTACCCACACACTCGAAAGGCACTTATAATGCCTCAATTGCAGGCACACACAATATAGTTTCATAAAGGGTTTTATTTACAAAAGAAGGAGAAATAGAGTAATGAATATCACAAGAAGAGACAGATACAAATTTGTAAATGTCTCCCTAGATCTTCTGAACTGGAACCCAATGGCATGCTGAGAGCTGGCTCTGAACAAAGAGAGCCCCTAAGGCCTATACGTCTGCTTTTATGCCCAGTCTGGCTGCTTAATTTTACCCTTTGGTCCCAGTGATCCACTCTTCGACAATGACCGTACAGGATTTGTGGTTTTGGGTCTGGAGTGGGGGTTGGAGTCCATAAACTTATTTGTGTAATCCCTTCATGACTACCTTTTCCCCTAACAGAGGGACATTAAGAACAAGCTAATAATGCTTTTGGAAGAGAAGGGTCTTCTCTTCAAAAAAGAGAAGGGTAGACTTAGGTCTTCTTAGATGTCATTCCACCTGGCCATGCACAGCTGAGCCCAGCAGAAGGGGGTGGTCCTCTGTGCATTGCTGCAGCACCGCCCAGCAGCCACAGGTGTTTGTGATGGCGTTGGAAAGAGCTCAAGTAGAGGTCACAGGACTTGTCTTAGAGAATTGTTATCTGCAGGTCAAAGTCTCAGTTTTAATGAGAGAGAGAGAGAGAGAGAGAGAGAGAGAGAGAGAGCGCACCCCAGGGTGAAACAAGGAACCATTGTGCTTGAACTAGTCTCCTTAGTTAGACCCTCAGACCCCTACTGGGCCCTTGTAACAAAGCAGGATCCAAAAATTCTGATTCTTAGTTTATCCCGTGCGATGGGTTGTTAACAAGGGGTGATTTTGATCAGGGGCACATTTGGCCACGTATGGGGACATGTTTGATGACCACAATCCAGAGAAGGCGGGGGTCAGGCCATGTGCACCCAGTGGGTGGAAACCAATGATGTCCTGAACACACTTCAAGGCAGGATAGCCCCTGAAACAATCACTGGGTGCAAAATGTCAACAGCACAAGATAGTGAAGCTTTGTCTTGACATGATTGATGCTGCCTGATGTGACCTTGGTCGTTTTTTCCTGCCCCAAAACCCCCTCACACCTCTGTACTTTCCTGGTTTTTCTCTTAACATTTCCACCTCAAGCAGGTTCTTGACTGAGTAGTAATTTGCCTGATTCAGCTTTACCAGTCTGAATGATTAGGGTAAATTACAGAGTTTACCAAGGAGCATGTGACTTCCTAAGCAACAAGGGCATAAGAGGCTTGGCCTCGCGTTGCGGTTTAATTTCCTGCAGAAAATTTCAGAGGCATTTTTCTCCCCCTTTTCCCTTTTTATTTTTTTTAAGATTTATTTTTATTTATTTATGCATACAAAAACTGGGGTGTAGGCCAGAGTTGCGGTGGGTGAGAAGATTCACCAGAGACAGAGTAAGGAGCAGGACAGGTGGATTAATTGAAATACACTGCTGAGGGGAGCAGCAGGTGAGACAGGAGAGGTCTGCTGTGCCATGTGGGTCCCCTCCCTGGCTGGGGATCAGACTCTGTGCTCTAATGACTGCAGACAGCTTCATAGTGCTGTGACTTAACCCCTGGCGCCACTATGGAGACCCTGTTTCTCCTTTTTAAGATGAATCTGATTTCCAGACCTCTCACCAAGCACTGAATAAAATAATGAAGCCACACAGTGTCATCACAGCACAGATAACTTTTGCCTTTTAAAAATCCCAAGTAGGGCCTCCCTGGTGGTGCAAGGGGTTAAGCACTGCACTATGAAGCATCCACAGCCACAGCAGTGTGAGTTCAATCCCCAGTCAGGGAGGGAACCCACATGGCGCAGCAGACCTCTCCTGCTGTGCCCGCTGCTCCCCTCAGCAGTGTACTTCAGTTGATCTGCCTGTTCTGCTCCCTGCTCTCTGTGGTGAATCCTCTTACCCCCACCCCCCACACCTCTGGCCTGTACCCCAGTGCTTGTGTGCATAAATAAATAAATCCTTAAAAAAATTTTTTTTAAAATTCGAAGTAATTCTCATGATTATTTTTCATTTACTCTGGAAATTGATTTTGATATTTTCTTTGATACACTCTTTCATCTGGCCGAAGTGACTTTGGAAATGTAAACTTTAAAGGAACTGTGGATCGTAAGCAAGGTGGTGGACAGTGGTGCCCAGAAGCCTTGGTGGAGATGAAGAGCAACAAGGACAAAGAGGGGGAGCCCCAGGTGAGCTCACCTGGGCACCACCACAGGCTCTCCATTGTTTTGCTTTGATTTTCTCTTTGGAGGGGTAGTAAGAGACTGGAGTAAATCTCCTGTTGGGGAATACTTGCTTTAGACTTGTAGAGGACACCATTTGCAACCTACCAATTTTTCCTCAGATCTAGAAATAAAACACAGGTTTGGAGTAATTCAGTGTTTATGAGCATCCTAGGAATGTGATGAAGAGTCACAGAGCAATACTCCTGCATTTTCTCATTTCTCCCTAATTCCATAGCTTCCATTTATTAATGTTGTTATTATCTCATTAATGCTTTCCACATGTTTTCTCATTAAGCCTCACAATCATTCTGAGATCATGTAGACTCCAAGTCTCACAGTTCTAAAGTGTCCTTCTCCCCCCACACCTAACATCTCTGCAATCACGGTGCATTGTACGGGGCATGGTGTCTTACCGCTGCCGTGACCCCAGGGGTCCTTAGCCTGCTCATGAGCCATGTTGGTCATTATTCCAGGTGGCATGCGAGTGAGACTTACCAGAAAATCCTGGAAGCATTTTTCAAGCTATAGGTAACATCTATGTTGTACTGGAGCAACAGACCAAAGTAGATAGAAAAATGGAGACATTGATGATTCTAAGTCAAAAAGTGATTCAGAAGGGTCTCGCTAAAGTGTAAGGCACGCATGAAGTCATGTATTTGGTTTTCTTTTTATCTATGCATCAGGATGCTATATGATTCAATTCCATCTAAGTTGATTTGAAGATGCTGTTAGAATAAGTTTGAAATCGGCAACATTTCCTTTACTTGTTGTCAAAGATGGTTGATGACGAACAGACTATTCGGTTCAATGAAATGTGATATTATCCTTTCCTGTCATTAGAGACACTGAGCCTTGAAAATATTAAGTATCTGAATATCTAAGGTCACGCACCTAATAAGTAGTAAAACTATGATGCAACTACAGTGGTCTCGAATATCAAAATCTTTTACATTTTCCACTATACTGTGTGGCTCCCTGACCAACTCTTTCTAAAAGATTATTAGACTTTTTTATTTTCACTGACATTTTATGGTAGAACATCTATTTTTTTATTTGCCTAAGTGAAGCAATGTATCAATTGATTTATGAATGACTTTTGATGTGGAAACAAAATAGGACTCTTTTCACTAGAGCTTACCAAAGTATTTTAAAATTTAATAGAAAGAATGGACACTTATTGAGCTCCAGCTGCTCCAATCTCAATGTTTGTGAAACAATTATAATTTATGGATGAGGAAACTGTGTCTTATAAGAATTCAAGTTACTCATCCAAGGACACACTAACAGAAAATGACAAAGGTAGGGACTTGGGCTTTGACTATGAGTGAGGATATACACAAAACAACAAAATGTACTAATTCACCCTTAGTAGATATTATTGAACCAAACTTACATTTTTCTGGCAAGGAAGAGTTAAATAATGCAAATTGATTCCCTTATAGATACTCCCTCTTTATTGTAGTGTTTGGGATTAAATAACAGTGCTGGGATTAAATAACCAGACATAAAAAACTATCCCAGTTACTGCCACTATCTCCTTAGGTGGTACTATGTATTAATGCTGCTTTAGTTCTTGCTTCCATTGCAAAGAAGAGATTTCTCTCTCTACTCCAGTTAGATGCACTGGATATGTCCAGATCCAGAAGCCCTTAAAGGAACGTGTTCAGACATTCTGAACTAGCTGTGGTTCTTCAAGATCACTTTTCTCTGCTGTTAACAAGAAATAGGGTCAATTTCCATGTTCAACTCTTCCAGTCAAACTCCACCCTCATAACTGAGATATAATTGACATACAGCATTGTATTAGTTTAAGGTTTATAACTTAATGATTTGATATGGATGTATATTGTGAGATGATCACTCCACCCTTCACATTTATGATACGTATTTTTAAATTTACGTATGATATGAATTTCCAAGGTGGTATTTCAAAGAAGCCGGGCTATTAGTTCTTGGTCACATTATCATCAGACTAAACTTTAAAAGCCTTTACACTTCTGGATTGAGAAGTACTTTTAAAACAATTCTACACAATAACCTGAAATTCAGGTCATCATGCTTAGAGTTTAGTAAAATCTAAGAAGCTGCAGCATGGTCCAATTTCATGGACTCATGTCTGGACTTGCCAAACGAATGATTATTGTATCAAACAAGTGAACTTATAAGACATAGAGCTGAACTGAGTCAGTCATGATTTTGAAGTTTTTGATTATAAAGCGTGATAACCAATCAGACTGTGATGGCGAAATTAAAACTGGTAAAAAACAGGGCCTCCCTGGTGGCGCAGCCAGTTAAGCAGTGCACTGTGAAGCAGACCGCAGCCACCGCAGCCACTGCAGCACGAGTTCGATCCCTGCTGCCGGCCAGGGGGGGACCCACATGGTGCAGCAGACCTCTCCTGCTGTGCCCGCTGCTCCCCTCAGCAGTGTACTTCCCTTAATCTGCCTGTTCTGCTCCCTGCTCTCTGTGGTGAATCCTCTCACCCCTCACACCTCTGGCCTGTACCCCAGCTCTTGTATGCATAAATAAATAAAATATTTAAAAAAAAAACCTGGTAAAAAACACAGCCGTGGATCATGGGGGAAGGAATAATGTTGTAGGTGCTGTTCTTATTCCATGTATTAGCACAGGCCAGAGAGCTCTCTTCAACAGGAAAGTTTAACACAGTTATCTGGTCTGGGTCACAGCCGCAGGGATGTGTCTCCAAAGGTTGTTCATTAGGAAGCTCTCAAAAGTCAGTAAGAGGCCTTTGTAGAAGTGGCTTCAGCAGAAGGGTTGAAAAGGTTGAAGAGTTTCAGGAAGTTCATCTGGAGGACCTACCATGGCCCAGCATGTCAAAGCCAAGAGATGCATTAATGTGTTCACTTAGCCATTCATCAAACGTATACTGGACACAGTGCATGTGACACTGTGGGGAGCTCAGTGACATGAGCTGATAGTCAAAACTCAGTTGTGCCAAGGGCCACACAAAGAAAGTGACAAGGCCAGAGAAAGAGAATCAGGTAAAGACTTTTTCTTACCAAGGGGAAGGGCCTTGTTTATCCATCATAATGGCCTATTAATGAGACTTTGCTCTTCCCTGGCCCTTTAACTACTAAGCAGTTCTTTCAATATTGTGACAACATTTTCTATTGTTTTGCTTAAGAGATAAGAGAATTCATGTTCTCTTAAGAGCAACGGTGAGGCTGATTGTGTTGGGAGAGGCTTTCTTGTGGGGAACACTGTCTTTGCACATCCTTGCTTCCAAGAGCTGTTCACAATAATTTAGGATGTGCTATTTGAGTGACAATTTAATTTGGAAATAAGTACAACTTCGAGGAATGCATACAAAGGATTTATGAAATTGAAGGAAGTATATGGGATTCATTTCATTTGTTCCAAAGTTATAAAACTAAAATGTATTTGTACATGAAGCATATTTAAGAGAAAAAAGCATGCGAAAAAGCCTTTTGTTTTGTTTCTGTGTCAGGTATACTACTCGTTAGCTACCCAAAGAGCAAAACAACCTGGATATTCAAACTTAAAACAAGACTCTTATGACTCATAATTGCTGCTTGCCTTTAAATCCTATTGTCTAAAGATTGCTTCATTGGAATCATATGACTCATCAAATTGTCTTCTGTGTGTTGACTAACTAAAAGGAGACCTTCTGGTTTCTCCCAATAGGTTGTTTCTCTTTCGCTGTGGACAGCATCACCATGGCACTTGGGCAGGAGGAACTTAATCCCGGGCACTCAGTGGCCTCCTGAGGCAGGAGACTGTTCTATCTTTTCAGCAGCCCATGAGTGTGTACTCAGTGTAACACTAAATATCATAGCTTCAGCCTTTAACACCTTACAACACGTCAGAGGGGAGGGAAAGGTAAGAATACAGCTGACTAAAACGGACCAGGGTAAGACGTTTATCACAGGCAACCTTGGATCTTTCAGTGTTAATCAAGGTCCCTCTTACATTGATACTTGAAGATGTATTCCTACTCCAATAGTCTCCCATTTGGAATAGGGAAGCCTAAGATAGCTCCCAAGGCTTCTGTCTTTTCTTTAATGTCAAAAGAGATGTGTAGGGTAGAGGCAGTTCCGTGAGACTGTCCCTGAAAAGACTTTGCAGTTTCCAAACTCTAGGATCCTGTCTACACCACCCAATTTATTTATGATCCCAGCATTTTCCTTTATAAGCAGGGCTTATAGATAGATTCCACTAAAGCCATCATGTGAAAAAAAAGACAAATCCCCATTTTCTTGTCCAGTGTCCTCCCTTTCAAAACCTTAAGAGTATTTTTGTTACCAGAGCATGGTGCTTGGGAACAAAGGCAGATGAAGAGAAGAGGAAAGGAAGGGAAGAGAAAGATGACTAAGGTCAAGTCCAGAGAAAGATGTGGATGCTTTACCTGTTTACTATAGCCTTGTTGGCTTCATAGGTACTGACTGTACATTAAAAATTTGAGTCACCTGCGGAGGTGTCTGTTTTCAATTAATACCACACTTATAGCAGGGAAGTTCTGGAAAGGTTAAAAATACCCTGGGATTGTATTTGATTAGGGGAGAGTTAATATGTTTATGGTAGCATTTGGGGTTCACTTAAAAAGGAAAGATAGTTGAAGCAAAAACTAAGTTGCTTAAGCAGGATGCTTAGAATGGTTGTATGGATCTAAGAGAATCATAAAGCTGTGTCCTACCCCACTCTCTCTCCTTGCCTTGTCCTCTCCAGTGCACAAGGAGACTTTATTTTTACTTTTAATGAACATGTTTACTAGAGCTATTAATAATCTCAAAAGTCACAGAGGACAACTTTTAAAAATTCAGATGTTTGAATAGACAAGTAGACATCAGTTTGGGGAATTAGCTATAAGTGGTGTGTGTGTGTGTGTGTGTGTCTACAAGGTCATTTTTTGAGTTTGTGAATCATGTTGAGGGCCAAGGGCCCTTGCAACTTTAAGAACTATTTCTTCCCTGCACCTTTATTTTCCTAGCTTATTCTTTGGTGAATATTGTAAGACAGAAGTCTAAAATTATGACTGTTTACATTCAACTCCTGAACTGAAAAAGACCTATAACATGGCATCCCATCAGAAATAATCACATCAAAAATGAAAGAAAGTAAGAAAAAAGAAAGAAGGAAGGAAGGAAGGAGGAAGGAAGGAAGGAAGGAAGGAAGGAAGGAAGGAAGGAAGGAAGGAAGGAAGGAAGGAAGGAAGGAAGGAAGGAAGGAAG
>JAGFMF010011614.1:3975476-4093045 GCA_019455555.1 Galemys pyrenaicus | reverse complement strand
GAAGGAAGGAAGGAAGGAAGGAAGGAAGGAAGGAAGGGAGGGAGGGAGGGAGGGAGGGAGGAAGGCTTCCAGCTTTCACTGGAGTTTCTAAGGAAGATAAAAATCTTGTTTTTAAAATCATTTTATCCAGAAACAAATGGAGAAACTTTAAAAGAACTTGAAAATATTAAACGAACTGTGCTGTGTTCTCTCCTCTCCTCCCTACTTCCCCCACCATATAAATAAAATTGGTATTATCACAAATAATCATCTTCTTGTGGTAAATATGATTCATGCTTACAATAACCCCTTGCGAAATCTCATTTCATGCTGCCTGTTTCTCATTTCTCATGGCTGCCGGAGGCTGGTGCTTAAGAAATTATTATTGTCATACTTATACCTGCCTTAGATCTGCATCTGCTGTCACCCTGGCCACTAATGTGAGTCTATCATGAGGCTGTCTGAAAATGACAGGTTGACCTCATTTGGCAATTCCTAATTGTTTATGCTCTGTAAGATAATCCTTACTGTTTCTTCCATTATGTGCCTGCAAACATTTTCTATGTCTGTCTGCCATTAAGTCCAAGATTGTATACTCTTTATATACAGGTGCGTGTATTTATGTTGATTTTGTCCATTGATATGCATATGTAGACTTTTTTTGCGGGGGGGGGGGGGGTTCCAAGTTNGGGGGGGGGGGGGGGGGGTTCCAAGTTCTTTTAATTTGTACCTGTTTTTTAGGAACCTTGTCTGAAGATTTCTTTGTCCATATTCATTTTCTATTGAGTATATATTGTCTTCTTTATATCTGCCGGATTAGGATCCTGTAAGTAGGTCAATTGCTTAACAGACGTTACTATTAAGTGTTAGCTTGTTTTGGTAGATGGTGACAGTGTAAATACGACTTGACTCTTCTGACCCAATTAGTATATGGATTTTGACAACAGCGACCTCGATCTTTGTGACTTTTCCATGGAGTAACCTATTTTGCTCTTTTTGCGTAGTTTGGCTTTCACTAAAGTAGCAAGTATGACATGTAGAAGCTCTTAGTCCAGCACTGGGTTAAGACTAAGAATGGAATAAACTAGTGTTATTTGCAGAAACATGGATGGAGCTTGAAGGAATTATGCTCAGTGAAATAAGTCAGAAGGAAAAAGAAAAAGACCGATGGTCTCACTTATAGGAGGAATATAGGGGATCAAGGGGAAAAAAAATAACATCAACAACAACAACAAAAAATAATAAAACAAAACAAAAATAAATAGACAACTATAAATCAGAGACATTATGGAGGGAAGAGGTAGGGTTGGGGGTCAGGGCAGGGACGGGAGGAGCACAGGGATGTGGTGAGGGTGCATGGGTGAGCTGGTGGTGGAAAATCTATAGGGAGTACACTTAGAAAAGAGAGCAAACATTTCAAGAAAAATAAATAAATTAATTAATTAAAATAAAAAGAATGGAAAGTCCCAAGCAAGGCAAAGCATCTTTGAGATTTGTGGAGGACTGAGAAGGAGCTGGAGCTTGGGAATCTTCCACCCATGAGCTCTGTTCTTCTGTCTTGCTCAGTTGGGGACACTCAGACACCACTGCTCACCCAGAGGAAATGTTGCAATTGTAAAATACCTGGATTCCTCGGACCACACCCCTAAGGGGAAAAAGGAGTCAATCTCCTAGATAATATAAAAGAAATCCTGTAGTAATAGATGAACGACCACTTTGGGAAGTGGGCCATAACTATTTTTCTCTGCTATACAAATTTAGAGAAGGGAAAGAGTGTAAGAGGTTATTTCTTACTCAGCATTAAATAGCTATTTGTAATGCAAGTGCCTGACTTCAGCTTTGGTGACTAGGCATCCACTTCAGAGAGGACCAGCTCAAATAAATACACTGATAGCAGCTAGTCAGCCTGCCTCCCCACCACAACCCCCTCAGTTTCCTTTGTTTCAGCGCTTGTTTATTTAGATAACCATTGTATGTGTTCTCTTTCCATTTTTCCCTCCCTCCCTCCCTCCCTCCCTCCCTCTCTCCCTCCCTCCCTTCTTTCTCTCGCTGTTCCCCTCAGCAGTATATTTCAGTAAATCTGCCTATTCTGCTCCTTCCTTCCTTCCTTCCTTCCTTCCTTCCTTCCTTCCTTCCTTCCTTCCTTCCTTCCTTCCTTCCTTCCTTCCTTCCTTCCTTCCTTCCTTCCTTCCTTCCTTCCTTCCTTCCTTCCTTCCTTCCTTCCTTCCTTCCTTCCTTCCTTCCTTCCTTCCTTCCTTCCTTCCTTCCCTCCCTCGCCCCCTCCCTTCCTCCCTTCTTTCTTTTGCTGTTCCCCTCAGCAGTATATTTCAGTAAATCTGCCTGTTCTGCTCCCTACTGTTTCTGATGAATCCTCTCACCCTTCAACTCTGGTCTATACCCAGATCTTCTACAGAAAAATAAAAATAAAAAATAAATATTTTGTGGGCCTCCCTGGTGTCTCAAAGGGTTAAGTCTCAGCACTATGAAGCTCTCCATAGCCACTGCAGTGTGAGTTCAATCCCCGGCCAGGCAGGACCTCTCCTGCCTCACCTCTGCTCCCCTCAGCAGTGTACGTCAGTAAATCTGCCTGTTCTGCTCCCCACTCTATCTCTGGTGAATCCTCTCACACCTCCCACCCTACCCCTCACTTTTGGCCTGTACCCCAACTCTTGTATGCATAAATAAATATTTAAAAATAATAAAAATGAAGGATCATTTTACTCTTTTATTTTATTAGCTTTCTGGCTCATATAGAGTAAGAACTGAAGTCTTCCAGGAGCCTCCAAGCCCTTCCCTGCTGGGACTCCCACATGCTTTTGCAAAGAAAAAAAACAAACAAGCAAAAAAAAAAATGTAAGCCCAATTTTACAGGCTCTCTCCCCCCCTCCCTTAGCATATTTTCTACAATACATAATAGTCAGGAACTGTTGAAAGCTTCTATGTATAGTAATGGAATTTAGGTAACACATCTGCTCATTTATGGCAACTTGCCCTTTATAGCATTTGCTGTGTGATGACTCAGTTTAATTCCTCCACCACTTGTCTCTATTTGCACGACTTGTAAAACTTTCACTCATTGGTACATTAAACCTCCACTTGACCTGAACCCATCCTTCATGGATTTACCTTTGCATCTTGGGTGTTTTTTTTTTTTTTTCCATTGGACTATAGAAATCCGTCATGTGATTTTTGTATCAACAAATGAAACTCTCAAAGAGTTGACTTTTTATGAAACCAAAGTGTTTGAGTCTCTGCAATAGCATTTAATTTTAAACTATCACTGTAAAATAAAGCTTGACTTAGGTAAGAGAATTCCACAGGAATACTAGTTTTAACACAACAGCTGACTTCAGCAAGTCTGGAGTAGAAATAATTTCCAAACTTAGCAGTTAACTCAAGTGTTCAAGGGCCTGGGTTTTAGACATAGGCAGAGACACTGAAAGGAATGAACCTCTGTGAATGAAGGCTTACAAAATCCCCACTGTCCCAGGCAAACTCAAAGAAAACTTATCAGTCCTTGTGTTTTCAGGTTAAAACAAATTTGTGAGAAATCAAACTCGTGGTATAGCCTATGTATTGTTTAGAGTCTGAAAACACCAAGCTTGTTCCATGTATGGATTTGAAACTCTCTTCCTATGGTATGAAGGCTGAAAGCTATAAATTTGAAAGATTTGCTTGATAACATTTGGCCTCTTATTTTTTTCTAAGATTTATTTCATTTATTTGTGCATACAAGAACTAGGGTATATAGTCAAGAACTAAGGTATATAGGTGCAGGGGGAGGGTGGTGGTGAGAGGATTCACCAGAGACAGAGTGGGGAGCAGAACAGGCAGATTGACTGAAACACACTGCTGTGGGGAGCAGCGGGTGAGGCAGGAGAGGTCTGCTGCGCCATGTGGGTCAGTCACCTCCTTGGTCGGGGATTGAACTCGAGCTGCAGATAGTTTCATAGTGTTGACACTTAACCCTTTGCACCACCAGGGAGGCCCAACATTTGGCCTCTTAACTCAGGCTTTTTAAAAATTTTTTCTTTTCCCTGAAGATTTTATTTATTTATGCATACAAGAGCTGGGGTACAGACCAAAGGTATGGGGTGAGGGGGGCTAGAGGATCCACCAGAGACAAAGTAGGGAGCAGAACAAGCACATTGACTGAAATACACTGCTGAGGGGGTAGCGGGTGAGGCAGGAGAGGTCTGCTGTGCCATGTGGGTCCCCTCTCTGGCCAGGGATCGAACTCACATGGCAGTGGCTGGGGAACAGTGTGGCGCTCAACCCCTTGAGCCACCAGGGAGGTCCTATTCTGATTTCTTCCTAACAGCAGGCTCATTTTCACCATGGTAACAGGCTTCTCCCAATCAGTAAAGTCGTGACATGCTTGTGGTCATGGAAACGTGTTCACTTGAGGTGGGGTTTGCGTGCTAGTGATCGTCCGGCCACGAATTTGGCGTTATTGTGAAAGACAAACCACTCCAAGAACCACATGACTGTGTCTAGTGTGCTTTCTGGGTGCAGAATTTATATTGGCATGTAAGTCCAGGGACAGCTCAATTCCCTCTCCTTCCTGTTCAGTTATCTTATAAACGCAAATGTTCAAACAGTAGTAAAGTTATTCTATAGTTAAACAGCAACTTTCACCCCTTTAAAGAAGTGAGCAACGTCCTTGGTTCCTTTTGATTTATTTGAAATGTTTGAATGTCTGCTTACAGTGGGCAGGAAAGGACACAGGTTGAAATTTAAATGACATTTAGATTCTGTAGTTTCACATCGGCGCCCTGGTTTTTGCCTTCTCCCTTGAAGTCAGTTTTGTTTTGATGCAATGGGTGGGGAACTGTCAACTCCCCTTATCCCACGGTGAGTAAGGACGTCAGTGCAGGGAACTGGAAACAGCGCTCATCTACCCTTAGGAGGCAGTCTCCCCCAGGGACAATACTTTAGTGTTCTCCTAGACGTTTTTTTTCCTCAAAAGACTACTTTTCACAATGTAGTAGGCTTTCCTGGCCTGAGCCGATAAAACACATTCAGTGAGGTATGTGTGTCATGGTTCCTGTCTGAGAAAAAATGAGGACAATGAGTCACAGGAAAACTGGGGGCAGCAATGCCTGGGCAGAGTGTCATTATCTACCTCCTGGGTAATCTGAAAGACCCACTCCATGACTTCGTCTCCAGGGGCCCTGCTTAGGTGCTGGATGAGGTCAGGTAGAGAGACCAATTCAGAAGGGAGTCTTCCATAACACGCTGAGAAACTTGACTTTAACTAGGAGAGATGTATTTTTTAAAGAGACATGACATAAAGACCTCCCTGGTGGTGCAAGGTGTATGAAGCCATCTGCAACCACTGCAGCATGAGTTTGATACCCGGCCAGGATGCTGATTTCTCCTGTCTTTTCCACTGCTCCCCTCAGCAGTGTATTTCAGTCTATCTGCCTGTTCTGTTCCCCACTCTGGTGAATCCTTCAGTCCCCACACTTCTGACCTGTATCCCAGTTCTTGTATGCATAAACAAATCTTTTAAAAATAAGTAAATAGACATACCATAAAGAAGATGGTAAGGGCTAATGTTCCCTTTTCTTTTTAACCAAATACCTTTGCCTTTATAAAATGTTTTTCTTCATAAAAATGACACAGTTCATTATTCAAAATATCTGGCAATAAAATTTTTTATTTTTTTTGCCTTGAAAAGTTTATTTCATCTGGCAATAAAAATTTTATTATTAAATAGTGGATAGAATACATCCCTTTATCTTTACTCTCTCTAAAGATTAAAATTATAGTAAAGATTGAACATGGTAAAGAATCCACATGGATGAAGAAAACAGAAAAAATTGGGGGAAAACTCTGGAAGCTGGAAGACAAATGGATTTCTGTTCATTGACTTAGAAAAACTAAGAAAGGTTTAAAAAATCTAATAGTAGGAGAGGGTATCAAGAAGCAAGTTGCTTCACATTCACCCACTGAAGACAGGCTGATGTGGGTGTCCTAGGTACCCCTAAAATCTGATTATACATGAGGTTTAAAGAGGATTAGGTGAAAGTCTATAAGAAAGCACATATTTAAAAGATAATTATTAACTCCAGGAAAAAGAGCAAGTTATACAGGGAAGGTGATATCACGGATTAGCCATGGATTATATTTATGAGCCTAATAATACAAACACAGGACATGAACCTAACAAAGATATACATGCATGCTGAGAAAGGGAGCTGCTTCAAAGAGCTAGATATTTATCTTCTATACTACAAAGTGAAGATAATGCCTGAAACTGGAAATTAAGAGATAGCTATATAGCAATCCTGCTCCTAGGGATTTACTCAAAGGACACAAAAACATTAATTCAAAAGAATGCATGCGCCCCTATGTTTATCGTAGCACTATTTATAATAGGTAAAAGTTGGATTCAACCCAAATGCCCAAAACTAGACGACTGGATCAAGAAAATGTTGTATATATACATAAGGGAATACTATTCAGCAGTCAAAAAAGATAAACTAGAGTTGTTCACAGAAACATGGATGGAGCTTGAAGGGATTATGCTCAGTGAAATAAGTCAGAAGGAAAAAGAATAATACCAGATGGTCTCATCTCACTTATAGGGGAACTATAGGGCAACAAAGAATAAAAAATAGTAACAACAACAAAAATAAACAGATAGCTACAAATCAGAGACATTCTGCAAGGAAGAATGGAGAGGGATTTTTTTGTTAGAGTTGCCCTGTAACGAACTTACCTGGAGGGAATGGGTAACTTTGGGGCATTTCATGGGGAAACTATTTTAACGATTCTTTTCCTTTTCTCTGTTGCAAACTAATTGTATTAAAGTTCTTTTCTATTTACGATCTTAGGGTGCCATTACGATCTCCATTCTGCAAGGAGAGGGATTGGGATCGAGGCAGGGATGGAAAGAGCACAAGGCACTCTGGTGATGGTGCGCAGGTAAATTGGTGATGGAAATTCTATGGGGACCACATCTAGAAAAGAAAGTGAACATTGTAAGAAAAATAAATTAAAAAATAAATAAAATATTTACTCCCCTAAAAAAAAGAGTTAGCTGTATAAACATTTTTCTTGAAAGAAATATATAAACATGAAAAAAATAAAGCCAAAAAACCCCCAAACAGATAAGAGTTTGAAATGGCTGCTCTGGGGAATGCAGACTATAGGATACATATGTGGGAAGAGCAGATCCTATCTTCACAGAACACCTTGAGAACTCTAACTTTTACTACTACATTTACTTAGATAAGAAGTAAAGTTGTAATAATGAAAATAACCACACCCATCACAGTTCCTGTACAGCACTGAGAATAAGCTGTGACACTATAGTCCCAGAAGCTTTGGTTGATACTAAGGACACACTAGTTTTTTTTTTTTTTCTATTATTTTTGGTTTGAAGTAACTTTAAATACTGCACAATAAAGAAAAGTACAAAGACAAAACAGACTCTTAGTGCCTAAGACCGTAAATAGAAAAGAACTTTAATACAATTAGTTTGCAACAGAGAGAAGGAAAAGAATCGTTAAAATAGTTCCCCCATGAAATGCCCCAAAGTTACCCATTCCCTCCAGGTTAAGTTTGTTACAGGGCAACCCTAACATAAAGTGGGTTTGCCTGACTGGGTCCTCACCCGAAAGTCACTTAGAATATAAACCCTAACTGCAGGTACATACTGCAATAGTTAATAAAGGGCTTTATTTACAAAAGAAGGGGAAATAAAGTAATGACTAACACACGGAGAACAGTGGGAGACAAACCCATAAATGTTCCACCAGTTCCTCTGAGCTGGAACCTAGTGGCACGCTGAGAGCTGGCCCCAAACGAAGAGAGCCCCCAAGGCCCACATGTCTGGTTTGATACCCAGCCTGGCTGCTTAGCTCCACCCTGAGGTCTCAGCGATAATGCCCTCTTTGATAATGCCCTCATAGGGTTTGTGGTTCTTGGATATTGTTGGTCTGGAGTTGGGGTTGGAGTCCATAAACCTATTTGTGTGATCCATTTAGGACCTTTCCCTCTAACAAGTTGAACGGAGCAAATTTCCCCTCCCAGTGCTGATGCAGCACCAGCAGGACCGCTGAGGACTGTGATGTGCTTTGCTTTCTGAGGTGCTCTCAGAAAAATCAGTGACTGATTTCTGCAAGTGTCAGAGGAATCTGAGGTCGCCTGCCAGCATTCCATTCACAAGCCCTCTCCTCTGGCATACAAATGCAGACACCGAATTAGCACTGATAACCTTTCAGCCAATTCTGGAAGTGGACTCACTATAAAGAGTCATGCTGGGCTAGATCTTGAGGCCTGGTGAAGTTCAACATCAGCAGAAACCAAGTTCCATGGACACCTGAGCAGTGAGAGAGAGACAGCTGGTGAGCAATCTTGGTCGTTTGAAGTCTGTTTCTTCTATGTGCAATTTCAAGACTAGATTTGAATCTACCCCTATGACTGACAGCTGTAAAGGCGCGTTATGGGTAAAGCTAGGGACAGGGAAGCCTGCTGGGATGTCTGCCAGTACGGACAGAAGAGGCTTCTGGGACAAAACAGTCAAAGCAGGAAGCTCTAAAGCAATCTAGTGGGGGAAAGAAAAATAAACAGGACATGATATCAGACAAGAGAGAAGCTGAAGTCCACTTCAACCCACCAATAATATATTATATGCATCAGCAGGGTATTTTCAGTACTTTGATGAGCTAGGATGTGGGGTAAGTTTGGAGGAAAAGGAGCTATGTTATGAAGCAGAAGAAGTTGTAGAATCAATAATCCAGGTACATGACTAGCAAATTAATGATAACATATGTGAATTTATGATCCCTAAGATAAAGAATGGCCACATAGCACCCCTATCTCCAGAAAACCCCTATGTGTGTGTGGTTTTTTTTTTAAAAAAGATTTATTTATGCATTCAAGAGCTGGGGTACAGGCCAGAGGTGTGGGTGGTGAGAAGATCCACTGAGACAGAGTGGGGAGCAGAACAGGCAGATAGACTGAAACACACAGTTGAGGGGAGCAATGGGCGAAACAGGAGAGGTCTGCTGTGCCATGTGGGTCCCCCTCCCTGGCTGGCGGCAGGGATCGAACTCGTGCTCCAGTGGCTGCAGTTTGCTTCGTAGTGCATTACTTAACCCACTGCGCCACCAGGGAGGCCCCCCCTATGTTTTTTTCTGGATGCTGAGACATGTTGACAATAAATCATAGCAGGAGAAGAGATAAGCATGTACAAGGTCAACAGCTCTTTCAAACAGCTCTTGGTCTGGAATTGTTACCTTAAGTGGCTCAACTGGTTATTTCTAGGGAGGGGGTTGAAGGCTAGTTATACCTGACTGCTATTGCTCTGGAGCCTTGCTGCTGTGGGCGCTGTGGGTGCTGGGTGATGAGGCATGGTCCTTGACCTTCCAATTCAATGTCAGTCTTTTATTGGCCCTGTGACTTTCACAGGTATTTCTTATTATATAGCCTTTTCCTCACTTTATTTTATTGAATTATTAATTTCTTTCTTTATATATATTTTACATCAAGTGTAGTCCCCATAGAATTTCTACCACCCATTCACCCGTGCACCATCACCATAGTCCCTTGTGCTCTTCCTGCTCTCATTTGATCCCTCTCCCTCCCCCACCCCTGCACTATTTACAATAGGCAAGCTATGCAAACAACCCAAATGCCCAAAAATACATGACTGGGTCAAGAAGATGTGGTGTATAGACACAGTGGAATACTATTCAGCAATCAAAAAAGATAAACTCATGCCATTCACAGTTCCATAGATGGAGCTGGAAGGGATGACGCTTAGTGAAATAAGTCAGAGAGAAAAAGAAAAATAACAGATACTTTCATTTAAAGGAGGAATACAGGGCAACCAAATAAGGGGTCAGAGAAAAAAATAGTAACAATAATAATAATAAAAAAAACCCAACAAGACAAAAATAAGCAGAAAACTTTTCCTCACTTTAGATGAGACAGAAAAACTAGGAGGGCTGTGTGAGGGCAATGTTCCTCCCTCTTGATTCTGGGACAAGAACTTTGGGGGGAAGTTGTTCCCCTCAAGAGGAGGCATTTGTTAGGGAGAAGGCTTTGGGGATATTTCACAGTAATTACTCTCGCCCTCACCCCAGTCAGAGACATAGGACGTCTTAGATCTTTCTCTTGAGAACTTGCTGGGACTGGACTCAAGTCAACCCCCCAAAATGTGGCTCTCATTCTCTTGCTAGTCTATACTCAACCACCAGCAAATACCGAAATGACCATCTAAATGTTCCCACCAGTTTAGGGCTCTGGCAGCTTCTGCTTCAGGCTCTTGACTGTGAATCTGGATTTGCCTGTTTCTCAAGATTTCAGGGAGCAGTTTGCTTTTACAAACTCAGTTTTCTGATGGGTTCAAGACAAGTAATTTTCTCTCTACCAGCTTTTTCACTCTGTCAAGTTTTTTTCACTTTGTAAGGTCAGAGTGATAACCTTCAAGCGCTTTGCATGTCAGAGCTGAACTGGCAATTTCTGGATCCATCTTTTATTTTTTCTACTTATTTACTCGAGATTTGCAAATATATGTGAAGAGTACTTAAACAGTGAACTATTAGATTCAAGGTCCTTGCCAATCACCAAACTCAGTTTCATTTTAGAAATAATATTGGTCCCAGTTGAAAAGAATCCACTTTTAATGAAGATTCTAATTCTTCCTAGAATAGGATAGAGAAGGCATTCAGTGATAAAATAGATGGATAATAGTGTTTTTTGCAAGACTATAAAGAAGACTGCAATGCCAGTGAGTGGGTGGCCCTAGGCTTATGATTTAATCTTTCCTAGTTCCAGTTTTCTCATCTGGAGGATGGGTTTGTGATGTTTAGAGATAATAGGTAATGTATAATGTATTGAGGAAGGCATAGCTCTTACTAGATGCTCAGTGCTAGCTAACAGTTACTTTTTTTTGCGTCAAAGAACGGAAGTGTAGGCCAGAGGTGGGAAAGGGGATGAGAGGATTCACTGCGACAGAATGGGGAGCAGAACAAGCAGATTTTACTGACATACACTGCTAACGGGAGCAGCTGGCAAGATAGGAGGGTTAGCTCCATGGCAGGGGAATGAACTCAGGTGGTAGTGGTGATAGCTCTGAGAATTAACCCCTAGACCACCAGGAGGCCCATTAATGCTAACAATTACTTTTAATGTAAAAAATGTGATGGAAGAAAGAATTCAAAAGTATTCCGTAGAATTTGATAACTACTAATTGTAAATTAAGTCTTAAAAGCACGGTGTTGTAAGGCAGATAAATTGACCAGTAAATCAGCTACTTGGTGGCTATAAAACAGGCGGAGAATCTACCCAAAGGACAAAAACATTAATACAAAAAGAAACCTGCACTCCTATGTTTTTTGCAAAACTATTTACAATAACTAAGGTATGGAAATAACCTAGATGCTGAAATACAGATGACTGAATCAAGAAGATGTGGTACATATACACAATGGAATACTATTCAGCAATCAAAAAAGATAAACTCATGCCATTAGCAGCAACATGGGTGGAGCTGGAAGGGATTAGTTCAGTGAAATAAGTCAGAAGGTAAAAGTAAAATATTGGATGGTTTTACTTACAGGAGGAATACAGGGGAACCAAATAAGGGACCAGGGGAAAAAGTAATAACAATAAGAAACCAAAACAACATAACAAAACAAAAAAGGAATATAGGGAGACGGAACAAGGGGTTAGAAAAACAAAAAGACAAAACTAGCAGGCAAAGTATATAAATCAGAAACATACAGCAGGGGACCGGGAGGGAGGAGTCAAAATGATGGCGGGCAAAACACAAGAGACTATGGTGAGAATTCATGAGTGGTGTGGTGGTGGGAGTTTTATGAGGATTACACCTGATGGGAGAAATCAAACATTGTACAGAAATGCACAATGATATAAAATAAATAAATAAAGCCACAAAACCAAAACCAAACCCAACCCAGGCAGAAGTCTAAGCCCAAGGGAAAAACAAACACGATCCTAGACTGCCACCTGCTGGTGTAGTGTGAAGCAGCAATACATCTTCTGCCCCTCCCCCCCCCCACACCTTCCATCATCTGGATGTTTGAATTCATCGCTAAGTGAAAAGTTTAGTTTCTCTCAGATAAATTATTAGGGCTTGAGATTTCAAGAATTTTTACTAGTAGACATCTTGCTCAGAATCCTTGCGTGTGAGCTCCTCTGTCATTTTTATTTATAACATTGGTGAGTGGAGATGGTTTTGTTAGACTTATTGTTATCACCCAAGTGTTAATCAATAGCATATGAAGACTTTATGCATTACTATTTCTTTTCCTTTGTTAATATTTTATAGTTTTATTACAGTGACTACGGAACTGATTCAAACCATGTAATTAATTATAATCAGCTATAATTATTATGATTAATTATAATTTATTGGATCAGAGGTTCCTAAAAGGCAAGCTGCGTACTAGTCTGATGGATTGTATCAGAAATGCCCAGGCTCCATTTCCTGCAGAATCAGAATATTTTGAGGGTAAATTGAAGAAGTACTACCTTTTAAAAACTGTGATTTTTCATATAGCTAACTTTGGAGACCATTATACTATTAGATTAGAAGCCCCTTGAGGCAAGGACTATTTCTTTTTTTTTTTTTTTTTGTTCAAGGACTGTTTCTTACTCACTTTCGTATTTTTGAGGGTTAACAATATTCAACACACTATAGGCACAAAAAAAGATAAATGAGTGATCAAACTCTTGCATAAAAACTAATTGACTCATGATTCCCGGTAGTAGTTAGCAACACTGCAGTTGTGGCCAATTGGAACCTCTTGACTTCCTAATTATATGTTTGAGCCTACTAGGTAAATACGTTTCTGTCATTGAAAGTTTCAGGGAAGTTACACCCTGGCATTAAGGTGGCTGCACATTGGCCCTGCCAAATTTTACAGGAAATGAATAAAGAAATATGGAACCAACCTAAACTGCGATTGCGAAATTTCCAAGGAGATTTTGTGACCTAATGACGTCAGACGGGTTATATGCAATAAGTCATAAAGAAAAGGAAAAATATAGGATGGTTTCATTTATAGGTGAAATGTAGAAGAAATAAGGAATAAGGGAAAAAATTAATTACAATAAATTAAAAATCCAGATCAACAGACAACTATAAATCTGAGACATTCCCCAGGGGAGGAGGAGGGAGATGGGACAAAAATGGGTGGGAAGAGCACACGGGACTACGGTGATGGTGCACGCGTGAACTGTGATGGGAATTTCACGGGGATGAGAAGTATATACTCAAAAAAAAAAAAGAAAAATAATGTAATGTAAAAAAAATAATGTAAAACATATAAATCCCTCTCTTAAAAAAGAGAGGGATTTCTTTATTTAAATAGACATGGGCTTTGGTGTATTAATTTCCTTTCTAATAAAAAAACAGTCAACCCACAGTAGAATTGATTGTCCAAAAACCAGAATGCAGTTTTGCATGACAAGAGGGCTTGTTTGTCCTTTCAGCATCTTCAGACCAAGTTACTCCCCTATTGTGGGACTGTCTTAAAGTCAATTTTAGTAACAAACTAGAGGCAGTTACAGTGCAGAGCAGCAAAACTTAGAAAACGAACATTGAAGGGTCTGGGAAAAATTTGTGTGTCTGGGGGGAAAAAATGACACTTAAAAGTTAACCATGAAATATCACTTAGTGAAACTGTTAGATTTGTTAAAAAATAAGGAAAAATGACTTTGTTTCTCCAGTCAAAACAACGTGCTAAAAGTACATATTATATCAAAATAAGTCTGCAATTCCTAGGTAATCCACAAGAAATTATAACAGTATTCTTGCTTGTTCTTATGTGATGTCATTAAGGCAAATTAATGAGTACAAAATTAAGCAGTTTTTAAAAATATACCCTTCAAATTTTTACAAATTCTGAGATGAAATCCTAAGGTATTATATAAATCCTTACCGAACACCAGAAGAATAGTATTAAAAATTAATAGAATCAAAAAACAAAAAATAGGGCATAGCTATAGATAGAAATGAAATAATATTAGGATAATGGGATACTTTTCTTGAGAGAATGTAGGGCATTATTAAAAGATTCTCAAAAGCAATTCTAAAGCCTTCCATATATTTTCTAGTACTTTCTTTAAACTTAATGATCAAAATTATAACAAAAAATTTGGATACTATTAAAATGTTTACATCATTCAAGAACTGTGTACTTTTAGTTCATTGAAACATGGAAGAGTATTGAAATATTTACTTAAATTTGAAATAATTTAAAAGTATATGATGTGGAGGTCTAGTTAAAGCTATCTTGTCACTAAAACCCAGAGAGAGTAAATAATTTACTCTTTTATAAATTATCAATATGTAAAATGAGTATATAATGTAAGTATTTTTAGGCAAACATTTTTATAGCTACCACCCGAGTAAAGAAATAAAACTGTGCCCTTTATTCTGTGATTTTTTGGTCCTGTATTTTCTGCATCTCTAGATATTTCAGACTCAATCAATATTTTTCTACTCCAGAATCAGCTAATTCTCCAAAGAGCTCTGGTTCATTTAACTATCGATAGAAGAATAGTATTTACAAAGTGAGGTCTCATCACTATTTGCTTCTGTGCTTTTTCAAGACAATATTCTAAAAAAGGTTTTAAAGTACTGAAAGATATAAATGCCTCTTCAAGATCGTAGAGACATATGTAATTTGAAACATGATGATGAGAAACAACCACAGCTACAATCTACAATAGAATCTACATGATATTAAATAGAGTACTGATTAGTGAAGAGTTAATATTACACTCTCCCCCTGAAATTTTGGTACAACCTCTCCCACAACTGAAATTTGCCTGTATTTGTGGTTGTACCTATCTGACACATTTCCAAATCCTTTTTAGCCTGTTAAGAGCTTTGTGAATATTGGTTGGTGGTGAAGAACATAGAGTCTCACATTAAAATGCATGAAAAACAATTCGATGTCATCAATGTCACGACTGAATGTCTGTTGAGGGGTCTTTTCCTAGGACAGAAAACAAGGTATTGGAACGCATAAACTTTGACACCATAATGAAGATGTCATTTTATGCAACCAATATGTAAATAAACCCTTTGTTACAATTTATTAAATCCTAATGACTTTGGAGTGTGATATTGAGTTTTTTATTATGGTTGAAATGTGAACTTTCTATTATTTAAAAAAAAAAAGATTTATTTATGCCTACAAGAACTGGAGTACAGGCCAGAGGTATGGGGGGTGAGAGGAGTCACCAGAGACACAATGGGGAGCAGAACAGACAGATGTACTGAAACACACTGCTGAGAGGAGCAGTGGGCGAGGCAGGAGAGGTCTGCCACGCCTTGTGGGTCACCTCTCTGCTGGCGGCAGGGATCGAACTCGTGCTGCAGTGGCTGTGGATGCTTCACAGTGCTGCGCCTTAACCCCTTCCACTGCCGGGGGGCCCATGAACTTTCTATTACTTTATGTGAAAATTTTGATTTATTTAACAAACAAAATGACTTCTATTGAGTTCACTTCAGTTTCTATTCTTAGTCATGGATATAATAATGTATTTTTCAAAAATACTAATGATTTTTTTCTTACTGTCTGCATTGGTTTAGTAGTCTTCCAATTTTTAAGTTAAAGATTTTCCCCAGGGCCTCCCTGGTGGCGCAGTGGGTTAAGCAACGCACTATGAAGCAAACCACAGTCACTGCAGCACGAGTTCGATCCCTGCGGCCGGCCAGGGGGGGACCCACATGGTGCGGCAGACCTCTCCTGCTGTGCCCGCTGCTCCCCTCAGCAGTGTGCTTCTGTTGATCTGCCTGTTCTGCTTCCCGCTCTCTGTGGTGAATCCTCTCACCCCCTATACCTCTGGCCTGTACCCCAGTGCTTGTGTGCATAAATAAATAAATCTTTAAAAAAAAAAAGATTTTCCCCAAATATTTGGAAGTTTTTGATTATTCTATCATTTGAGTAAGGCTGATTAGAAGTAAGTGGCTGGAAGGACTATTACCTGTACCTTTACTGAAGAGGCAGAGGGTGGTTTGGAGGTGTCATTTTTTGGGGACAGCTGCGTAAATGTCATTATATCCATGTCTGTCTTTTGGATTGGTCTGCATCTTGTTCTGAATCTTGCGTGGGTGGCGGGTATTCAAGTGCTTGGCAGCTTCAGTTTGGTGAGAAAAATGAAAGAGCTGAAGACTTCATTGTTCTCTATCTATATTTTGAATATTAAAAAAAATTGTGGTAAAATACACACAAATCTGTCATTGTTAATGTTGTTAAGTGTCTAGCTCACCAGTGTTAATTAAGTACATCACATTAAGCATATTCACATTATTGCACCACCAATCTCCTGAACTCTTTTTCATCTTACAAAACTAAGCAAAGACTCCACATTTCCCTCCTTGCCCAGCTCTTGGTAACCCCCTTTCTATTCTCTCCCTGTGTAGTCTCTAACTACCTCACATCAGTGGTATCGTGTGGTATTTGTTGTCTGTGACTGGCTTACTTCGTTTAGCATCATGTCCTCAAAGTTCAGCCACATTGCAGTACAGTCCAATTTCCTTCATTTTTATTTATTTATTTTTTTTTAAAGATTTATTTATTTATGCGTACAAGCACTGGGGTACAGGCCAGAGGTGTGTGTGTGGGATGAGAGGATTCACCACAGAGAGCGGGAGCAGAACAGGGAGATCAACTGAAGTACACTGCTGAGGGGAGCAGCGGGCACAGCAGGAGAGGTCTGCTGCGCCATGTGGGTCCCCTCCCTGGCCGGCAGCAGGGATCGAACTCTTGCTGCAGTGACTGCGGTTTGCTTCATAGTGCGTTGCTCAACCCACTGCGCCACCAGGGAGGCCCTCCTTCATTTTTAAAGCTGAATAATATTCCACTGTATGCATTTTTTGCATTTTATTATTCATGGATCAACAATTGGGTTGCTTCCACCCTTGACTATTGTGGCAAGGGCTGGTATGAACAAGGGTGTGTAAACATCTGTGTGCAACCCTACTCTCAGTTCTTTTGGGTATCCACCCAGAAATGGAGTTGCTGGATTATATAGTAGTTCTTATTTGAATTTTCTATGATTATATACATGTGTATACACACATGCATATTTTATATAGCATCTATTTATTGGACTTTAATGTACATCACATCTTATGATCTGGATGTGTGGAGAATTTTTTTTAATTTATTTATGCATACAAGAGCTGGGGTATAGGCCAGAGGCATGGGAGGTGAGAGGATTCACCAGAGACAAAGTGGGGAGCAGAACAGACAGATCCACTGAAATACCCTGCTGAGGGGAGCCGTGGTCGAGGCAGAAGAGGTCTGCTGTGCCATGTGGGTCACCTCTCTGGCAGGGGAACCCACTCATGCTGCAGTGGCTGCTGATAACTTCACATGCTGAGACTTAACCCCTTGCACTACTAGGGAGGCCCTGGTTGTGTGGAGATTCTTAAGTTCATCTCTAGACACTGCCCTTTGGAAGACAGTCATGTGGTTGGGGATGGGGAGAGTGGGTGTCATCAGCTTGTGTTGGATTACAGGGGGATTTGAGGGGCCAGACAAATCTGCATTGTGACCTTGGAACCCACTGCATTGCCAGAACTCCACCACCTGAGCCCTTCTCCTCCCGTCTCAAAGTGTACCTGGGTACACCAGGTGTGGCTCCTTGGGTAAATGTGCCAAGACCCCAATTCATTAGAATCCAATTCACTTCGGGCCTCCCTGGTGGTGCAAGGTGCAGCTACTGCAGCATGAGTTCCATTCCCGAACAGGGAGCTGATCTACATGGCGCAGCAGACCTCTCTCTCCTGTCACGTCTGGTGAGTCCTCTCACCCTCCATACCTCTGGCCTGTACCCCAGTTCTTGTATGCATAAATAAATCTTTTAAAAAGAAAATCCAATTCACTTAAGTGACCAATTTGCATATAATATTAAAAAAATTTAGTTATCATCTAGTTTTCATAATAGCGTCTTTAGGCGAATTGAATTGGATTCTGCTCCAGTTCTCTGATGCTGCAGTTAAAATCTGAGGGACCTGCAGAAAGGAAAAACCCACAGGAATATTAAAGAATATAGAATATTAATTGTTTTTCTAGGAAGGTGCACTACAGCGAATGGAAATCTGAGGTTATTAAAGAGCAGCGGATTCGGGGGAAACCTTACTGGTTCCTAGACTGAAATATACAAAACGAGGATTGTAATTGTAACCCATGGATTAATTCAGCGCGTGTACGCGTCTGCGCACGCGCACTCATGCAGGTTCAGCCTAGGTGAGCCCAGCTTGAGGGTCTAACACTGCTCTAGTATATTACGTCATCATAGTAACTGCAGCCAGTGCGCATGCGCCCATTTAAAGAGCCAGCGTGCTCTCGGAGTCATTCCGCCCGCCCTCTTCCTCAGATCCTCCCTCCTTCGTTTCCCGGGATTGTTCTGCTCCGCCCTGAGAAATCCAAGTAGCCAATCAACGGCCGCTTTTTCTTTGTCGTCAGTGGCGCGTGCCCCGGTTTCAAAAGTTCGGGGGCGGGCTCCCGGCTTCGCGCACGCGCCGTGGGCCTCTTCGCGCACGCTGGTTCCGCGTCCCCTTGAACTCTGCCTCCACCTGGCTGTAGGTGCCTCGTGTTTGTGGGTGTGTGGAGCTGTGGGGGCTTCTGAGGTGTCTCCGTCGCGATGGGCAAAACTTCCGACTCTAGGGGTCCGGGTGGCCGGCCCGACCCGGTACGGAGCTTCAATCGCTGGAAGAAGAAACATAGCCATAAGCAGAGCCAAAAGAAGCAGCTGAGGAAGCAACTGAAGAAGCCCGAGTGGCAGGTGGAGCGCGAGGTGATCAGCCGCCTCATGCAGAACTACCAGACGGTGAGGCGGGCGCTGGAGAGCTGGCGCGGGCGGGCGGGGGGACGTGAGGCTGCGGCAAGGGGCTGACGGTGGGGAGGGGCGGACCTGTCGCCGGGGACCCTGCCCGGGCAGCACGTCGTTGGTCCCCTGGGCTGGAGAAGGCAGTGGGCGAGAGCTGCCACCGAGGACAGGTTGAGGCTCCACAGGTGTCCTCTCGGTGCTCAGCCCAGGTCTCGTGACCGTCCTGGCCTCGTCTCACCCAGTGCAGTGCCGCTTAGGAGACATTAGTATGTGGAGTGACGGTGATGCTCGTAGCCCCAAGGATAATGGTGATACAGAGTCCTGTGTTTTGCAGCACTCACTGCCAGCTTTACGTTCATTATTCCCCGGGTCTAAGTTTACAGATGAGAACGTTGAGGCCCAGTGAGTAGGAAATTCGTCTGGAGCCTCACACTTTGTAGCTGGTGTGGCATTGCAGCCTTGACCTAATAATGTTTTTCTGATTCGTCAGCCTTGGCTTTTGACCTTTATGCCAGATTTGCATCCCTCGACACCATCCATCTTCCTTCCTGTGCCCGTTTTATTTACTTGCTTGTTCCCTCCCAAGAATTGGCATGGAAAAACCGGACTCTGTGTCTGTTTCATCCCCACTGTAGCTGATTACCCCTCTAGTTCTCATTTTCATATCTTGACCTCTTCTTCATGCTTTTCAGGATTGACACTACCCTAAATCCCACGTCAGTGACTGACACGGGATTTAGAAGGGTTGCCACCTTCTAGTGCAGTCAATGAGGAATTTACCGAGTGGATGTTTCTGGAATGTACCTGTGTCATTCAGGTGTAGCTTTCTTTAAAGCGATCCTTAGGTCAACATTATACAGGTTGACTTGCCATCTCACAACAAACCGAGTCAAGTTTGTTCTCATGACAGGTTTCCCCTGCTACCTGCAAGTAGAACATTTCTACTTGGTAGGTTATTTTTGGGATCAGGAAACACCTTTCTTTACCTTTAATTCATACGGAATAATTTTAGAGCATTTCCAGACCCACAGAATCAGCTGTCAAGTCATACTAAATCTGAACACTATTTTAAGGTAGGTGGAGGGAGAGACCGTGGGCTTTTAAAGCCAGTTAAATTGCACAAGGTTAAACAGCTAGTAAGTGAAGTTTCTAATTCAGTTTAGGTCTGACACCAGAACTCCAGACCACTGCCCTTTATTGCATTGCTCTGCACAAATGTTTGAAAACCAGTCTTTTCTCTGAGTTCAAAGAGCAGCTCTCCTCCCCCTTATTGTTTTATTACCTTAGAAATATTTTAAGATTTTTGTCAAGAAATCTATACACGAAGTAAACCAGCTGTTAGGACTGTCATTATTAGACTGGATACTTGCACATTTTGTTCTGTCTAGGTTCTCAGGTGCAGATCCTCTCTGCAGAGCACTTAAGGTGGTAGCACTTGTGCAGAAATTTACTGTGGCCCACTGCACACAGTGGTGTTCTGTAGCTTCACTGGGCAAAGACTGAGCAGTTTGACTCAAACATTTTGAAACAGTTGGACAGGTAGGTACTTGCTGAGGCCTAAGTAAAAATAGATGGGAAAAAATACATGTCTTTGTCCCTCAGGAATGTCAGGTGGGTTGTTGATTTGATACATTTTCACTGATGTTACGGTGGTAAACACTTGGAGTTCTGCACAGGTAGAGGGTGCTGCTTTAGTGGGGCAAAGGTTGAGTTGTCCTGTATTGTCCCACCTGGCTAGGAGCTTATAGGCCAGACTTGGTCTGGGAATTAGCTGTGGGATTGCACTCCCACGACTTCCTTTGTGTGGTGCACACACTGTCCAGCCTATTGGAGCTTGTTCGGGAGTGATGTGTTCTCTAGATAGAGAAGCTTGGCAAGGACATTGGAGGTGGAGGAAGCAACATGAAAGAAAAAAACTAAAAAGATGAGAGTACGTGGTGTTCTTCCCTTGGAGTGTGGTTTATCTCCCTGAATTGGCTTCAGGTGAGGTTGGAGAAGAGCGTGGAAGGTGGGTTGAGGGGCTTTGGAGGCAGGAGGAGGCAGAATACAGGTTCCCCCTATGATATGTAAGTAGAATGTTCTAATTTGGTGTGATTTGGAAGGTGATTTTTAGCCTTCCTAGACCCCCCAAAATACTCACCCAAACCATACTAAATCAAGGGCACGAGTGGCTGTCTCACCCTAGATAGTGTCCACAGTGTCCAGCAGTGTCCAAAAGTTCTAAACAAAAGGTCACTCATCCAAGATGATGCTGTCCTATCATCAGGGGCCTGGGGCTTAGGAAACATTGGCAAGCTGTGGGCCAGGATCCAATGCAGCACAGCTGGGCATGCTCATAGGTAGGGCCGCTGAGGTGAGGCCTCAGCAGCCACAGCCACAGTCTGAAGGTCGTGATGGCCAGCA
Organism: Galemys pyrenaicus; assembly: GCA_019455555.1. Taxonomy (NCBI): domain Eukaryota; kingdom Metazoa; phylum Chordata; class Mammalia; order Eulipotyphla; family Talpidae; genus Galemys; species Galemys pyrenaicus. Next base: position 4,071,829 of record JAGFMF010011614.1, on the reverse strand, counting down.
ATGGAGGCAGCAGCACTGGGAGGTGGTACCACCAGATGATTAACGGCTGTGACCCAGACACCGTGACTGTCATTTGTCAACAGGGCTGGGTAGCACTGGCCAGTAGTGCTGGTCACCTGGTCACTAACATTACTGCTGTTTGTGAGTTGTTGGCTCGCACCACCAACAAGCAGCTCTTTTGAGACATCAGGCCCAAGGCCTTGTGCTCCTTCCAGGGGAAGTCAGAGACAGGCTGGAGGCAGGCAGTGTCCCTGGCCTCTGCAAAGCTCTGGCTTTCCTGTGAAGTTTTTCAACTTCTTCTTTATTTGGAGGTCAGCTGCTGGATGCATCTGAGAGCAACAGTCTGAGCAAGCAGGTGTCCAGTCCAGAGCATCCCAAGCAAGTCCCGTGTGAGCAAGTCTCAATCCAGGAGTGTAGCCGTAGAACAGGCCTACGTGTCTGGTGAGCAGCAAGCACACTCCGAGTGTGTGAGAGTCAGCGCAAGCGAGAGTCCAGCCAGCACAGGAGGGCAGGGGTTTCAAGCAAGTCCCAAGCTGGATTCTGCCATCTCTGTATCCCCTTTCAGGTCTCCTGCCTACTCGTCTGATTGGACTAGTGTCAGTCCTACGGCGAATTAGATCATTTATGAATCAGCTCATATAGCTAGCACCTGAATAGTCCATTACGCGATCCTGGCACCGAAGCCACGGCCTCTCTACTGCCTGTTGCTGGAGGGAGTCACAGTATTGGAGCAACCCCATGGGGGCCCAGGGGCTGCATGCCCTGGCGTGGCATGATAGGAGAACCACTGATGTCCACCACCACTGCTGTCTTAGGCCAGCAGCCTGAGCTCCAGTGGGGCCACCCACCACCACATGAACCGCCTGTAAGCAGTTTCTGGCACAGTCTCCATTTTCACTTAGACACAGACCTTCCATATCTTCCAGACCTTTGCGTCGGCTGCATTCACTGGGCGTGCCGCTGGCCTATGCATGGCATCTCTGAAGACCTGTAAGCACTGGTGCCATGGTCCTCTGGCACTGCCTCTGAGAGCTGTCCAGCCTGGTATCTGGCACTGACCAGGGGGTCTTGGGATTGCTGCCCCGCTGATGCTGCTGCAGCGCTACCTGTGACTACCCCTGGCTGCCACAAATTGGGCCCTGATGCACCGCTTACCAGCGTGCCAATAGTTCCATGTTCTTATCGAGGGACAGCTCTATCATGAGCCAGCAACTTTTGGTTTTGACTACTGGACACTGTGGGCACGCAGTCAGGTAGGAGGAGTTGGCTATTTGTGGCCTTAGAAACTCTTAGTCACCCCTTTGTAGGTAAACCCTGTTGTTGTTACACCCTGAGATTGAGCTGTGTTTGGTAATTGTGAGCACGAGGGTGAGAACCCACAGACTGAATTTCCCATAAACTTACCTCTGTTTCAGAGGGTGCATGTTGGAGGGGCTGATGGAAAGTGGGGGGTTGAAGCTAATGGGGAAGATGTTGAGTTATTGTAGTTCAGCAACTGTTTCTGCAGTTGCCCGGTGACTCAAAGTCTGCACCTGGGATTCACCTAGACTTTTGTTCTTAATCACTTGCACTCTGTAGAAACAACATTCTAATCCAAATTTTGTTTTTACCCTTAATCAGAATTAGGTTGGTTGTGTTCTGAGGCAGGTTACTTTTCTTCCCTCGATTGCATTAGGTTGAACCTTCTAGCAAATTTTTATACTTTCCCCCTTTTATGCTTCCAGGATGGAAAAAAATGACTCACTTTAGTGAGAAAGAGTGTGGAGAATGGCAGGAGAGTATAAGGGATATCCACCCTGGCCTCTTCTCTGACCCCTTCACCTTTTCTGCCAGTGTTGGGATTCTTAAATAAGGACTATCACTGAAACATCTGTTCTTAGATGTTAGAGGGTGTGTGACTCTTGGAAGGCAGGCGGGATTGTTCTAAGGACTGGGAATGAGGGAAGAAAAAGAATGTTATCTCCTTTGTAGGAACCACACACCACACACGTTTTCTGCTGTGGTTATAAATATTCCTTGGAATATAATTGAGAGTCTTCTAGAACAGGGTCAGCAGACTTTTTCTGTATAGGGCCAGTTAGTCAGCATTTAGCTTTGTGGGTCGTGCATGCTCTGTCATAGCATCGACAATACATAAGGGGTGGTTGTAACTGTGCTACAATAAAACTTTATTTACAAAAAGGGGTAGCACATTGGGTTGGGCCTTTGGGCTATCATTTGCTGACCCCTGTTCTGTAGCATCAGTGGAATAAAAATTTGCTTTCCTCTTTGAGTGACTTCTAGGAATATGGTGAATAATGTTCCCTTGTAATGCCTGATGCATGCGACAGTTTCATGCCTCACACTCTGCTCTCCTCTCGGAGCTTAGCAGACTTAATATGTGCAGTAGTACATACTTCCTTTGAGTAATGCGTTCCTCCTCTGCCGTCTTTCTGGGGCTGCAGGGGGACTGAAGAGTGAGACACCTTTAAGCTTTCCATTCGCTGGGAAAATGGCCTTTTAACTGATAGTACCACAAGCGTATACCCCTAATTTTAATGTCCTGTTTGAGGGATTACCTTCTAATTAAGGTTCCTTGATGGGATGGGGTATTATTTGAACAGACTTGACTCCCTCTAATGCTAATACACTGATTCCTTCTCTCCAGTGTTATCTAGAGTGATTTGTAGCGATTAAGGAAGCATTTTAATATTTGTTTTCAGCACTGGAGACCACAGAGTAACCCTGTGTGGGCTATGTTAGAATCTTGGAAAAGCAGAGGCATCGACTGTAGAATGAAATACAAGTTGTCATCCCTTTATTGCCTGGAGTGTATTTAAATGAATGAACCTCACCAATACAACTTTCCCTTTTGTGAATCATGAATAATTTGGCAGCATATTCCGAGATCTGAGTAGTTCCTGCTTTCAGCATCTGTAATAAAATAATTCTCCAGAGCATCCGAAATGAAATTCAGAATATTGGGTTTATGCTAATGTAGAACATTAGTAATGAACATTGAGATAATGTAAAGTAAAAGGGCAAAATATTACTTACTGTGGCTTCGAAGCATCACAGAGAAACTTCTAGTGTTCAGTAGCTGCCCCTTGCAGTATTCCCCCAAGTGGGTGGCTGGCTGCTTAGATTTCCCAAGCCTCTGATTTAAGGTTATAACTTTGAAAGGTTTGTGCTAATGAGACATTTCTCCAAATGGCTTTAATCTGTTCTCCAAAATGTATAAATTGAACCATTCTCTTCGTGGTCTGTGGTTTATAGAAATTTTGCCTCTTATTAAACTGAGTCCTGGAAGGATGAGCTGAAAGTAAATTTGTTCCTTAAATGAATGTGAGGATTAACAGTTTTAGAGGTAAGTGATATACAAGGTGGTGGAGAGTGTATGTTTTGAAGAAATCAGGTTTTTTAAAAAATCAATTGAAATGGTTACAGACTTAGATTTTTGAGGAATAATAGCTTGTTCAAGGCATATTTCCTTTCAGAGGAAATCATGGTTTTTAATTACAAGGGATGGTTGAGTTGAGTCTGGTGTCGAGGATGAGCTGTGCAGCACAGCGTTGACAAAAGTGAGTTCATTGTGTAACACATGCTTGTCTCACCGGGGTCTTTTTTTCTCCCTGCCAGATAAATGTAAATGAAATTACAAGATTTTCAGATTTCCCTTTATCCAAGAAAACATTGAAAGGTAGGTATGTGGTGTGCTCTTTGGGATCTCTTGGTGCTTTTTCATAAATAGTGAAAGGTTTCTGGCGTTTATTTTAAAGATTTATTTTTATTTGTGTATACAAGAACTGGGGTGTAGGCCAGAGTTGTGGGGGTGTGAGATGATTTACCAGAGACAGAGTAGAGAGCAAAACAGGCAGACCTACTGAAATACACTGTTGAAGGGAGTAGCAGACAAGACAGGAGAGGTCTGCTGTGCTGTGTGGGTCAGCTCCATGGCCGGGGATTGAATGCATGCTGCAGTGACTGGTGACAACTTGATAGCTCTGAGACTTTCATCCCTGTACCACCAAGGAGGCCCATGTTTCTGGAGTTTAACCTGAAATCTTTTGTTAGCAAATAATTTTGCTATTGTGAAAGCATGTAACATGAAACAATATTAATTCATTTGAGTTTTATGAAGGTGCCATTCTCCTTAACTTTTCTAGATGGGATACAGAACAATAATATAAACCAACAAGATGCCAGGCTTCTGAATACTTAAAGCCTAATTTTATTAAAATAAGCAAGAGAGCAAACATAAATGTGATACATTTTGTATTAGTTTGTCAGGATTCCCATAAGAAGATACAACTGACTGTGTACAGAGGGAGGCTGGGAGTAGAAAGGTGAAGGACTGGATAGGACAAGTTTCCTCGGTGGACCAAATTCCCCCCTTAAAAGGACATTAGTCGGATTGGGTGAGGGCCTTATATTCTCATGAACTCGTTTGAACTTGTCACATCTTTCAAGTTCTCTCTGAATCGTCACATTTCAGGGTGCTATAGGTTGGGACTTCAGCATATAGATTTTAGGGAACACAGTTTAGCGGATATTCTAAAGTATCACCTTCCTCACTCCATACTGCCAGGTTTGCAAGAAGCACAATACCGTCTGGTAACCGAGATACAGAAGCAGACCATTGGGTTGGCTTTGCAAGGCAAAGACGTTCTTGGAGCTGCCAAAACGGGGTCTGGCAAGACTTTGGCTTTCCTTGTGCCTGTGAGTAGTTTATTCATATTGGGTCAGATCCTCTGTTCTGATTTCAAACCATTCCCTGTCTAGATAGAAATGATTATGGAGAGTTGTTTTAATGTTTTTCTTTGACATTTGGTTACATTTTCTTTGGAAAATCCTGGAGTCAATAATGGCCAACATATGCCATTTTTCTTGCATGTTGGAATACCAGTAATTAGAAATGTTTCTGACCAGGTTGGGCAGTATAAATCCTCTAACTCTGGACTCAGAGATGGAGCATTATATTCAACTGTCCCTCAGCTGTTATCCCTGACTTATTTAACAAGAAGATGTCTCAGACCATTTGGGGCCAGGTAGAGACTTGGGGTCAAAGGCTACTCTCTCTAGAGAATTACTGAACATGTTTGCCTTCTCCATCAAGGTTCTCGAAGCCTTATATCGTCTGCAGTGGACCTCAACAGATGGGCTGGGGGTTCTGATCATCTCACCTACGAGAGAACTAGCTTATCAGACCTTTGAGGTTCTCCGAAAAGTAGGAAAGAATCATGACTTTTCAGCTGGTCTCATCATCGGTGGAAAGGTTTGTGCTTTTGTCCTTCCTTCTGTCACTTATGTTGGAAACTTGTGGCATTTGACAGGGAAGAGGTGGAGATCTCATTAGACACACAAGTGAGCCCCTTCGGCAGTGCCTCGTGGCGTGTAGTACCCTGGTGTGCTCACTGCCCGTCAGTGTCTGGCTGTCAACTTTGCGTGGCTCAGATTCTGAGACTAATATTCTAATTGATCTGCAAATATATCACTGTCAGTTGGGGGCGATGACATTTCAGTGTAGTATAGCATCAGAGCTTTCCTGGGTCAGCAACGAAAGGAAAGAAGATGGAGAGAGGAGCTTCCATGGACACTTGCTTTAGGTCTAGGTCCTCACCGTGAACCTGGAGGGCCCATAGCTGCTTGTCTCTTAGATTGTGAAATAAATACTTGGATTCTTGAATTTGTATGTAAACATGGACAAATAATATCACAAATCCTCACATCCTTAAGTAGCCATCCCTGCTTTTACAAGAATATTCTGTGCTTCCTGTTTCCAGAATAGAACCTCTAGAAAGTAGAACGCTCAGCTTGCTTTTCAGTTCAGGAGGTGCAGTGACTGGTGAAGGAGCACCTGTTCGCTGCCCCTGGGGCCTGACGTCAGGAAGGGGAATCACTGCGGCCCACGTCCATTTGGGCAGTGCTGGCAGGCCCGAGCGGAAATGAAGACTGGGAGCATTCCTGTGATTGCTTCCTGGGCCTTGAAATCCTGGGTGTGATTAAGGAATTTTTTTTTTTTCTTTATATACCCAGATCTTTATTTGAACAATTTTCTATAGTAGCTAGGAGAATACAGCATTAACGACACACATTTACTAAGTACAACATTAAACAACTACATTTTTGGAACATAAATGCCAATCTGATATTGTTTTGGTTTTCATCTTAGCACTAAGTGGTATCTACTGAAAACCCATGTTTCAAAGGCTTTAGATATGAGGTGAATCAGTAACTTATTTTTAAAATTTCCATGTGTGATATGATGGTAGAGGTTCAGTTTAAAATTAGTTAATTGATAATGCCTTTAACTTCTCAGCACTTCTGCTTCCTTTTTAATGGCTGAGTATTTCACGTAAGAACTTTAAAAAGTCTGTCCTATTTTTCTGTGTAGATCAAAGTAGAATTCCCTTTCCAGATTCCAAAAGGGAAGACACGTTCAATTTCATTGTCATTAAAAGGCATGATCATTTCACAGTAAATTAACAGTTAAAGTTAATAATTAAAATATGTTAAATGTCATGAGTTCATTTCTGTGCAATGCTGGTTTTCACTAAGAATTTTTATTTGGCCCACAAATTTTGATGTGCTGCAGAAATAGAAGGGAGAAATTATGTTTGTGTCTCGAGTAGCTACATTGCTGTGATGAATGCCACATGCAGATGGCTTTTATAGTCTGGGTACACAGGCTGCTCAGTGATGTGTCTGTGTAATCAAAGGAAACAACTGTTTTCAGGATCTGAAACATGAAGCTGAGAGGATCAATAACATAAACATACTTGTTTGCACGCCAGGCCGGCTTCTCCAACACATGGATGAAACAATATGCTTTCATGCTACCAATCTTCAAATGCTAGGTGAGTCTAATGAATTTCTAAGCAAGAAAATCTCAGACTTAGGGAGCCTTCCTACACTGTAATGTTAGAAAACTGTATTGTAAAAATATGATTAAGGACAAAGCAACTTTTGGCATATCGGTTCTAAGTTCAGAGATTGCAACTAGATTCTTTTCTTAAAAATCAAGATGGAAGAATTATATTCTTTTTATATACTTTTAAACTTAGTGTACTCTTATATGTGAAATTAAGCACTTCAGTATTTCACACTAAGAGTTTTATTTTAACTTACATATTTACATCTGGTGGCATTGACTTAAAAGTATTTATGTCACCTTTTTATTTTGGAATAATCGTAAAGTTACAGAAAATTTGCAGCGATAGCTCATAGAGATGCTGTCCGCTGGTCCCCCAGTTTCCTCTGCACTGCTGTTCTATAAAACTGTGGTAGACTTCGTCTAAAGTAAGACATTAAAATATCGATGCATTCTATAAATTCCAGATTCTGGATTTCACCTTTTATTTTTTGGGACCATCCAGGCTACCACATCCCATCTAGCCTAACAGAGCTTAAATGTTGTAGTTTCACTTGATGAAGTTCTTTTCTCTTTTTTTAGTCCTTGATGAAGCAGATAGAATCCTGGACATGGGCTTTGCTGATACCATGAATGCTATTATTGAAAATCTTCCCAAGAAACGTCAGACTTTACTTTTCTCAGCTACACAAACCAAATCTGTAAAGGATCTTGCACGATTGAGCTTGAAAAACCCTGAGTATGTCTGGGTTCATGAAAAAGCAAAATACAGGTGTGTGCTATTTGAACTAAATTCAGTGGGAATCAGTGTTCTCTTCAGTAAGAATTTGGTATTTCAAGTTAATGCTACTTTTCTAGGAGAGGTCTTTTGTATTAGCTATGAAAAGAATAATAAATATATTAGTAAAAATTTAAGTTTTTGCATCTTTGAAAATGAGAATACTCTGGTGCAGTATTCTGGGGAACAAATTTTTTTTCAAAAGATGTTAACAAATATTCACTAACCATCATAATAAAATGGGGGTGAGTTGGGGGAATGTATCCCTGAATAAATAAATAACAGATGTTGAGTAAAAGTTAAAACAATTCCCTTTAAGACTTCTCGGAACCTTTAGTATTTTCATGGGCATTGCAATTCTCTAAAGCATGGGAATGGAATATTGCATCTTTCATTTATCAGAATCATTTGGCTGCAGAATCATTCTTTTAAACTTCATTATGTAGGACTGATGTGCTCTGGAACACGTTATCAAATGCACTCATTTCTAGCAAAATACATTTCTGTTTAAAGTGTTCAAGCAACTGTTTTGTCTTGACATTACTGAAAATGAAAGAATAAGATACATATGTTTGTGGCTGTAAAAGTGTAGGGGTTTCTGTGATCTATAAATGTTTTGGTAGAATTATGTTCTTGAAAAATGTTACTTAAAAAATTCTTATTAAGGAAACATTGGTTTACAGCACTGTATATGGCTTAGCCATATGGGCTCCTCCTCTTCAGGTATTGTCACCACACCACACTCACCATCAAGGCACCCACTCCACCATAGTCCATTGTTCCCCTTCCCCAAAGGTATGGGACCTGGGTGTCCACAGGATTAAAATGGCAGAGTAGAAACATCAGGTCTAGGATATGGCACTTGTTGGGTATCAAAAGTTGTAAGCGTCCTTTCTGTTTCCCTTTCAAAGTTCAAAGAACTTGGGCTGGCAAGGCTGGAACTCCTGGTTTCCACTGGTTTAAACTCAGATGATCATGGGGAGGAAAAATATACACTGTACAAAAATGAAAAAGAATGTAAAATATAAAATATTATAAAATATAAAATAATGTAAAATATAATAAAAAATATATTTGTAAAACCTCAGATGAGCAAATCCTAGTAAGGCGCCTGCGGTGAATCAGTAGTTTGATTTCACAAGGTAAAAATATGTAAATTAACCATCCCCTTCCCCTTCCCCTTCTGATAACCTCAATTCTACAGTCAGATTTCTGGGGTATGTTACTGGTTGGATTTTATCTGACCTTTTGTTTCTCTGTATTCCACATGTAAGTGAAACCATCTAGTACTTGTTTTTCTCTTTCCGACTTAATCACTTAGCATAATCTCCTCCATGTTGTCCTAAATGGCAAGAGTTTCTTTTTTTAATAGCTGAGTAGTATTCCACTGTGTATATATACTGTGATTTTCTAATTAACTTTTCATATATTTTCTAATTAGAATATACTTTCTAATTAACTTTTCAAATGAAGTTTTCACACTTCAGCTATTATAAATAGTATTGCAATGAACAGAGGATTGCATATACCTTTCAAATTAGTGTTTTTGCATTCTTCAGGTAGATACCTAGGAGTAGAATTGCTGGGTCATATGGCAGATCTATTTCTTTCTTTCATTTTTCTTTTTTTATTTATGCATACAAGAGGTGGGGTACAGGTCAGAGGTGGGGGTGAGAGGATTCCCCAGAGATAGAGCTGGAGCAGAACAGGCAGATCGACTGAAATACACTGCTAAAGGGAGCACTGGGCAAGGCAGGAGAGATCTATGGCAGATCTATTTTTAATATTGTGAGGAACCTCTGTACTGCTTTCCACAGGAGCTAGACTAGTCTGCATTCCCACCAACAGTGTACAGAGGTTCCTTTCTCTCCATATCCCAGCCAACACGTATTGTTTGTGGTCTTTTTGGTGTGGGCCATTCTTGTAGGTGGGAAATTGGTTTTAAAGTGTATTCTGATATAGCTAGAAGTGTGTGTCTGTTTCACATGATCATCGTTTCCTACTATGGAAATACTCTGCTTCCAGAAGTGTGTTCCAGTGATTAGTTCAATTTGTAAAGATCTCTGCAAGTTGTAAAGATTCAACTCTGTTATTTCTGTCTTAAAGCTTTCATTTCTAGCAATGAATTGTTAGTCTAAAAAAAAAATAGATTGGGAAAATGAATTGGGTTATCCTACTGCAAAGTCTTTTTACAGTGGTCCAGGTGAATCTGAAAGCACAGAGTACTACAGTCATTCTTGTCTAACTGCACTTCTGCAATATGCAAACAAGCTCCTTTATGCGGGATGATAGCTTTTTAACCTTAAATTTAAGTCAGTGATGATTCATGCCTAGACTCATTATGTCAATAGGATATGAAAAATTGTGATTTCTGCTTGTTTTCTTCATTGACTAGAATACTTTTATATTAAAAAGCTTTACCATACCACCTACTTGATTATCTAAGTATGGTTGTTACACAACCAGGATACCAGAATGCAAACTTTGTTTACCACTTTTGACTGAGGTAGTTCTCCAGCATTTTCTAAGGGTGAGCTTTATTTTTCTTTATTAAGATGAACTAATAGACTTCATGATATTTAATGATAAATTAATAATTTAAAGATACTAAGTCACAGATTTAAATGTACTGTCTTTTTTGGCCATCAGTGAATAGAAATTATTATTGTATTTTGAATATTCAAATTGTTGTTCATCATCCCAGATTTGACTAGTAGGAGGTTCAAGTTGTTACCTGGATCCTCTACACAGCTCTGCAATCTTTGGCTTCCTTGCTTTCTGGCAAAGTAGTCACCTTACACATTTCTGTCCCATGCAGCAGCTTTTCAGCAAGATACTGTATTTAGACATCATAGTCTAGGTACCGGTAGGTGGATACTTTGTTCAAGTTTCTCAGTGGGCAACTCTTTCCTTTTTTTAAGAAGACACAGGTGTTCATGTTGATACTTAAAAATTAAATTTAAGATAATAGTCTTTTACTCAGCTTCTTTGATTTTTATATATGTATTTTCACACACACATATGTGTCTATACATATGTATGGAGATAACATATATACACACATGCATACATGTATAATGTCAAACATCTTCATTCTTATTATCTTTAATGTATTTGCTTCATTTATCAGTATATTATATAGTTTAAGGATAATGCCAGTATTATTATAAACAATACAGTTAAACTTACAAGTTTTAGACTTCTTTGCATTTTTTCCCTCTATATATCCCACTAAGAATATAACAATCATTCCTTTGAAATAATTGTTTTGTCTTTAAGCTATTAACTTGACATAATAGAGAGGCATAGTGGTTTCATTTTGCTTTTTTCCCCCTAAGATTTATATTTATTTATGCATGCATAATAAGAACTGGGGTACAGGCCATAGGTGTTGAAGGGTGAGAGACTTCACCAAAGACAGAGTAGAGAGCAGAGCAGGTGGATTTGTTGAAATACACAGCTGAGGGAAGCAGTGGGTGAGGTAGGAGAGGTCTGTTATGCCATGTTGTTCAGCTCCCTGGCCGGGTATTGAACTTGTGCTGCAGTGCTGCCAATAGCTTGATAGCACTGAGATCTTAACCCCTTATGCCACCAGGGAGGCCCTGTTTCATTTTGCTTTATAAAAAAATTCAATTCATTTTATTTTTTTAAATATTCCCTTATGGAGAACCGACTTAGTTTTTGGGTTGTGTACCTCCCCCCCCCCCTTTTTTTTTTAAATATAAACATACATAGGAACGCCTATTTGTGAATATATACACACACACGCACACACACACACCACTCTAATAAGTGGTTAGCAAATTTTATGTACTGTTTTGCTTCTTTCTCTTAACCATGTATCATAGAGTTTACAGTGACATAAAGATAACTCCCCCATTTTCTTTTCTTACAGTTGCTACTTGATTGTGTGGACAGATAATAGTTCCTCACTGATGGACATATGGGTTGACTTACATCTATTTTTGTTTTATAAGTACCATCTTTTTTTAATCCCTCAAATGTCAAACGTGGTTTTAACTTGTTACATTTTGTTTGCTTGTGTCTAAAAGTATGTTTAAAAATAAATTTTGACTCAGGAGTCAACCAAAAATAACATCTTCTTGTCAGTTTTCAGGACAGAATCCTAGGAGTAGGTTTATTAGTTCAAAGAGTAAATGTTTGTGTATAGCTGTGGAACATCTTAGGAGACAGTCCACATATGCAGCACAATTGAAGGAATTTCACATCGAGCACCTTCTACCTGCCACTTGGTAGCATTAACTGTTCATTTATCCGTCCCTCTAGCTGTGCATCAACTCACTTTATTGCGTTTCAAAGTGAACTGCAGGTATCTGTAGATGCTTCAGTATTTCTATAGGTGCTTCAGTACACACATCACTAGAATTCATTGGTATAGGGATTTTATTTTCTTGGTGTAAGAGTCACATACAAAGAATGAACAAATCAAGAGTACCTTCGCTGAGTTTTGGTAAGCGTGCCTGTCTGTCAAGTCCACATCCCTGTTGCAATGGGCCTTACCAACAGCCCGGTCAGTTCACTTTGCTTCTGCTGATTTGAACATTACCTTTTCAGACAGAGGTGACCGCTATTTGCCTGTGCATTATTGATATGTAATGTATGAGGGATTTTGAATGTATTTTAGTGTGTTGAGCTCATTTCTTAAGGGGCAACTGACACATTCTCATCTGGGGTATACGTATATAAATGTGTATCTAAGAAATTTGAATGGCATGCCATTGTTAAAATTTGTTTTCCCTTTTTTTTTTTTCGATTTGACATTCAAGGTTATCCAACATGTTTTTAATATTTTCCCTCTTTTTTTACATAAGCACCCCTGCCACTCTGGAACAGAACTACATAGTTTGTGAGCTGCAGCAAAAAATAAGTGTGCTATATTCCTTTTTGAGAAGCCACCTGAAGAAGAAAAGTATTGTATTTTTCTCCAGTTGTAAAGAGGTATACTGTGTTTATTTTTCTAATGGTATTCATGTTAAATCATCCCTTCCAAAAATTCAGTCAACAAATAGCACTTTTCTGTTCTGCTATATAGTGCTGAATGTGCTGAGGAATCTGTTAAATAATGAGAAGCCTGTGTCTTAGTTTTAAAGGAACCAGTGAATGAGACCTCAAAATCAATAATGGCAAAAAAATGTCTTTTTAATTTCAAGATCGTCACCACCTAGCACAACCCTTAGTATGTAGTAGCCCTCACTAAATATTGATAGAACTGAATGGCTGGGCTTTCTAGAGGGCTGGACCATCTGATACCCACCAGCCCTCCGTGAGGACTGAACAGAGGATGTGTCTCCAAGCCTCCATGTCTTTGTTCATGCTGATCTCTGGAGCGGTCTCCCCAAAGCCATGCCTTCACGCTAGTGCAGGGGACCCTTTAATGTCTTTTGAAACCAAGCTCAGATCTTACACTTAGAAGTCATTTGACACTCTTGAATCTCCTTATTACTGTCAACTGTTTCCTCCTCATCCTTTTTAGTAGTTATAGTTTCATTCAGCTACCAAATATTTCTTCAGCTCTAGCCATGTGCCATAAAAAAGGATTCCAGCATGTATAAGAAAACTTGGCAAGCTGGGCAGTGGCAGTATCATAGCCAGTGAATTTTATCTGAGGGACAATTACTGATAACTGAAAACAATCCCTTTCCCCCAAAACAAACAAAACTTGATCTGTTATCTCAGAGAAGGGACTGTGCTTGATGTATATGTCACTTTTCCTGTACTATATTTTAGAATCTCTGATGACGTTTAGTTGTTGTATAGTAGGTTGATTCTAGACTTACTGCTTTTGGAGTAGTTTAGCATGATAAATATGCAGGTTAGTGTCCCTTCAGTCTATGGGGAAGATAAGTGGTGGTCTCTCTTGTTGAGGAAAGTATAGTATCATTTCTTCCTTTCACTTTATAAACAATGGCTTCGTATTTTACTTCCTGGAGGATCTATAGAGTTCCAGAACTTGACATCTTTTAAAGCAGAGTTGTTTTAGTATCTGCATAAAAGGAATTTTTAGAAGTTTTGTTTGAAATTTCTATTCCCTAGTGTTCTGCCTTCCCTCTTACTGCGGTGAATGAAGTGTCCTTGCGTCTGTCTCGTACCAGCCCTCTACATGTGCTCCAGACCCATCCTCTCGCCTGTGCCAGGCCTCTGTTGATCCAGATACCCTTTCTCTTCAATTCCTTCCATCATTCTTCGATGTCATCTTTCTCAAGAGTGAGAAACAAATCTCTTGTCTCACTTCCTGCCTCCTTTCTGTTTTTCTTGACAACAGACCCTTTTAGAGACTTAGCTTTGTTAGTTCTATCACTGCCTTATCTCCTCAGCCCTCTTCTGAGCCAGGCCTGCCTCACTAGATACAGCTTACTAGAGTCAGTGGTCACTTACTAGCCCTCATCTTTCTTGATTGTTCAAAAGCATGAGACTATGCTATTCCTCTTGAAAGACTTCTTTAGATTTCTGTGACTTCACTCACTAACCTCTTAGCTCCCTTTGCTTTCTGATTGTTCTGTTAGTCTGTTTTGCTGGGATCTCTGCTGCCTACAGCTTTGATTGTCTCAGACCTCCACAGTACTCTTTTTCCATCAACTCTTTTTAGGTGACCTCTTCAGTTCTGTAGTTTTCACTTCCAGCTAATTATGGCAACTTCCAAATCCACATCTTAAGTTCTGACCTCTTCCTTAGTCAGAATATTTCCGTTACCTCAGTTTGATGGCAAATTGTGGGCATTTCAAATTTAATATAAGAAACAATTTAAGATTTCCTATCCCTGAGATATACTCCCTCCTACTCTCTCCATTTATGTAAAGGACTGAATCCTTAATTCTTGGGTGTCTGCGTCCTATATTCAAGGACAGCTCTCATCAGTGCTATCATTTCTTACCACCTCCTATGCTGCAGAGCAGTGTGAAAATGTAGAAAATGCTTAACTTTGCTTAGCCTGCTGGTTGGCCTTTCCATTCCGTCACTTCCTTTCTTACCATTCTTCCATGTTGTAGCCAGAGTAATCTTTGGAAAGTAGAAACTGCAATTTGTCGCAGCTTAATTCCTTCAGTGACTTCTGTTTTTGTAAGTTAGAATTAAACTCCTTACTTAGAATCGACATGACTTTTTCTGTATAGGTCTTCTAACTCAGCTAGTTTGTTCAGGTGCCAGGAATTAAAGTTCAGCACTGATTCCAAAAATGCAGATTACAGAAAGTTTTTCTGGCCTTGCTTGACATGTCCTCCATTTCCATAGTGCTTTTCCGAGTTCGGTTTGCTTGAGAGGACTCTCAGGTCTACAGGTGCTCTTCCTATCTCCCCTCTTGGTGGCCCTTTGAAAAACTTTGCAAAAGAAAAGTCTGAGTTCATTTATCACTGATCTTGTTGGTGCACAGTCTCGGGGTCAGAGAACCTTCCCGCCACCAGTATTGCTGTTGAGCAAGCGAGTAACTAATGATTAGGTAGCAAGACATTTTGTTATTCAAGTGGTTTTCCATTTATTTCAGTGAGATTTGAACAGAGATTTATTGGAGTTTTTAATTGATCAGTAAGATTGCTTGTAATACTCTTATCATTCGTAGTTTTGATGTACTTTACAGGAGCTCAAAGAGGTAAGGTTCTGGGGAGGGGAGGGGTGGGGGGAGGGCAAAGACGGGGAAGATCCCAGAGGGTGCACAAGGGACTGAGGTGATGGCGCACGGGTGAAATGGTGGTGGGTACCCCCTGGGGACTACAAATGATGTCAAATATAACTAATAATAATAAAAAAAAATTAATGAAAAAAAAAAAGAGGTAAGGTTCTTTCTAGTCCATTTTCTATTTTCATGAAGAAATTTTTCAACATTTAAGAGATAATAGGATAAATGCTGCTGTAGTCTGCCTAGGTCTGCTTGTCAATATTCTTCATTCATAAATGCATAAACTAAAGAGAAAACAAAAATGTCCGTTATGTCTAGTCTCATCAAGAGATATATTTAAAATAGAGGGATTTTTTAGTGTCTAACAGTTCTATCAAATTTTAATCTTGTTTTGTTCAGTTCTCTACTAATCATAATAGCTCAG
The DNA here is from genome assembly GCA_019455555.1 of Galemys pyrenaicus. NCBI lineage: Eukaryota > Metazoa > Chordata > Mammalia > Eulipotyphla > Talpidae > Galemys > Galemys pyrenaicus. The sequence continues at coordinate 4,056,147 of JAGFMF010011614.1, read as the reverse complement.
TCTGAAAAGAGACCTTTAAATACAACCATAGAGCACAGGAAATTTAAAAGAAGTTAAAAACTGATGTTCATATAGTTTGTTGTCGACAATCATGATTTGTGATAAAATCCATCAGAGGCTTTAAAGCATGAAACTATTAAGTCAAAATTCTTTGGGGTTAGGAAATGAGTTTAAGGAGGGAAAGAAATGATGTGAAATTTCTTCTCACAATTGAGGGGTCCCATCCCACATGCATAGTCTCTCATTTTTCCATATTCTTAAGCATTTGGTGGTGGGTATCAAATTGCTCTGCTATTTAGAATCTTCTAAATACATTTCTAAGACATAAGCATTTTATTATTTTTTTAAGATTTATTTTTTTATTTATGCATACAAGAAACGGCGTACAGGTCAGAGATGTGGGGGGTAAGAGGATTCACCAGAGACAGTGCGGAACAGAACAAGCAGATTGACTGAAACACACTGCTGAGGGGAGCAGCGGGCCAGGCAGGAGAGGTCTGCTGTGCCCTGTGAGTCACCCCTCTGGCTGGTGGCAGGGATCGAACTCATGCTGCAGTGGCTGTGGTTTGCCCCATAGTGTGTTATTTAACCTGCTGCTCCACCAGGGAGGCCCACATAAGATCAATGTTGACATTTTCACTTACATTTTGAATAATCAGATATCAAATGAAAAATGTAAAAGGACCATCTTTTTCCCCAAAATTCTTTTAAAAGCTAATGTGAACAAGAAGTATTTAAGACCACAGTTCCAGGCTCCATTTCCTTTTCTGTGCTCTATTTTTTTTTTTTTTTTTACCTGTGGACTCTTACTTTCTTAAGGTATCCTTAGCATTTATGGTGGTCCTGCCGGAGGCTTACTTCAGCCTGCTATCCAGAAGTCCCAGACTCCCTTTTCTGTTGCCCTCTAGGTTCAGTATCTGTACCGAGTGTTCTGCAGACTCCGTCCTGGTGTTTCTATCCTGGCCCTGCATGGTCGACAGCAGCAGATGAGAAGAATGGAAGTCTATAATGAATTTGTCCGCAAGAGAGCAGCCGTGCTTTTTGCTACTGACATTGCAGCCAGGGGGCTGGGTAAGAATGCATTTTAAAAGGAGATAAGCAGTGATCATGGGATACGAATTTCTTATACATGGGTATGGGTTTATTTTGGGACTTTAACTAGTTTGAGTGGGAGAATTGGTCTTGTAAGACAAGTAAGTAATTGATAGGCTATTAGTGTTCATCATCTCAGTTACCTCAGTGAAAATTCCCAGGCTTTCATCTTCTGTGTTGTACTGTGTCATGATAATTACATCACAGAATTCTGAGGAGCATACAGGATCAGAGAGAGGTTGAAGATAGAATGCCCTTTTTCCTTCAAAATTGGAACCTTGAGAAATATTACTAATAAAAACAATGAAATCCATTCTTTCTCCAGCTAATTTTTATTTAAAATAATTAATATTTAATGTGTTCACATTTTCAAGAAGCCACCATGATGATATTAAACAAATGGTGGGTTTGTGATTTGAGGAAATTCATTTAAGAGGTAAGAACAAAGGATGCGAATAAATAAATGGTAACATGAACTCTTCACTTTATTTTTCAGTTATGCAAACTGTAAACATACACAAAGAGACGAGGTCTCAGCTAAGCGCCTGCATACACCGCCCGGCTTGGGCAGTGATCTTTGGGTGACCATGATCACTTGAAATCTGGCCAGTGCAAATGAGGAACAATGGGCTTTTTAATCTTGCTGTTACTAAAATTTTAATTTCAAGAAAAATAGCTATGGTGCTGAGCAGTATGGATTAGAGTCTGACATATTTGAATTGCATCTGACTTACCTTTGAATTCTTACTTTGTGCTTTGTTAAATAAATACTTAGTATTTGCAGTCTTGTTGCTGTAATTTTTGCTGCTGAGACAATTTGTGTACTTAGATTTTTTTTTTCATATCTTTTAGTTTTTTTAAAAAAGATTTATTTATACATACAAGAACCGGGGTACAGGCCAGAGGCGCGGGGAGGTGAGAGGATCCACCAGAGACAGAGTGGGGAGCAGAACAGGCAGATCTACAGAAGTACACTGCTGAGGGGAGCAGTGGGCGAGACAGGAGAGGTCTGCTGCGCCATGTGGTTAGCTCCCTGGCCAGGATTGAATTCGTGCTGCAGTGGCTGCGGGTTCTTCATAGTGCGGTGCTTTAACCCCATGCGCTACCAGGGAGGCCCTTCATATCTTTTAAATAACATTTTCCTCTTTTACTCCTTTAATTTTCTCTTTCTGGAAGAATATTTGACTTCTTTGATTTTCTAATGTTTCTGCTTCTTTTACTGTCCATCTTGTCTTGTTCTTCACAGAAGATTTCTTGCTTTATATTTCAACTTTAATGTTAAAATTATGATGAAGCAGAGTACCTTTATTAAATAGCCTCCTTCTTGGTTAATGGTTGCAGTGTCCTATATCTGTGAAGACATTAGATTTTTAAAAGTCCTCTCCACAGTTTGTTTCTCTGGACTGTCATCTGTACACTTGGGACTGCCTTTCATTTTTGAGGCTTTTTCTGTGGGCTTCAATTGGATGGCCTTTTATATTTAACAATGAGGCACCGAAGGCTTATTTGAAGAGATTTATATGTGATTGGCATTTGTTATCTAATGACTGGACTGAGGGCCAGTGAAGAAATTAATGAAAAGTTCAGTAGCCAGAAATACAGACAAGGATGAGTAGTTATTGCTGTGAAATGGGAAGAGGGACTTAGACATCATTAACTCAAAGACAGATGGGAATGGAAGGAAAAGTAAATTTACTCCATTTAAACATAGGAACCAGTTTTGCAGTTCCTGGGAGCCCATGAGAATTGGGCCATTTTGGGGTATTTCATTGTTTGACACAAAACAACCTGTCTCTTCTGTGTCAGACACAGAATAATATTCACATTAATACACTCTCAATAATTTTAGTTCACTTTGTGAAAGAAGAGACATGCTTGTTATCTCTTGTTTCACACAATTAACTTTATTTATTTTTATTAACATTCAGAAATGATATCAGTTCTTGATAGAAAGTCCTGGATAGTAATTTTGTAAAATAAAAGTGGTATGGCAGGGCAGATCTCAAAACTGATTTCCTAATTTGGCTTGCTTTCTGTATAGATTTCCCGGCTGTGAATTGGGTTCTTCAGTTTGACTGTCCAGAGGATGCCAACACATACATTCACAGAGCAGGTAGAACTGCCAGGTAGGTACAATCTTAATACACAAACAGTTTTGTGGTGTAGGTTGATAGCAGCTGGTCAGCTGTTGTAAGTTATTATGGCCAAGACTTGATCATCATGCTGAGAAAAATCCATGAAAATCTTCAGTTTTATTGGTCTAACTTTCTTCCCTTTCTAAACTTTTCACCAAAATTGCTCATTAAACCTTCTCTCACTGAATCATTAAGGCATGGACTATCATTCAGTCCCTGTTTTCAGATGAGCAAGTCTCTGAGCAGTTGCACATTTGTTCAGAGATCCACGGAACCAGGATTTGACCCTGGCAGTCTCAGTCCGCCAGTCCAGTTCTGCACCTTCACCTTCTGAGGAATGCGCTAGTAAATGGCACTTTATCTGTGCCTTATATTTGCTAATGAAATGTGTGAGAACTATTTGGAAAAGATATATAAGGTGTTGCACATAAGAAGATATCTGAATGAAGAAAATCACATGCTATCATTGATGTCGAGGTTGCAAGGAAGTTGGGAGATGATGCACATAGAATTGTTAATGGTTAGATTAGCATTTACCATTTAGTAATGCCCAAAACAGTTACCGAAAGTACAATTCTCTCCTCTCACCTCAGTGATTCCACACACAGAAATTGATGTTAAAAAGTAGGATTGCATAAAGTTTCAGTAAAGATACTTGTCATACTGATACTTGTAATGGTTAATAATTTGAGGAAAGAAAATAATCAAAATAGGGCTGTGGTTAATGATGATTGGCCATAGTTGGCCTTTCTTTGCATTTACTTTCTTTCTCATCAAAACTGACTGGATAGTACTTATTATATGAATGTCTCCCAGTAATGATGGAAGAGACACTTTAATGATGGAAGAGATGCCAGCTGCTTGTCTAATTGAACCAGCAATTATTTCTGATTTTTCTGATCAGCTTTTGTTAAATGACTTTCAGGGATGGCAGCCTCTTTACACCCTCATTCAAGCTAGGACTTGGTCTCCCTTTCTGCTAATTGCCCCAAGTATGAAAGTGTCCTCTACCCCTGGCTTATTTAGGAATGCCCTTGGGTGTTTAGTTCTTTCAAAATTTTTACTAGTCAGTTCTCAGATGGTTTTAAAGAAAAATGTGTTCATTTGGTGAATTTTGTTGTTTCAACTGAAATGAAGACTTTTCCTGTCCTTCTACAGCCTAGTAAGTAGAGCTCTTCCTCCTTATTTGATAAAATATTTGAACGTTTCATCATTTTTCAGTTGATTCAGATTTATCCCACAGGCCGTTAAATATGGGCTATAATCAAAAGGTACCAATTTAAATTAAATACATTTCTTTGACCAACATGAAGGAAGAGAGAGAATAGCATGATAGTTAAGTGTAGGAGTATTTTAAAAATAGGATTTATGTACCAGAAGAATCAAAAGTAAGTATTGCAATGAATCACCTGACTTGAACAAGCAGTAGTTAGAGCTGGGTTCTATGAACGACGTCATTCATTGCGCCCTCAGACAAACGAGAACGGTTGCTTTTTGATTTCTGATGGGAAATAAGTACAAGGGGCATGGATAGAGCAGCAGCCTCGTTTTCCAATTAATAAGAGATGCATAGTGTGTCAGTGGTCTTTGCTTGGGTAGGTGTTCAGATAATGTTTTATTGTGAGATATTCATGGCACCTATTAGTTGTCATTGATACAATGTTTCTCCAATCTTTAATTCTTGCTAAACGTGTAGTGTGTTTGAATTTGTACCTGTAGCCATGCACACATAAGCGTTGTGTGATCCTGTGGCCTCTGGATGGGTAAGGTAGGATAGAGGGGTGAATAGCTTTATCAGGAGTGGCAGTGGTGTGAATGGTATCGGCATGGGTAGTGCAAACTGATTGCTTTGTAGGATGCATTGAATAATATTTTAAAATTATGACTCCTATATGAAGATTATTGGACATGTCAGTACTTCAGGAAAAGGTCCATGAAGGGAAGATATTTCAGGGCTCTTGGTTCCTGGACAAGTTGTTAAAAAACTTACATAGTTGAACATGTCATAGTGTATATTAAATTGGTCTTAATGACTGTGGAGATGAAGAGGTGGTAGAACAACATCACAATTGATTGTGTTTGAAAAGAGAATGCTAATTTGAGAAACACTTGTAATTCAGTTTCTAATATGGTCATTAATTTTAAAAGTATAATCCTGTTTGAACCGTCATAGCCAATTAAAAATATTTTGAATTGCTATTTCAGAAGTATAGTCAGTGGAAAGGTTTAGGATATGTAATGCTAATTTTTCTTTAGCAGGTTAATAAAAAAATGACCAAATTGCACTTTAAAAGTTGTCATTAATGGGCTTAGGGATAATTAGAAAGTTTTGTGGACTATGAGATAGATAATTGAATTGAATAAAGGCTAAATTAAAATTTGAAACTAATTAAAATCTTGTGTGTATGCTGTAATTAAAAGCAGATCACCAGATAATGTTTGCTTTTAGAATTAAAGTATAATATATAAATTTGGAGAAAGGAATTTAGTGCTTTGTGGCAAAATAAGGTTTGGGGAATCTGATTCCTTCCTCCCCCCCATTATGTGTTTTAGCTAAATGACAAGAAAGGGGTGATTCAGGTACTTACTGGCTTGAAGTACTTACTCGTATAAAATTCTTTTGATCATTAACAATTGAGTATAATTTCCTTCAACCATCCACAGCCCTTTTAGGTACACGTGAGGCAAGGGATGTGAATATGGCTTTTATCAGTCTCCTGTGATAACGTTCTCTCTTAAAATGATTGTCTTTAGGGCTTGCAGTTTGTGGTATTTATAAAATCAAACTCTTGTAATGCCCATTTCTTATAATATATATGACTTGTTCATGGAAAATAGGTATATATGAGAGACTCCTAACTTTTTAAGTGCTTTTATTTGGGGTGTGAGAGTCTTCAGGTAGGAGATGCGTGTTTAGGAGATGAGAGTTTATTATAACTTTTTATTTCCATCTCATATATACTTAGATATTTTCCTACTGCTTATACACATTTGTATGTATACATAAAGATGTATAAAAGATGGGAATAACATATATATGATGGGAATGTATTTGTGTAGTTTTCTACAGAGTACTGGTAAAATAATTTCAACTAATGTTTCAACTGAGCTTTATTTGCCCTATTCTATTTTGTGCCTCTTGGATTTTGTTTGGGAAAATTTAGGGAGCAGAATGTGTTTCCACTAGGGGGCGCCATAGGCCAGTCCTTTTTCTTGCACACTCATTGGCAGCAGTTTAGATCAACAACAAATATGAAAATGGAAAGTAGTTAAAATTTCTAATGTGATAACTTGTGAAGAGTTCATGGTTGGTTTGTGGAAAATATTGTTGCTTTATGCAATAGGTAATGAAGAGGATATTTTAATTGGCTTGTAAATCGAAATAGATCATTTCCATGAACATTAATTTACTAAAGCTTACTGTGTATACCTTAATATATGATAGCTAAAGAACAGTATTTGCCAGTGAATATTGTGTCATTTATTTAGCTTAGAGTTAAGAAGATTCCATCTTCAGCTTGCTCCCCCTAAATTGAGGCTGGTGCTTCCTTATCTGGCCTTCCTTACAGAGGCTATTTGTCTTTGTTGGTATATAGGACTTAAAGCTTTAATAAAAGAGCAAAATTAATGCTTAGTTTTGCATCAAGATGCACGAGGAGCCGGGGCAGAGGTTGGCTAGTATGGACAAGAGGTAGAAAGGGAGGTGATATTTCTGACACATTTCTCAGGCATTTCCCTCTAGCTCTCCTGCTGTCCTCAACACAGCAGGCAAAAAGATCCTTTTAAAACACAAGTCCGATCCTGTTATTCCTCTGATGGCTTCCCACTTCACAGAGTGAAAACCAATGACCTTTTGGGCCTATACTACTCAACATCCCTTGCCACAACCCTCTTTCAGATTATCACCCCCATTTTCCTTGTGCTCTACACAGTCTATTGTTCCTCCTATGTGCCTGGCATGTTTTTGCTTACGGGTCTTCAAATTATCTGTTTCTTGTGCTGGCATGCCTTTTCCTCAGGTATCCACATGGCTATTTTCTTAACTTCCCCCAACCATTCCTCTTTATTTTGCTCCTATTTTCCTTTTTTCCATAGCACTTAATACCTTTAAACACATCAGGGCCTTACTACCAATAATGGTTCTTATTCTGCTCACTGAAATGTAAGTTCTGCAAAGCCAAGGAACTTTGCCTACCTAGTTGATATACCAAGTGCTCCAACCAGGGCTGGCACGTGATAGACATTTGAGATCCACAGATTCTCACCCAGACTTATGAATCAGAAATCCTACATCGACCGCTGTGCAACGAATTACTGTTTGACCTAGCATGGACCGTTATCTCAATTTGCGGTGGGTCTGAGGACGCCCTTTTTTTCTGGAATAAGCTCTCATTTGTTTCATGTTGTGCAAGAGCAACCGGACAGGTGGACTCAGGTTCCTGTGACTGTCTGGCTGCTCCTGCCCTGGCCTTGCTGACTGCTGTTTTCCACCGTGGCACTCTAGGAGCTGGATGTTACCAGTAAGACAGGGAGAACAGGAGGCGACATAGAGGGGAGAGGACAAAGAGAGTAGGACTGTGGAATAGCAGAGTGTGACTCACAGTTTCTCCAACTTTGACTATACTTGGATTGTGAACAACTGTTAGAGTCATGGGTAAATTCGCAATGTCCTCAGGTTTGGTAGTCAGGGAAATACGCTAACATTGGTAGCATGAAGATGGTAAGTAAAGTAAGTGAATCAAAAGGTTTAGATTTAGAAAGCAGAATTTTTTTGGAGACATGTGTTTTATTTATTATATACACATATACAAACATACACAGCTTCTGTAGCTGATTTTAAAAGCACAGAAAGAACAAGATTACTATGGATTACTTCTTTATGTCTTCTGGTTGCAAATCTCAGAATACAGATCTTTCTAAGCTCTTTATTGTAAGAGCAGAAAACAAAATAGAAAGCGGATTTTTTATGTGTTTCTTTAATCACTTGTTTTTATTACAAAAGTAATCCTTATTCATTATGTAAATTCTAAAAAAATGACAAAACTGCTCAAATCCCACCACCTAGAAAAATTTGCTATGCATGTTTGCATGTGTAGTTTTTTAAATTGCAAAAATAAAACTGTTCTTTTTTTTTTTTTTTAAAGATTTATTTATTTATGCATACAAGCACTGGGGTACAGGCCAGAGGTGTGGGCGGTGAGAGGATCCACCACAGAGAGCGGGGAGCAGAACAGGCAGATAAACAGAAGTACACTGCTGAGGGGAGCAGCGGGCACAGCAGGAGAGGTCCGCAGCGCCATGTGGGTCCCCTCCCTGGCCGGCAGCAGGGATCGAACTTGTGCTGCAGTGGCTGCGGTTTGCTTCATAGTGCGTTGCCCAACCCACTGCGCCACCAGGGAGGCCCAAAACTGTTCTTTTATAACATGACTTAGAACCTGGAAACCAGACTGGGAGAGCTAAAGGTGGTAGGTAGCTGTAAACACTTCCGTATCAGGCTCTAGCAGTCTTTGGGAGATGAGTGAGCAAAGGACAAGGGATTACAGACGCAACTAGAAAGGGACTTGGATTAGGGAATCTGAATTTGGATAGTTGAGGATTAATGACTGTTGAGTGGATGGCAAATTGCCAGAATGACTGGACATTTCCCCCCTTCCTCTCAACCATGTTGTGTTTCAAGGATATGTTAATGGGAGAGTTACTTGTGAGGTCCAGGAGCCAATGATGTGGAGCTCCTATCTTACCCAGGAGCACTGGTGAGCTCCAGGATATGGAGGTGTGCATCCTGGTGAAGGTGAGAGAGAAATGATCAGTTTGAACTCAGATCCTCTCTTTGGAGGGAACCCTGGTGCGTTGAAAAAAGAGCGACAGTAATGAATTGGAAGTTTAAAATCTGATAAGTTGCAATTAGCTTTTTTTTTAAAGGCCAACATCTTGGCCTTTCAGAAACTTTATGTTTTATTTGCTTCCTTGCTTTTAAGGTTGGCTAATTAATGTAAAATGAAGCACTTTATAAATTTTGAAAGAGTTTTACATAATGTAATGTATTTATACTGACGATGAAAATGAGATTTTTGTTGTGTTTCAATTGCAGCACTTTTTATATGGTGCCTAGAATGCCTCTTAAAATAATCTGTCTAAATATATGGAGCTTTAAAATGTAGGTCTTATGAAGAACATTTATTTCTTTTTATACGTATACTTAGCCTTGGACCTTGAGTATTGCTTTTGAAATCTATAAACTAATGCATGGATAAATAGACTATTCTTGTAAGCATTAAAAAGAAGTGAAATGTGCATATGTCTTGTTTTTAGAAGAAAAGCTTACTGGAAATTTTTGGGTGTTGGTATGTGGGAGATAATTTGTGCTTTACATCATTTCTGGGAAAAAGATTTGTGTGATGTAAAATAGGTAGAATAGCCAGTGAGCTTTTTAATAGATGCTTGCCTTAAGGGATTTGACTTTGGACCTTTTTTTTTCCATTTTTCTCTGGGGCTCTCTTTCTTCTAAATTCCACTGCTGCATTCTGTCATAACCTTGTGTAGCCTTGCATTTATATCATGTTAGCTTTAGTTTGTTTTTTTTAAGGTTTCAGTGACCCTGTATGACTTTTGTCATCACCTGTTTGTCCCAGTGCTCCCTGGGCACATGAATGGCACAGACAGATCTCGGTGGTTAGACTACTGCCCACACGTCTGTCTGAAGCGCAGATCCTTCAGAGAATGCTCTTTGAAATATTCGCAAGTGTGCTCTCACCCCTCTGTCACAATTGGGACCCTATTTATTTCTTTTCTTTTTGAAAGATTTATTTAGTTATGCATACAAAAGCTGGGGTACAGGCAAGAGGTGGGGGGTGGTTTGAGAAGATTCACCAGAGACAGAGTGGGGAGCAGAACAGGCAGATGGACTGAAATTCACTGCTGAGGGGAACAGCAGGGGAGGCAGGAGAGGTCTGCTGCTCCATGTGGGTCCCTTCCCTGGCCGGGGATCGAACTCGCACTTCTGTGCTGTGGCTGCTTCACAGTGAGGTATTCAACCCGCTGTGCCACTAGGGAGGCCCAACCCTGTTTATTTCATCTCTCTAGCTCTGAGTTTGGAAATAAAATCTTAAAAGCAGTTATCTTTCAACTACTGATTTCTTTTTCCTAATTATCCCTTTCTGGGTCACTTGAAATAAGCTTTTTTTAATGTCTGAAGATACCTGACTTTATTTAAGTTTGGCTGTCTTGGGTGCAGTTTGATAGGTGCACTGCCTCATGGTCAGTACTAAGTGGTCTCTGTCCTTTTACCCTTAACCTGTCCTTGGTGTGATCTAAGAGCTTCAGAAGATGTGATGTCTCTCAGATGTGTTGAGTGCTCAGGGTGTTACCTCACGATTTCAAATGCTGATAACTTCTGTCTTCATAGATGGTTTAGTCCAACACTGCTTAGGGGGAATACTTTATATTCTTATTTCTTCTCAATAAATGAAAATGAACCTTTTAGAGTTTTGTTAGTCTGTTAAATATAGTGAGAACAGTACTTGGTATTGTTTTTCATTGTGAAACAGATAATTAGCAAATGTTTGTTCAGCTTTACTTTTTTTTTTTACTGTTTATACTTCTGCCTTTAAAAACCTAGAAAGGCGCCTCCCTGGTGGTTTAAGGGGTTGAGGTGCAGCACTATGAAGCATCCACAGCCACAGCAGCATGAGTTCAATCCCCAGCCAGGGAGGGGACCCACATGGTACAGCAGACCTCTCCTGTCTTGCCCGCTGCTGCCCTCAGCAGTGTATTTCAGTAGATCTGCCTGTTCTGTGCCCCACTCTGTCTCTGGTGAATCTTCTCAAACCTCCCCCCCCACCTCTTGCCTGTACCCCAGTTCTTGTAGACATATATCAATCTTTAAAAAAAATAAAACCTAGAGAGAATAAATATGTGAAGACAACAATACTGGAACTCTTTCAAATGGTGCCATTTATCCTGGGAAACCTAGTTATCCATGAATGTTTAACTCATTCCTTTTTATTCTTTAGGTCTTAGTTCCTAAATGTCATTTTCTTGGGCAACTTTTTGATTCCTGAACTACATTTAGGAGAGCTCTCTATATGTTCTTTCAGCTCCTTGTGTGTCTGCACTATCACTTGGGTAGTGCTGGTTTCAGCACCTGTCCTAAGAGTGAGTAAGCTCTGTGGCAGCAGAAGCACGTGTGTTTTTATCGCTCCATTTTAGAGTCTGGCATCTGGTGACCCCTCACATTTTCTTAATTTTTTTTTAAAGAGATCTTTTAACACCTTTGATATTTTATTTCATACTTTGCTGTGGGTCTATATACACAGAGATATGCACACTTGTATAAAAGCATTACATTAGAATTTCACATAATGTGGGGGCCTCCCTGGTGGTGCAGTGGGTTAAGGAACGCACTATGAAGCAAACCTCAGCCACTGCAGCACGAGTTCGATCCCTGCTGCCGGCCAGGGAGGGGACCCACATGGCGTAGCAGACCTCTCCTGCTGTGCCCGCTGCTCCCCTCAGCAATGTACCTCTGTTGATCTGCCTGTTCTGCTTCCTGCTCTGTCTGTGGTGAATCCTCTCACCCCCACACCTCTGGCCTGAACCCCAGTGCTTGTATGCATAAATAAATAAATCTTTAAAAAAAAAAAAAGAATTTCACGTAATGTGTAGGAAAGGAGCTATGACCTTAACAAGTGAGGTAGAAATTACCCTTCTGTTGTCAGTTTCATACAGTAAGTCAGCAAAGGGAGTATTTCCTTCCAGTGTTTGGTGATTTAATTCTGCTGACGGAAGTATTGACTCTCTACACATGGGCATCCTAGGTACTCCTGGCAGACCTTTCCAGTAATCATCCTGCTGTTCTCTCACGTGTGCTACCATCCTTGGAGTTACTCCTGTCTTCTGTTTGCTCTCTCAAGTTTGCCTTGTATTTTCTGGTTTCCATTTCCTTATTCATGCATTCTCTCCCTCTTGGGAGCACTCAGCCTTTTCCTTTCTAACCATTTTTAAGGCCCACATCAAATTCTACCTGCTATGACACATTTGTTTCTCTCAGGCTGACCCTCAGCTGTCTTTCACCTCTGGGCCCATGGCGTTTATTGCTGTGCTTGTTGGCCTTTGACACATACTAACCTACCATTTTGGGGCTGTTCTCTTCAATCGCTTGTTTTTGTATGTATTTGTCTTCTCTAGTCAGCTGGATTGTCAGGTCACTGAAGACGGAGCATGCACCTTGCACTTCCTTGTATTCTTCCCAGTCTATGTGTGGCACAGAATTTCTTAGAAAGTAGTTTATTTGGTTATCCATAGAAATGTTGCCACTCATAGCACTGAAGTGAGTGCTTTTTAGAGCACTTTTCTTTATGTTGCTTAAACAAATTTCCACAAGTAGCCAGTTTTGCTCTCTCTTACTGTTTGCTTGTAATAGCTGAACCTGGCAGGGCTAGCCTAGGGTCAGGGAAGTCTGTACCAGGTAGCACAAGAAGCCTGAGTAATTGTGGGTGTGTGGTGGTTCTCTTAGGGACAAACTTCTAATGGGGTAGTGCGAAGTAAGATTTTTACTAGGTGAAGAAAGGGGAGAGAAGTACATGGATTGAAGGCAGTCTTTTCACCAGAGTGGAGATTCAGTTTTTATACTGAATGACGATTTCCTTAATGTTTTGGGTGCCATGTTTATGAAATGACTGATTTGTCCTGAATGGGAAACTGTCTCTGCTGTAGGTATAGAGCTGTTTAAGAAATTATTTTTCATTGGCTTGTTGCTTAGGCTCTAAGGCTCTTAGGCTCTGCGGTTAGCCTACAAGTTACTAGGAATTATTATTAGTGATAAAAGTTGATATATGGTGTTCAGAACCCTAGTTTTCTTTTGTCACAGAAGTAAAAATCTATTCTTTTATATACTTAGGAGGTGAGCTTGTTTCTGTGTTATCTATTCATCAAATTGAAAATGTAAACTGCAAATTGGGTCACTGAGGTTTTGCTGTTATTGTTTTTTTTTTTTCCATTTAGGTACAAGGAAGGTGGTGAAGCTTTATTAATTTTGCTTCCCTCAGAAGAAAAAGGAATGGTACAGCAGCTTCTCCAGAAGAAAGTACCGGTGAAGGAAATCAAGTAATAACTTCTTGGTATCATTTAAAAATTTTTTATTTTCTGATTTTTATTTTTTCCAATTGAGGTTGCATTGGTTTCTGATATTGTTTCAGGCTCAGGTGCACAGCTTTTTACTTTGACATTTATATGTATTGCAGTATGTTCACTGCCACAGTCTGGTTTCTCTCCACTGCCGTGTAGTTGATGCTTGCTACTCCTTTGCCCACTCTCTAGTCCCCCTGCTGCTTTGGTTATCGCTGATTATTGTTAGAGTCTAATCATTTTTTTTACTTACGTATTTTTAGTTTTCATCCACAAAAGAATGATGTCAAACAGTATCTGTCTTTCTTTCTCCACCTGACTTAGTTCACTTAGCTTATAATGTTCTCAAATTCCATCCATATTGTCAGGGAGATATTTTCAAATGAGTGGTTTTTTTGGTCTTTTTTTTTTTTTTTTGTTTTTTGACTTTTTCAGGCTTTTAGTACTCTTTACATCAGAGGCAACCCAGGTAGATGGCAGGCAGGAAGGTCAGGGGGCCAGGAGGCTGGCAGGATTCCTAGCCCCTGGTGCATCTTCACTCTCCAGGCTCTCTCGCCTCTCAAGTGAGTGTTTTTGTATTCTTCAACTAGATCCCAGAAGTGGAATAGCTGGATCATGTGGTATTTCTACATTTTTTTGAGAAGTGTCCATCCTGTTTTCCATAGCCATTGCAACAGTTTACATTCCCATCAACAGTGTAGAGGAGGCACCATATCCTCACCAACACTTTTTGTAGTCTTTTAGAAAGAGCCATTCTCACAGGTGTGAGGTGATAGCTCATTGTTTTGATTTGCATTTCCTGGGTGGTAAGTGATGGTGAAATTCTTACGTGTCTGTTGGCCATCTGTCTAGATACACTGTCTGTGAACTGAGTTTTCCACCCTAGTCTCTTTTGAATTATGAAACCTCTAATTAGATTCTTTGCCCATTTTTTAGTTTTCTATTTTTTAAAGTGGTATGAATTGTTCAAGCCATGACATTCCTATGCTTATTTATGTACCCTGCTTCCTCTGATCCATTCAGCTGTGTGTTTTGTGACTTTTTTTTTAAACTTTTCCAGAAGACTTCTAGAGGAGAAAGTAAGATGAAAATGAGAACTTGTTAGTTTCAGGAAGCATTGATGGGTGGAAGGATTAAACCTCTTGGATGAAATTGTTTTTAGGGTTGTCTGTCCATTTCAGAGTTACATTCTCCTGTCATTGAGGCTATTTAGGTTGAGCGTTAGCAAAATTGATGAGAATATCTCTTGTACTGGGACCCTTGAAACATTCTGACTTGATTTTTCTGAAGGTAATTGGGAGAGTGGGTAAGGGTTTAGATTAAAAAAGATTGGCCATGAATTGACTGTTGGTGAGACTGAGTGAAAGTTTTCTACCTTAGTATCTTTTGAAGGTTTCTGTAGCTGGAAAATAAAAACAAATATCCCACCTTTCACCACATATCACTCTGCTAGCTTTGTGGGAACAAAGGGTTGAGTCTGAAATCAGGGGAACATACGGGGTTTCTTTTGTGAAACCTAGAGCCTTGTAATAATTTCATTCTTGCTTACAGCCTACCTGGGCAGAGTTAAGTAGCAATTCTGTTATGCCAAGTTTTTAGATAAAGAAGGTGATATTTATACCCTTTGGCTATTTGTCTATTATTTGAAATGGGTTTTATGAACATATTTAACTGCAAATGAAAATACCTATAAAAATGACATTAAATTTCATTATGATCCATCTCCCATGAGGGCTATTTTCTACATTTTAGACTTAGGCAGAAACCAGTGCTAATTGTCATGTTAACCTAAATATCTCTCACTCACTCAGCATGCAGTGTTTAGAGAAAATGTCTGATCTTTCATTTCTTTCCCTGCATTATTCATATGTAAGAGAGTCAAATTTATGTCTTGTGTGATTTCAGTCTAATTTGGCTCATAGATGAGAAATGATGTTATAGGTTTAAAAATAATACTGAGAAAATAGGAAAATGCTGTGTACTATTTTCAGTGTCTAAAACTGAGATGTCTTAGTTTTAACCTTTATCTTCTTGTTATAAAGAATCAATCCAGAAAAACTTATAGACATCCAGAAAAAATTGGAATCATTTTTAGCTCAAGATCAAGATTTAAAAGAACGAGCTCAAAGGGTAAGTCATTTTTCAATTGGATACCTTTATTGGAATGCAGCATGTAATAAAGTTAAGTTTTATCAATATGCTACTTCTCAGCACCGTAGTTATGCTTCCAATATTCAAGTAGTGCAATTTTCAGATAAATTTATTTTACTTACATTTAAAAGATGTATGTCTTCTAGCATGTATGACATATATAATTGGAAACATTGGAAAGATACCTGTGGTTCATGTCAGACATACAGAAAAATCCTTTCAAATTTTAAGTGCACAGTGATCTGTTTTCTACTGTATTTGATGAAGTTACCAACTTTTGATTGCTTTAATAAAGTCTGCTATTCCACTTTATTTTTCTCTTAGATCTTTTAGATTAAATTTCTAGAAAGCATATAACCTTGTAAATTGTCTTTAGGGATGAAATTTTGATCTATAAATATGACTTAATATTTCCAAATTGCTTTCCTGGACTTAGAAATTCTCTTGATTAGCAAATACACAAAGCCAAATGGTTAAGTTTACTTTTGGGTAAACTCATCATTTTAGTTTTTAGTAGATTCTTTTGAAAAGGAAGATACGGAATTTTTTTGGATTATGTTTATAGCTATCCAATTTTTGACTTGACAAGTACTTATGTTATGAAGCGCTTCATTTTCATCACCTTTTTATTTATATTATGGTTATAAGATCAACAAAACACATCTACCTGCACTGTGTCTCCCCCAGCGCATCAGCACTGACTTAGAGGTGAGCTCCAGGATAGATTGCATTTCAGTAGATGAAAGGACTGGGAAGAAGAACCTAGAGAGGAGCTAGCGAGAGGGCTTCCTGAATAGACAGAGGCGCCAGAGCAGAAAAAGTCAGTAGCTAGGCATTTGTGTCGTGCTTTTGAAGTGGATATCGTCAGCAAAGGTATATTTAAATAAAACTTCAGTTATATTATATCATATTATCATTGCTGTGCTTGAAATAAAATTAAGGATGAAAGCTAAAATTTGACTGCTGACTGTGCCTACTTGGCTTGTAGCCCATGACTTGACTTTGATTTGTGTTGTGTTATTTAATCTTCTGCAACTCATGAGGTAGGTGATTGTTATTTTATATTATAGATGAGTATGTAGCAGCTTAAGAAAATTTAAAGTTGTCTGGGGTTGCGTGACCATTAAGTAGCGGACTCGAGATTCAAATCCAGGGCTGATTTTTTTTCAGAACCATCATGTTACATCAGGAGAAATTAAATTAAAATAGACGATGACTAATTAGTGAACTATGCAAAATTGGAAAATTGGGAAATTGGACTTGTATAAGCTCACTTCACCTGAAATCTAATGAAAAGCAATTTTAAACAAATTGGTAATTTTTTTCTCTTTTAGAATCTCTTTCAGCGTGTATTTGGGCATGCAAACATTTGCATGTGTGTTGTGTCTAGCAGACATTCTTTAGGCTAGGAGTTGAATCTCTTAGAAGCTTTGGAAATAGCATGTACATTTAAAAATCAACTTGAATTCTGATATGTCGTGACTTAACTGTATAGCTGGGAAGTCATACGATCATTAATCAGGAAATATGAAATATTGAAAGAATGTTGTTATGCTGGACTGTGAATACAACAAATAAGTCTCCCAGAACAAAGATTATAGGATAGCACATTGAAATAAATGATGTGATTTATTGGGTGTCACGCATGGTTTAGCAGAACGGCTGCTAACTGTGGTGCCAGCAGCAGCAAGCTATCTGGTTTCATAAAAGTGATTTTCTAGTTTTTGATTATAATCTGGATAGAACAAAATGATAAGCAACTGGGGTGATTTCTTGTGGACAGTTGAAGGGGAAAAAATTACTTTTGAGATGGAGCCATGCATTGGTTTTGATACCTCTGGAGATGGGGAATGGCATAAAGAAAGGATTAGTGTAAAGTCAGATAAAGTGGGTGAAGTATAGGAAATATGGGAAATGGGAATTAAATATACTTTACAAAGTATAATTAAGCATTTGCTTCTATGTGCCTCATCATTTTGTTGTATGATTATTTAAAAACTGACCAAGAATAGGACCATGTTTCAATTTTGTTTTGTGTAGTTCTTGACATAAATACAGGTTTTTTGCTTTTTTTCCAAATACAAAGAGAACAAATATATTAAAAGTTGAGGGCAATTTGTTGATATTATGATGAATTACTTGAGATTATAATAGAAAAGGAAAAGCTATAGGTGTAAACTTTTCTTGTCAGGATTTTAAGGTTCATTTAATTAAATATAGTAAGTTTTTATTTTCTTTGAAAACATCATTTGACTAATAAAATAATAATTTTTAATATCTAGTGTTTATTGACATTTATTGTATTCCAGAAGATATGTCAGGTATTCTTCATACATTTTATTTAATTCTCATAATACTTAGTAGAAATTGTTACTATTTCTCTTTGATAGCTAGAGAAAAGAGTATCTTGCTCAGCTAGTAAGATACAGACTCACATTATCACCTGTAAACCTTATGTTTTTTCATTGTACTATATTGCAACAGAATGGTATTAACTTCTAGAATAACATTTTAAGGAACACAATTCTGTGTTGAACTGGAAACCAAATTTAAAGTTTTCTGATATTATAATATATCCTAAAAATGTAGGTTTTTCTATTTTCTTTTTGTGGAATAGAGATTTGCTCACCCATCCTGAAGTTTTTCACTATTGGTGAATCCATTTTGATTGATTTTCTTTTATCTGCGTTTAAATTCAGTTTCTATTTCTGATTACCTGTGTCATACATTTAAGCCTCTTATTTTTACAGTGCTTTGTTTCCTACATACGTTCTGTGTATCTGATGAAGGATAAAGAAGTATTTAATGTGAGCAAGTTATCTATGCCTGAATATGCTCAGTAAGTATTGATACTGTGATTGAATTTGTTTAATTCTGAATCATCAAAGAGAGAATTAACTTCAAATCTGGGTCTGTGAGAGTCCTAGTTTAAGCCATTCTATCTTACTTTAAAAGAATTTGCTAAAGAGTGGCAGATAAAATGATTTTGTTTTTGTTTAATTTTACTGTTTTTGTTGTCGGGAAGAAGTTTCTTACACAAATTCCTTAAAGTTTCACTGGCAGTAGTTTGGCTTTAAAGGAAATGGAGAACAGTTGATAAGCATTCTTTGAAATCTTGTAAATCGTCTGTATTTCTCTTGCTTTGCTCTCTGAAATGTTGGCCTGGCTTACCATAGACAAGTCTTTTTATGCTTTGGATACTAGTGTCTTTCTCTTGTCAGTTCTTCCCTTACTTTAGATTGGTTCCCATACTGCTTACTGCCGTATGTTTTTTTCTTTTTGCATTAAAGTTTTTAAAATTTTATTGACGTAACATTTTAAAACATTGTGTAGGTTTCAGGTGTACAGCATGTACACATCTATAATTCAGCATCCCTATATACTACATTACGATCTTCACCAGAAGTCTAGTTTACAAACAGTTCATCCCCTACACCCAATATCTCCACTACTAATCCTATGCTCTATGTCAACCCCATTTTGTTCTTATAATCTTAAATTTTTGCTTCCTTTGTCATATGGTATATATGACATATGGTACATATCTATCTCTGACTTATTTTAATTAGCGTGATGTTTTCTAGGTCCATCCATGTTGTAACAAATGGCAAGATTTCATCATTTGTTTTTTTTATAGCTGAGACTATTCCATTGTATATATACTACATCTTTATCTGCTCATCTGTCATTGGGTACTTAGGTTGTTTTCATATCTTGACTATTGAAAATAATACTTCATTTAACACAAGGTGCATATAGCTCATTGAATTAATGTTTTTGTATTCCTCAGATATATACCTAGATATAGAATCTCTGGTTGTGCTGTGTTTTCATACTTTGTTACTTGAGGATGCTGCTTACTATTTCAGTAGTGGCTGCAGCAGTCCACATTCTCCCCAGCAATGTATAGGGCTTTCCTTTTCTCCGCACTCTCTGCCAAAATTGTATTTCTTGTTTTTTTTTGATATATCATTCAAGGAATATCTACTTCTGCGTCCTACCTGTTGGACAGGTATGGACAAAATCCTGTAGAAACATTCTTGAGGTTAATCGTACTTCTAGTGTTAGTGTGAAATTTCCTAATCTGTGATAAAATATGTGTTTTCAAGGCAGGTCTTTGGTTTGCTTTCCAGGAATTTGAGTGTTTTTATCTTTATTTAAATTGAGTATCTGGGTGAACTGCTGTTTTCTATTCTTTGTGTTGATTTGTGAGTTTAGTAATACAGGTGGTTTATCACTTTAACATTTTAGAACTCTTTAAATTGCTAGATGACAGAATAAGACCACTGTCTTTCTGTTAATGGAAAACTACATACCGTGGATAATACATTTTTTTGTGCTTGTCTGTTTATATTATAGTCTCTAACGTTACCACTTCTGAATACAATTCACGGTTGACATTATTAGCTGATTTTTGTGTTCCACATGAAGTCCTTTCCTGCTTTTATGAGATATTACCATACAGGAGAGGCACAGGTTTTTATCATTGGTAGGGCCATTTTGTTGCCAAAAATTTCAGTCGGTCTCATTTATTTCCAAGACCTTTGCTTTTTATTTGTGAAATTCTAGGAAGGCAGAAAAAGCCTTTCAGTATGTTTTGAATTGCCTTTTGGATCATCCAACCTGTCAAGATTGAGTTGTATCTCATGAAACACTTCCTTCCATATTTAAGGTCTCTTGGTCTTGCTGTGGCACCACGGGTAAGGTTTCTTCAGAAAATGCAGAAACAACCTACCAAAGAGTTGGTAGTGAACCAGCATAATGAAGTAACTGAACCAAGGGTTCCCTCCCTTACCAATGATGAAGTGGAAGAATTTAGAGCCTATTTCAATGAGAAGATGTCCATCCTTCAAAAAGGCGGCAGACGACCAGAAGGGACTGAGTACAGACCGTCCAGTGTTAGTGATGAAGAGGAAGAAGAGGAAGATGAAGGAGAAGGAGAAATGGAAGAGAAGTTGGGAGCTCAACCTCAGTCTGTCCCTTACACTAAGGAAGCACAGAAGCTCAAGGAAGTTCCTGCGCAATTCTTGGACAGAGATGAAGAGGACGAGGAGGAAGATGGACTTGATACCGATTTCTTTAAGGTGAAGCGACACAATGTGTTTGGGTTGGACCTTAAAGAGAATAAAGTGATACAGGTAAGTTTACTCCTGATGGAAGTTCTCCTGTTACTTCTCACCACTTCTTTGACTGCTTGTGGCCTTGGAAGATAAATGGGGAAATTATGGATTATAAGAAATTTGTAGAAAAGCTTTCTTTGTTGTGAACTCTTCCTTCTCCATAGTTAAACATGGAGTAGGTGGCAAAGAATTCTAACCCTACTGTGATCTTGTCATTTACTGTTTTTTTTTGATGAGGGTTTTAGAAGTAACAGAGTGATGATTTTAACATTAAGGAAGGTGGGGGGGGGGAGTGGGTATGTATGTGTGTGTGTTCCATGTTTTCTGGTGTGAGGATCCTTTATTGTGATTCTTAACACAATACTTCCTGACTTGAGAGGAGACATTTACTTTTGGGCACCAGTCCAGTATCCTAAAGAGAAAGGCACCTGTGGAGAAGTTCATGTAGGTCTTCTGTTTCTCTGCATGTTCCTGATAGGAGGAATAAAAGACAGTGTAGATAAAGAACCTGTTTGCTGGGGCACTGGAAGGTGCACACTAAATACTTTCCTTTCCCTCCTTATGCCCTTTTCTATTTTGTATGCCTTTATTCTTGATTACTACAAAGAGACTTGAATGAAAAAATGAAGTCAAGCCCTTTTTATAAAAGGTAAAATAAAATTTTTTATTTCTAAATACAGTAGGAAATACTAAATTTGAAACATGAAACTTGGAAAGATGTTTCTTTAAGTAAACCAATAAGAAGTGTTAAAAAACTAGTAGACATACTTAATATGTATTAGATATTTTGTAAAATATTATTCAGTTCTTAAATAACTCTTTAATAACTCTCATCACACAGATGGGGATGTGGGGAGAGAGAGACTGTGAAAAAGTGAGGTGCATTGTCAGTTACTGGCAAGGTTGGAATTTGAACCTAGACATCTTGACATTAATATTCATATTCTTGACCAAGAATCCTGTATTCTCTCATTGTGCTTCAGATTGAGCCATTTTTAGTCCGCATTTAAGTCTCAAATTTTATCAAGTGAAATAAGGACAAGAAGTGACTAGTTTATTAGAAAGAAATTATCTTGTGTACCATTTTCTTTTGAACATGCAAATGTAATTAGAGCTAAGATTATAAAGGGGTGATTTTATAATTTTGTAATACCTCATGATTTGTTCATAAAAACAGGGCCTATGTCTTAAGTGGTAATGACTCAGGTTGTGTATGAAAATATGTAGTAAAGCATTTTTTTTTCTTAAGTTTTCTAAAGTCAGGTTGAGATATGCTGATGTACAGTAAAATTTACATCTTGGGAGCACACAGCTTGAGTTTTGACAAACGTCTGTAGCTGTGCGATCGCCACCGCCATCGAGAACGAAGGGCTCCATCGCCCCGTAACAGTCTCCAGTGCCCTTTGTGGTCGTCACTCCCCCTGGCAATGGCCCATCCTATTTCCATCCTGATAGTTTGCATTTTTGAGGATAACAGATGGAGACAGAAGTATGTAGCCTTTAGTTTGGGTTCTTTTACTTAGCATAATGTTATTGGATGTAGCAGGAGTTTGTTTCTTTTATTACTGAGAAGTATTTCATTATATGCTTACACCATAGAGTTTAAAAACAGGCTTTGGGTTGTTTCCTTTTTTCAGTAGTTATGACAAAAGCTATTATAAACATTCACATATGGGATTTTGTGTGATAAACCTAACTTCAAAAAAATTTTTTCCCCTTTTTCTTTATAACTTCAAAATTTTAAATCTCTGCTTTCTGGAACACTCTTAAGATCCTAAGCCATAGATTGAGAGGAAATAATTACAAAATCTGTATCTAATAAAGGGTGTGTATGCAGACAGAACATATAAAGAATTATAACTTGGCGGCCTCCCTGGTGGCGCAGTGGGTTAAGCAATGCACTATGAAGCAAACCGCAGCCACTGCAGCACAAGTTCGATCCCTGCCGCCCGCCGGGGAGGGGACCCACATGGTGCAGCAGACCACTCCTGCCTCGCCCACTGCTCCCCTCAGCAGTGTGTTTCAGTCAGTCTGCCTGTTCTGTTCCCGGCTCTGTTTCTGGTGATTCCTCTCACCTCCCTGGACTCTGGCCTGTACCCCAGCTCTTATATGCATAAATAAATAAAATCTTTAAAAAAAAAAGAATTATAACTCGGTAAGATGACAAGTAAGGCTTAATTAAGAGGGCAAAGAATGGGGACTAATGGCAAACGATGTTGCTTTAGATAGCAAATGAAAGTCTAAGAAATGATGTGGAAATCTGTTAACTAAGAATACATTTGCATAGTATACTGTTAAAAGTTCTGTCTTTGAAGTTTCTACATGATATTTTTTCCTATAATGAATTGGAAGTATTCTAGCATGTGTCATGTGAGGAGCATTTGGGGCAGTTTGAGGGATTATGAGATACTAGTAGAAATGTTTTTGTTTTTTTTTCTGTGTTCCCTAGTATTATAAACAGAGTTACAATTAATGTTTCTTTAGCTGAAATAGAAAGGCCTACTTTTTGGCTTTACCTAGTCTTGCCAATATTACCAGTCATCTCCCTTTGAATTTTCCAAAAATCAGTAGTTATTTGCACTCAAATTATAGAGTCTTCATGTTTTTTAAGCATTTGGTTTTGAGTGTGCTTTTGTATCTACAATCTCCATTGACTTCCTATTTTAGTCTTTGTTCTTGCAGTTTATTTTTTAGTACTGTATTGGAGCCATCACTGGAGGCTGCTGTTTTCCTTTATCATCTGTTTTTAAGGACAGACCTGATAAAGAAACCAGACAAACCGCACTCCAAATTGGAAGGAATACTATCCTTACACATATCAGTGAACATCTTCCCCTCGGGAGACTATGTGCTTTTCAGGCACGGCTGCTTTTGTGTAAATATTTTTGGCGCTCTTGTCTTAGAATGGTCTTTAGGGACAGGTTTCTTTGCTTACATCATAGACTGTTCTGGCTTGATTATCTTTTTCTTCCTTTCTTGCCACCTTGGAAAAGATTTGTAGAACTCAGTTAAGACTTGGAGCAAGTGGGAGCGTGTTGGAATGTCAGTTAAATGGGGTTTGTTTGGAAATCATTAGCATTGATAAGGTATTTGATGTGTTACCATATACCAAATACTTTCCTTGTAAGTTGCATTTTATCTTTATTTCATGGAAGGTAGATGATGTTTTTAAAAATGTGTAAAGGCTTTTAAATGACTTGTCTAGGGTCTCAGTATTGGACTTAGTAATCAAACCTCTGTACTTAGTACTTACCTCTGGTGCCAAATCAGCTTTTTTAAAAAAAAAATTAATTATATTTGACATCATTTTATTCCCCAGGGAGTACCCACTACCATTCCACCCGTGCACCATCACCTCAGTTCCTTGTGCTCTTTCTGCCCTCATCCCCGTCTTTACCCTCCCTTCCTTCCCCCCCGCCCTCATCCCTTTGGTTTTTCTTGGCTTTTTGGTTTTGTTGAGTTTTTTGTTTTCTTTTGGTTATAATTGCCCATTTCCTTGAGCTTATTCTTTTTTTGTTGTTGTTGTTGCTCTTTTATATTCCTTCTAATAGTGAAGCCATCCAATATTTTTCTCTTGCCTTCTGACTTGTTTCACTTCATTACTTCTTTTATACAGTATTGAATGACCGAGTATAATTCCTTCTAGCTCCATCCATGTTTCTATAAATGTCCCTACTTTCTCATTTTTGATTGCTGAATAATATTTCATTGTGTATATGTACCATATCTTCTTGATCCACTCATCTACTCTTGGGCACCAAATCAACTTTTTAATGCTTTTAGCTGACTGTCTACCAGCATGTGCATCACTTACTGTCTGTGAAAAGGTAATGTCAGTGTCATTGACAGCTCTGTAAATAATTATGTTCTATCCATTGTGTGCAGACACCTGGAAAACTTACCAGTTCTGTATAATTTTTTAGACTTGGGTATGAATGGAGAAGAAAGGTAGTTTGTGCTAGGTGCAAGCGATGTCATCTGGAAGGCCATCTGGTCACAGTTCTTTTTTATTTGACAGGACCCGGACATTGCTAGCAATAGACTGCCTTAGCAATAATTGAAATGATTATATTGAAAAGAATTTAAAAACATTTTCTTATAGGAGAAAGCTAAGCATATACTTTTGTCTTTCCCTATTGTTTAGAAATGAAACTAAAAAGTGTGTTTCATTTTAGTTTACCAAGTATTCTTTTAAAGACTTTTTTAACAGTAAACATAGCTCATTGAATGATACTCAGATTATCTTTGTATCTTAGAACTGATTACCTCGAGTCTTATATTTTTGCACAAAAATTCAAAGTATTGCAAGAAATTACCGTTGGTGGTAGAGCATAGATGAGGTAATTTCAATATAAGTATCATAACAATTTCCAAGTTCCAAATCAAGATTCATATACATGCGGAATGGGATTTTCCTACCTCTTGTCTCTTATCCTTTTCCTTCTCTGCCCCATTCTTCCCTTCCACTCCCCATGTCCCGTTCCCCTCCCCTTGCTTAAAGCAATTATTGAGTGCCTGTGAGGTGCAAGGGAATGTGCTACAGAGGGAGTTTCAGAGGCTCATACTTGAGCTTATTTCAGTACAACATCCTGACTTTCTGTTCATTTACTTGTTCACACAGCCAAATGTTTTAACGTTCTAATATTAGCACCATCACAGAGAAGATGTTTCTGGGAAGCTGTGCCATAAAGGATGGATAAGAGTTAAAAACAAGGGAAAACCAAGGACTTTCAGCAAAGAACGCAGTAAGAGCAAAACCAAGGCCACAGACAGGGTGGTTTTCAGTGTGGTACCTTTTCCTAGTCTGGTCAGTCCTTAGGCTGAGCTTAGGGTCCATCTCTAAAAAGAGGCTCAGTAGCAATGTCCGCTGGCATATTTGTGGTGAGTAGAAGCAGAAAGGACCCAGTACAGCTCTGTGTGTGTATAGGGATCTCATCTGGTTAACTGTCAGTTACTGTTTCCACTTGGTGAAGCATGATCAGAGGGTCAGGTTAAAGATTTGTCACGACAGGCAGCACCTGAGGTAGCTACTAAACATTGAGGCCTTTTTCTGAATCTGGACCCATTTAGAAAGAAAAAGTGGTGCATTTCATTAATTTCAGGTAAGGTCTCACTCAGGAAACAAGTTTATACTAAGATATAGCCTCGCTGAGACAGCACTTTCATATTCAGTGTCCTGCGCTGACGTCAAGATTCATAAACTCTACTCTGATATTAGGATCCGTTGATACCACAGTCAGATATTTAAGAATTGATAGTTTGCAGTCATGACTATCCAAGCATGGAACCATGTAGAAATGAATGGGTTGTTCACAAATAGAACTAAAAGTGGTGTTAGCAATGGTATTGATACTCATTTGCCGTGGAGTCGTTAAATGGAAGTCATTGCTGTAATGATTTTTCTGGGTGGAGATCTCTATGTAGGTAACTGATGATGTTTTTGTTTTCATGCTATGCTGTCTATGTCTATTTCTAGGAGATGTTATACAGAGGATATTAGGCTATGGATGTTTATATTTGTAAGACTATTGATTGCAATAGACACTGGAAAAAGTAATGCCCTTGTTTTTTGGAATGATGGGTCTGCTGATGAATTGCTAGAAGAGTACTGGTTTAACTGTTTGATCCCCATAATTGCTTGATTTAAAAACGACAGTTAAACCATGCTAGCTTATTTCCAAAAATTTCTTGCAGACAACAGTGTTTTTATAAAAGAAGTTTCAGAAAGTCATGAACATTTATTGGTTTATTATAATCTGCCATCCAATTTAAATATCACGTCTCATTTACTTAAACTTTCCCTGCACCCTGTGTAGTATTACCCTCTGTTTGGTGAGTTTGGAAACAGGCTTTGAAAGGCTCATTTGCTTGTTAATGTTGCACAGTTAGTGAAGTGGCGGAAATGGAATTTGGCTTTTTGACTGGAGCCTCTGTAGGGTAGTGCCCTTCTTTGATTTCTGTCACGTCCACGATTAGCAGTTCCATTAGTGCTCTTTTTCCACTTCTCACTTGTACTGCCACTGTTCTGTCTCAAACCCTTGTCACCTTCAGACTTGGCTTACGGGATAATCCACCTCATGGTTCGGTCTCAGTGTTCATCTTCTGAGTCATCTTCCTGTGAACCTCTGTCAAATTAGTGTATTTTTTTTTTTTTAACGTGGTGACCTTCTGCACTTCCTGTTGTTCATCCATTTAATTCGACTCTGAAGCTCGTGCCTCCCCTGTCACACCACCTCCCCATTACTCCTCCTATGAGTTTTCACTACGCTGAACCAGATTCTTCCTGTGGGGTCCCCACCACTCTAGCGCTTCACACTGGCCCTGCAGAGTTGGTCCTGGTTTTGCCTCTTTACAGTCTTTACTCCATCCCACTGGCCTGTGGGTTCCAGTTGTTTCACTAGCATTTCCCTGTTGTTGGCATGTCATTATGTACCAGATGAACATTTTAATTTCTGTTTCTTTTGTACTTGGTGGTTGCTGAGATTTTCATGACCTCCTTGTGCAAGACTTTCTATATAATGCTCAGTCGAATTAAACAAAAGAGAAGACTCTTTAAAATAAAACCTAGGAGTCAGATTACTGTACCCTCAATTTTGGGTTCCATGGAGTGGAACAATTGTGGGATGCTCTTAAATGCTGAGTAATTCAAGTAAAGTTGGTATAAATGCGCACTGGCATTCTTACAGAGACCTTTTCTATTTCTTGCATTCTGTGAGGCATTCTTTAGTTGTAATTTAAGCTTCATTCCAATTCAACTGGAATAGCTGCTGTTGGACATAAAACTTAGATGTATATACTGAGGTGCTATATGAATATATATATTACCTTCCCTGTTTGGGTTTTGTATGCAAATGATTTCCCAAGGGTGTAAATCCACAATAGTAAAGCTGAGAGGTTCGGCTTGATATTTTTTCTTTCATGTGATGGATCTTTATTGTATCAAAAATACTTTGACTTGTTTCCCTTCATTACTTCTTTTATACAGTATTGAATACATAAGTACCTGCTAACAACTGAATTTTCTAATCACCTACTTTGTAGTTTAAGTTTCATAAACGATATTTCTCAGGGTATGTTTTTCATTTTAAGGTAAAGTTCAGGGCAGGTAATGAAAGAAATGTGAAATAGACATGTTATTACTTTCTGTTAAAAGATTTTATTTATTTATGTATACAAGAGCTGGGGTATAGGCCAGGGGTGTTGGGGGGTGGTGGTAAGAGGATTCACCAGAGACAGAGTGGGGAGCAGAACAGGTAAAATCACTGAAATGGACTGCTGAGGGGTGCAGTGGGCGAGGCAGGAGGGATTTGCTGCGCCACGTGGGTCACCTTCCTGGCTGGGGATTGAACTTGTGCTGCAGTGGCTGCAGAAGCTCCATAGTGTGGTGCTCAACCGTTTGCGCCACCAGGGAGGCTCGGACATGTTATTCTTGAGTCATAAATTGCCCTTGAACTTGACTATTTTGATAATCAGAAATAGAATTTTTAAAATAGCAAGAGGTAGGGTGTGTGTATGTGTAGAGCACAAACATAACTAGAGAAAGTAGGCTAATATGGTTCATCCTCAGCTTAAACACTGCTTAGCACAATACTGTTCATAAGGCCCTTTGTTCTTGAGTCTCAGCAATAAGTATACTTGTATTTACCTAAAGCTTTTTAACACAAGGACTGTCCTTGTTGTGGCACTGGATTTAATACCGTCTGTTTCTTTTGAACTCTTACCTCTGTCCAAATACATTTATGTTTTGACTTTGTTCTCTTCATCGTATGTTTTTTTTTTTTTTAAAGATTTATTTATTTATGCATACAAGCACTGGGGTACAGGCCAGAGGTGTGGGGGGGTGAGAGGATTCACCACAGAAAGCGGGGAGCAGAACAGGCAGATCAACNGAAGTACACTGCTGAGGGGAGCAGCGGGCACAGCAGGAGAGGTCCACTGCGCCATGTGGGTCCCCTCCCTGGCCGGCAGCAGGGATCGAACTCGTGCTGCAGTGGCTGCGATCTGCTTCATAGTGCGTTGCTTAACCCACTGCGCCACCAGGGAGGCCCTTCATCGTATGTTTTGAAACACAGCTTCAGAGCTACGTGCTGAACCCAAGTCCCAGGCAGCTGGTGAAGGTAGTGCCATCTGTTGGTGACAATGAAAGCACATTTTTTAAAATGGTATTCAGTAGTGTTTTTATTTTTTTCTCTCTCAAATTTTATTGACTCACAGTGTAACTGTGGTTTTAGGAGCACACATCTCAGGTGCACATGCTTCAGTCACCCTCCACTGAAACTCCAGTGCTGATGCTCTAAACCCTTCCCTCCCCTGGGCCCTTCTCCCTCAATTCCTTCCAGTAACCAGTATAGTTTTTAGAGTCTTAGAATTATTTTTGCTTTGATGTTAAGATTTGTTCTTATCATGAAAGTTTGCGTTTTCTGTGAAGTAGAGGCATATTTTAAATGACTGGTTCATGAGATTTTTAGAAACATTTACTCATTTAACAAATATATTCTGAACATCTCTCTGTGCCAGGCATTGAGAATATCGTTTCCTGTCCTCAGGGAGTTTAAGATCTAGGGGAAAGATGGACAAAAAACAGATACTTGTGCGTGGGAACATGGAGCAGGGCAAGGGGAAGGCAGAACACGGGGATGAGGATTGCAGTGTCTGGGAGAAGGGGACTGTGAGGCAGTCTAATCCCAGGGTTAGAGTAAGACCCCCAGCGACTCTGTGCAGTGAGATTATGGTACTGCCTGCACCCATATGTATTTTAATTTGCGACAAGTTAAGATACATATGGGTGCAGGCAGTACCATAATCTCATTTGTGACAAATAGTGAAAATCATGTTTTTTTCATGATGACCGCTTCATTGATTTTGTTAATTATTTCAGCAAACTAGTGTTACCTCAAAAAGAAAAGTTATTTTAAAAGCGTTTTCTCTTAAGGCACTTCCACTTTGCTGGTGTCCTCAGCAAGTGTGTGGCATGCTGGTTGGCTGTAATAGCTCACAGTCGCTAGGCCCTGTGTGGGGAATGTGAAAAGGAACGCCAGCGATACTGCTCATGTGCAAGGTAGCTGGTCAGAGGAGAGGCACTGGGGTGCAGTTTGGGGGAAAGTGGTACCTATATATTAAAGACCTTTTTTTCCCCCTTAATAAAGGTAAAGTTTAGGTATAAACATTATACTTGTAAAATAAATATAAGGTGAGTGTAGCAATGTTTAACATTGAAGTCTTCAGGGCAGGCTTCTCAAGCTATCTTTGATGAAGGGCTAACATTTTGATTTCCAAAAACATTAAAATTAAATTGCAAAAAAATGTGAAATGAACAACTTTGTTTCCCTAGCTCTTTCTTTCTTTACCTTTTTTTTTTTCCCCCTGCCACCTTTCTCCTTCTGGGTTGGATTGTTTTTCTTTGTGATCGTAAAGTCGCCTTTGACATCCTTTTCTGTCTGCCCCTTCTGTTTCTAAGTCCATCCTAGAATACAGCACCGTGGCTGTGGATTACGTGTGTGTCATCAGTCATGTTTAATGAATGGAGCATGTTGTTGATCATTTAGAAAATTGTATCTACAATGTTTCATTGACTCTTTCATGCCTTTGGAGTTATTTTCAAAGGATCCATTGGAGGGCTCACACCACAGCGGGATATGAAGAGTCCTTGTTTAAATTCCCACTGACCCTGCCACAAAGGAAGGGAGGCAGATGCAGAGGAAGCATTGCGCAATAGGTTTCTGGTAGGCTGGCTGACTTTATGAAGAAGCTTGTCTGGTTGGATGAATCTTCTTGAGAGTAGGTAAACTTCTTGCCTCCCCTGTGGCATCTTTCACGAGGTGGACACCTAGTGCTTGTTTGTAGTGCAAACTCATTTTCTATAAATGAACCGCTCCTGTGGCATTCATTGATAGCTCTTCTATCCATAGTATCAAAGAAAACAATAAAATCTAGCTCTTCGTAAACAAATCATGGTTAGAAACATCTATAGTGAAGTTTCAATGAACTGAACTTTTTTCAAAATTTATTTTTCAAGTTAGGTGTGTTTGCCATAGGACAAAAAGCTTCTATTAAGCAGGTAGCAGATCCATTAATCTCTGGACATTTTCCACCCAGAAGCTTGTTGCTGTTTTTGGTTTGTTTTCCTTTCTTCTTTTAGCTTGCCTGCTGGCTGTTAGAATAGAGGTGACAGACGGTCCTGATATACTGTTGGGCAGAGTCTGCTGGTTTTTATTTGGCATAATAAATGATTGAAAACAGTGATATTTTGTTAGAGTTCTCATAAAGCCAACACAGTGGTGGTGGTTACAGTGCATTAATTTTAAGCTCCACAAACAAGTACCTTATTATGCTGGGCACCGTAAATATCCCGGGAATATAAGGAAGAGCAAATCCCAAGTACTAGATATGCACGAGATTGAAGTCACTAACTGCGGCTTTTCTGAGAGCACAAAAAGGATGATGCTCACTTTCAGGAATAGTCTGTTTTGGTACCATTTTCCTTCCTCTTGGCCTGCCCTGCACTTTCCTGTGCCTCACGTTGGTGGAATAAAACAACCAGCCAGTTTCTCAGCGGCGATCATGATGGAGCCTGCCTGCTAATAATAATGCTTATCTGGGGTTGTTTTCTAAATTAGAATGGCTTATTTCTTATTATGTTTCTTGGGTGATCATGATTAGACTAATTCTTCCACCTGCACACATTTTCATAACTGCTGGCTTTTGTCATGGGAAGCAGAACAGAGGGAGTACTTTTCTTCCTTGCTGTGATAGCTAATTTTGGAAGGCGCACTGATTTCAGAATGTTTGATGTAGGAAATGGTTGTATGTTCCAAAAACACTTAGTAAAAGCTTGCTAAATAATGTTTCCCTGGGGTTTGTTTCCTAATTGTGTGGTTTTCTTTGCATCTTTTGATCTACTGGGACTGTGTTCCTACCTGCTGACGTTTTCATAAATTAGAACTTTACAAAGGCTAGGTAGATTTCTTTTAGATTGTCTACATCTGTCTCCACCAAATCTATTTCTATTCTACACAAATCATCAGGGACTGAATCCTTTTTTTCCCTGTAGGAATCTGAAAAGCTGGCTTTTAGTAAATCCTACTTCCTCTTTACTATCTTATATTATAGGTTTTTAGGTTGTCTTTGTCTTCACTGTTTTCTATTACGGGTTTTTAGGTTGATTCTATTTCAGGCACACTTAGTAATATGTATTTTAATAGCTGTCGAGCCATTTTATTTCATCACATGAACAAAGTATTGATTTTTAACGGGTGTTTGTAGATATAATACTCTTAATTGTCCCCTCCATAAAAAAGAGAAGGTATTTTATTGCCTAAGAATATGCTACTAGCCGTATTCCCGGAACCTGCCTGTCTAGTTTGCAGTGTGACCATAACGCCCGGAGGCTAACCTGACTTCCTATAATTCTTCTAACTGTAGAATTAGCACTGCGCCCTGGGTCACTCCTCTCTTCCTTTCCTGACCTCCCATTAATGCTAGCGTTTGTGGTGGAAGTTGCAAATTCATTGGCTTTTCTTACTTACTGAAGAGAGAAAAACAAGTTATATCTAGACCCCAGGGCTGTGAAGTGTCTGAGAGTCTACCCTATTGCAGGTTAGTGAGGTTAGCCTGCCACATTTGGGTATGCATTGCTGGGCAACCTGTGGCACGGCAGGCTGCATGGATTTCAAGTTCGTGTTGGTTCTACTGCCTTACAAGTCACAGGGGCCATGCAGAGGTGTGCCTGGGGTGGACCATGCAGGAGAGGTTTGTGTCCCAGCTGAGAAACTGCACTCTAAGAGAGCTGGTGATGAACCTTCCCAGCCTTCACACCAAAGAAGACAATATCTTTATAAACCTGATCAGCATCAACTCTATTCTCTGCCCCCAAGGAAGGTACTGTGTCTTCTAAGGCTGTGCGCTGTGTAGACCACCTCGAATGGATGATCTGGAAGGGCACTTACAGAAGATATGGAGAAATACCAGAGACCCTTATGTCTTGTAGTGCTTAGTAGCAGCAAAAAGCCAAAACTGTTGCCATCTGCTTTTGTGTTTGTGGTCTGCTGCTTCTAAATTTTAAGATGGAAAAGCTATCAAGATGAGTTCCAGATACAATCCTCCTGTGAAAACTGATGTTTTTGTTTGATAAGGCCTTGGCAACAAGTTGACTTGCCAGGAACATGTTAGTGTTCCAAAGTGGGTTTCCTGAGCAACCTGTCCTGTTGCTGTCATCACACTCAGCACTGTTCTGTGAGATTGTTCGTTTCCCTGACTATGCTGTGTACCTTTATGGAGACGGGGAATGGATACTCATTTCTGTGTTTTAATATCTGTCAGTGTTACCCAAGTTTAAGGTAGGTCCTCAATAGCTTTATGTTGAAATGAGTAAATGAATAAATAATTCAGTGGAACCTTTAGCTCAAATCTGGCTGATCTTTTATCTATGTTTATTCAGATTCCTTACCCCAAGTTGAGATTAACATTTGATAGAAAAATGAACCTGGAACATAAAGGGTCAGATTTGGATCCAGTTTTGGGGGGAACCTTTTGTATTGGTATTTTATTTGTACTGGTATTGTATTTTGAAGAGCTGGAGCAGATACAGGATAAATACTTTGTGTGACATTGTTCCTGAACCTGAATTATACCATACAGCCTTTTCTCTTCCTTCTGATTGCTTTGATCTCTGCAATCTGGTTTTTGTAATGTGGTTCTCTAGGAAAACAAAAAATCAAGCAAATGTTTTTGGCTACCCACCTGCCATGGATATTGAGAAAATTCCTTAGAGAAACTAACTTATCACATGCAACCTGCAGTCACTATGGTTTATAGTGCATTTACTTATAGAAACCAGTGGATACTGATGCTACCCCATCGATGGCTTGATTTGTATAGTTTATTTAGCGTTAGGACAAAGGTATGTGTGTAAATCACTGTTTCCAGAAGACTGAGACACTCTGCTGCCTTTGCCACTTCTTCAACTGAAGATTTAACCTTGGCAGAGACAGCAGAAGCGTCCTCATGTCTCTCAGTGCAGGTAGGTAGGTGCCCATGCTCCTCCACTTGCCGAGCCACTTGAGTCTCATTGTCCCCCACATTTGAGGAGCTGTCCAAACACTGCTGGGCAGTACTTGTGCTGTCTCTTTTGAGACAGTCGAGTATGCATGGCAATTACTACTGCCAAGCTACTTCAAACCAGAATTGAACATACAGTTGTTTTGGCTGGTCCATGCTCATATCTGTGTTGGATTTTATATATTCTTGCCAAAAGTGTATTTAGTATGTAACAGAAAAATGATTCATAAGCTTTATCAAATTCACACCTAAAACTGATTTACACTTGCGTTATCATTAATATCAACATTTGAATGGCTCTGTGTAGTTTTCTAGGAATTTCTCCAGTGGGAAGTTGAAGAGAAGAGTAGTTTAATTACAGGTGAGTATTTTTCCAAAAATATTGAGCATTGAGTTGCACATGTTGTATGAAATGCTAAGCCTTGGCAGATGCCCAGATGATTATTTAATGAGGCTATTTATATGTCCAGTTCTTTCAGGTTGAAAGACCCTGCTGGACTACTTAGAATATGAACTTCTTGCTCATTCTTTTGATCTCTGAAAAACACCCCCAGCCACTTCAGGGACTTACTTAATACAACTTTCCCTGAAACAATTCATAGTGACCAGACCAAAAAGTCTCCTGAGGAAAGAATAAAAGTACTGAGACTTAGGCAGGTGGTTTAGCCTGAGCAGGTGGGTCTGTGTTAATTGAACTTAATACCCTTTGCCAAATGTTCCTCCCTGTAGCTGGTCAAGTGTTTCTTTTGCTCACTTATTATGGACACGTTACTGTTCCAAATATGATCCATTGGACTTGTCAGCCATCAGGAAAGTGACATAGTTGAGGTAGACATTTATGTGGGAACACTAAGTGAAGTTACATAAGACAGAAGTATAAGAAAGGCCATGTGACATATTTACCCGGACTAATAAAATGCTTTGAGTTTGGGCTAAAACTCTGAACTTTGGATTTGAGTCCTGGAGAGCTTTGCAAAGTTGGTTTAGGCTTGGTTACTCTTGAAGATAGTGCTGAATTTCATAGATGGAGAAAGAGGGAAAGAGAAGAGTTAATCTAATAGTTTCAGACTGCAGATCATGTGAGCAAAGTGTTTGTGATTTTTCTTGTGACTTGATGTTTGAGGAATTTACTTAGCTGCATATTTCCAATTTCTCAGACCCAATTCCCTTTGGAACTCTTACCCTCTCCCTAATCTTTCCTTTGAACTGCTAATTAGGACCCCTAACTGATCTCCTACCTCACAGCCATCCTCTAACTTAGCATCAGAAGTATCTGAATTAAAAGCACATCTAATCAGTGCTATTTATGATCTTCTTACTGACCATATTATGACCCCAGTACTGAGTCATGGAATTTGTCTGGTTAATAACACATTTCCCAAACCGTTCAAAGAACCTGGCCTTTCTCAAACCTTGGGGCATACTGTGTTCATAATTAGGCTTCAGACAGAAACACAAGCACACATACAGACCTGTAAACATTGGGAAAAAGTCTGTATTGGACTTCTGTGGTATGGGTGTAGTAGCTGGATAGACGGACCCTGCTGCGGTAGGGATTGTAAGAATCCCTGGAATAGAGCTGGAGAAGAGAGCCAGATCATTTTAGGGGAATTTAATTCTCCTTTATCAGGAAATGATAGGGCAACTAGAGTGGAAAAAGATCACTAGGCATATAGTGCATTGAGGATCACTCAGGAAAACAGTATCAATCCCTTTGGCTAATTGATACTTTCAGAATAACATCTTCAACAACCAGAGAATCGTATGGCATCATAGCCTAGGCCATAAGTACATTTCAATACATTTAAAAGTGGTTAAATTCATAGACTACGTACTTTGATGACTTACTGACTTAGAAATCAGAAGACATCTAGGAAGGTCCATCTAATCTGGTTTCGATTCGAATCAGATTAGGGCCAGAAGACCACGAGCAAGTGCCCTTGTTGATTACCTTGTTTTGGATTCTCATCTCTAATGCTGATATGGGTACTCATTTCCTGTAGTGGAGCAGAAATAGAGAAAAGCGGTGGGTTGCATGGGAACACCAGAAGTCCATGTCTGAACTTTTTGAACTTTAGGTATTTTTGAAGGTCAGGGTGATGGAAATCGAATGCATCATGTATACAATTTGTGAGATAAAGATTTGTTACTGGGTACTGTAATTCTTCCAGATTGGTATTAACGAGAATCTGTTAATGTTGTTAATGAGAATCATGATTCAGTCAATGGAGGTTGCTGCTGTATTTATTTCACTATTCGAGTTTAACTTTCTGACAGTCTGCATATTTAATCAGGTCAAAATTATAAGTCCTTTTGATGCTTAAAGAGCAAAGAACTGATTCTCTTTTACTTTACTTGTTATACCTGAAAGAGAGAAACCAAGAATCCTTTTACTACATGCCATGCTTTAAATGCTTGGATTTTCTACCTTCATGATTCTTGGAGGTGTCACTGCTGTTAATTTTTTCTGTGAATGTCAGCACATAGAATTATAGAAGACATAAAATAAATCACATTCATTGAGTAAAATTTTGTTAATTGACTTATCATAGAAGAAATCACTAAAAACAGTTTGATTTTAAAAAGTATAGCGTTTCAACCAGATGTTTTAGTATAAATAGAATTACTCTCACAAATGTATTATTAAAATGATCACTTTATTGTTGCAAAGAGTTTTTTTATTGTTGTTGGTAGGAAAGGTAGTTAAAACATGTATTTAAGAAATAATTTTACTGAAAATTTACATTAGGTTTATTTATTGTTTAATATGATAGGCAGTCCTACAAGTATTATATAAAAATGACTTTTTTAAAAGACTTTCTATGCAGACAAGAACTGGGATACAAGCCAGAGATGTTGGGGCTGAGAGGATTCACCAGAGACAGAGTGGGCATCAGAACAGGAAGATTTACTGAAATACACTGCTGAGGGGAGCAGCAGGCGAGACAGGAGAGGTCTGCTGCGCCATGTGGGTCAGCTCCCTGGCCTGGGATCAAACTCATGCTGCAGGGACTGGCGATAGCTTGACGGTGCTGTGTCTTTAACCCTTGTGCCACCAGTAAAGATGATTTTTATCTGAGTTTGTAATTCCCATTTTTGTAAGAAGAAAATATCCAGTAAGACCAAAGCCAAAATAAAATTGGGAAATCTGTGTGAAGTGTAACTAGCTGTTGCTTCAAATGTTGTAGTTGATGGCAGTGAGAGTGTTAGGTAGGACTGCTTGCCTTTGAGAAATTGACTGTTGGTGAGTGTCATTGGTTTTTTTTTAGGGAAAAATAATCAGAAATCCTAATCTCAAAGAAAAGCTTTCTCTTAGTCTTCCTAGCAGAGAGCGATGCTGTAGCACCTCTGCTCCCTGGGTTTGTCCTTGTCTAGTCCTGACTAAGCAGGTATGACTCACGCTGAGAGTCACAGAATTGTCTCAGAATTTCTTAAGGTTCACTTGCCAAATGTGATAATAGAAAATGGGAGACCTGAATCTTAAGTTTTCTATTAACAAGTTACAGGCTATTGAATTGCACCATTGTGTTAAATCACTGTCCCTGTTTTACAAATCTCCTATTGTGTTTGTTCCTGTTTTTTGAGTTCTTGACATGTTTTCTCTCCCTCCTCTTCCATGGAGGCATTAGAAATCCGTTTGTGATGGTCTTCGGGTTTAACCTGAGCCAACGCCTGCTGATTTTCTTCCTGTTTGCACGCCTCCCACAGGTTAGAGACAGCAAGTGAGACATGCCCGGGTACCAGCTGCAGCCTGCGTTTGGAGTTTGTGCTGCCCCTTTTTGGTGCTCTCTTCACTTTCTGTCCTAGAGGTGAGGTAGAGATGGCTCGCCCACTGGCTCGCCTTGGTTAAAATTCACAGTGTTACCACCTGAGAGCAAGAACAACCACAGGCGTCTTATCCGATAGCTGGTAGTGCCCCTTTTGCACGACCAGGATGGCGCCATCTTGGTGTTGTGTGAAGGTTTGCTCCTTGTTGGTTGCTGATGATGTCGTGACTCAGAGGGAACAGCTTTGCCCTGGTCTCACAGCCAGATTGGATTGTTGGATATTTACTTGAAACTGTTTTCTATTTGTCATAGGGAATTGTCAGAAAATTTGCAAAGCAGTGTTTCGCTAGCACCGAACTGTACACCTAGCCTAACATTTCCTGCCCTCATGAGCAGAAGCACCTATTCCCCTGTGCACTGGGTGTTATTGTTTTGATGTTAGAGTATTGAGTTACTATGGAGGCAGTAAATGTCACAAGTCGAGTTTTTTCCCTTGGGGCTTGGCACATAGCTGGTGCTTAGTGATTGTTTTGCTGTATTTATTTTGATTATCAAGCTATGAGGTAGAAAAATGTACAACTCTTTTTCTCGATCTTTTTCTACTTAAGAAATTGTTGGTTGTAACTAATAAATTTTACAAACCTCCAGTGGGTTACAACTCACAGTTTGAAAAACACCGCTCTAGAAATCAGGGCTGTGAACAACTTGATGCCTTTACTTGGGTGTTTGACAGTCATCTTAAATGGGTGCATTCTCACTGCCACTTGGTTGTCGGCAGTCGACAGTGAGATGCCCGAGTTTCACTTTACAGTCCTGCTCCTTCCCTTTTCTTCCTCTTTCGGTAAACAGCAGCTTCTTCTATACTGTCAGCCAGGTCTAGTCCCTGCCACTAGATCAGCCGCTGGACACTTGAAACACCGCAAGTCTTTTCCCTTAATTAAAATGTGTTTGTATGTATTACCAGTGATTATTAGCAGCCTTAATTTCAGAAGGGAGAACTTTATAATGCAGAATAATTTGTACATACCAAATACATTTAATTGTTTTCTACAGATGGACTGACAGCATCTTTTGAGTACTTATTAAGAATTTATGACTTAATCATAAGGCACAAACTCTACATAATCAGTTAAATACTTATCCTTGGGTGGATAAAGACTATTAAGATTTTTAAATTAATTTATGCCTACAGGCCAGAGGCATGGGGGTTTAGAGGATTCATCAGAGACAGAGTGAGGAGCAGGACTGGCAGATCAACTGAAATACACTGCTGAGGTAGCAGAGGGTGAAGCAGGAGAGATCTGCTGTGCCATGTGGGTCTCCTCCCTTGTTGGGGATCAAACTCTTGCTGCAGTGACTGCAGAAGCCCCACAGTGCAGCACCCATCCCCTTGCACTACAGGGAGACCCAGATAAAGACTATTTAAGTAGAATCTCTGTTTTGTACTTTGCTAGATCCCTTATTTTTAGAATAAAGGAAATCACAGAGTCATCGTACAGTTGTTTGTAGGTTGTTCACAGGCTTAGAAACAAACCTGCATTATGGAGTCATCCCCTCAGGCTGCGAAAGCACTGGGAGTATTGTGTGCTTGTTGCTCTTACTAGGGTTTGTGAAATGACGGAGAAAGGATTCTGATAGTATGTGTCATTGTGCTCCCAACAGGCTGACAGTCCCCATCTGCTGGACACGTTTTCATTGGTGCACTACATCCATATAAAAATGAATGGAAAGTATTCTCTATCTACCTGCAAATGGCAGATTGGGAACAAAGCTGGAAGCTAGAATAAGCACTTAAGATAATAGTTCTTTGGTATGTCTCATTTGGAGACTAAGTATCAGAAAAATGGATATTGTACGAGATAAGCGAAAGCATCCTCCTAGAATTAACTTGGAAATGTTTAGTAAACTTAGATATTAATATGTATCACCTGAGTATGATTTAATTTTTAATTTAGTATTATTCTGAGTCAAGTACATTGTAGATTATCTTTGTGTGTCACCTGTATTTTACAAGGATTATTATGTTAGAGTCAGGTTTACAAACTATGGCCATAATCTAGTTTCCAAATCTATTGGGATACAGGTAGAAACTTGGAACTTGTATTTATATAATCCTGAACTAGGAATTTGTATTTAATCCTTGGGTTGGAACTTTTAT
Organism: Galemys pyrenaicus; assembly: GCA_019455555.1. NCBI lineage: Eukaryota > Metazoa > Chordata > Mammalia > Eulipotyphla > Talpidae > Galemys > Galemys pyrenaicus. Next base: position 4,016,543 of record JAGFMF010011614.1, on the reverse strand, counting down.
TTATCTAATCCTTCTTGTATTTCTGTCTATATTTCATTTTATATATAGCCACATACATACATACTTAAAATGCTCAGAGAAGATCCATTTTCTTGCTCATGGCTTCAGTTAGTCTTGGAGTGGGGGAGGGCGGTGAGGACAGAACATATCTTTCTCGCTATTCTATCCCCTTTACCTAATGGCAACCAGGAGGAAGAGCCATTAAAGAAATCAGAGTGTTAGAAAAGGTTGAATTTTCACATTGATGAGCTTCCATCTGTTTAATTTGTGCTCACTAACGCAAGTGCTCGCTCTCTTGCATCTTGCCTTCCCTGTTTTGGGAGTTCTAATTTTGTTGGCTGAATGTCATGACCCCCACCCTAACAGAACAGATGCTATTGATGGGGAATAAGTGTGGACCAGGAACAAATGTAGGCTGTGCAGCAGCCTCGGCACACACTACTGTGGTTCTAAGTCCTGTTAGCAGGAGGTATTGTCTTCACTGGGGATTTAGAAAAACCTAGAGTCCCTGAGAGGCGACAAAGAGAAAAAACAGCTCTTAACACTAAAACAATGCATTTTAAAGTTTAATTAAATGTCTTTCTGCAAATACAAGCATTTGCCCTTGAGAATGTCCTTCATATTACTAATAGCTAGTGTGTAGACTTTTCTGTAATTGATTCATATAGGAGTCATGAGTTTTATAGGTTACTGAACCTTAAAATCTCCTTATGATCTAGCCCCAGGATTGGAAATAAATGGACTACAGATGCCCCGGTCTATTACTTTTGTAAATAGTCTTACTCTTAAAATAAAGTTTTATTGGAACACAACCATGCTCATTCAACCATAGTTGCTCTCGGACTATAGCTGCAGAGAGGGTAGTTGTGACAGAGACCATGTATCCATAAAGTGTGAAATCTATGTTACCTAGCCCCTGATTGAAAAAGTTTGCCATCCCTGAGTGAGTTGAGCTTGAAGATATTTTATGAACAGTTGTTTTTCTCTTTCCTTGCTTAAATGGTTTTTCAGACTGCCTAGCGAAGCTCACTTTTTATGAGACAAATTGTGTAATGGTTAACAATGTTGACTCTGGAGTAAAACTTCCTGAGTTCAGATCTTGCCTCAGTCATTTGTCAGTTTTGTGATTTGGGGAATATTACTTCTGTTCCCTTTTGTTTTCCCTCCTGGAAAGTAAGACTAATAATAGCATTAACTCAAAGGTTTGTTCTGAGAATTAAATAAGTGAAGCATCTAGTGTATGACAGGTGCTTAATAAATAAATGTTAGCTGTTTACACTTTAGCTTTTTTTTGTCTTTGAAATTTGAAGTAAAAGGAGAATGTCAGAGGAACTAGAGCTGCTTCAAGATCTTGCATCCTATGGGAAGTTTGCATCTTCCTTGTGCTTAGCCTCTGGCTTTTGTTGATGTCATTAACGCTGCTATGGTTTTTTTCTTTAAAAATGATTGTTCAAACACAGGAAGGTTAGGTTGCAGTAAACTTATTGAATGCGATTTCTGTAGGCTAATTCATATTTACTTTTCATACATTGATTTAGTGAAATTCAACCCAAGGCTGTTCACAGGACTGGATGATTGTTTCCTAGAAGACTTTACCAGTGCTGTGAGACCTCCCGCATCGGGCTGTCAAACTTCGTTTGCTTTACCCACATAGTAAGCATAATGAAGTTCAAATTTATACTTGTCTTGAGAATAAGGCCACTGGATAGATCAGCAATAAATTGATACTGATCCTGTATTTTCATGCAAGTTAATTTGCACACTTGATGGAACCATCTATTTAGCTTTCAGTTTGCTGCATGTGGTTGGATTTGTCTGGTGGTTAAAGATAACATTGTAGACTTTACCTGGTCTTTGGTATCCTACTGAATTAGTAACTTTGTTTGGGAAACATCTTATGGTTGTGCTGTTAGGGCTGCAGATATTACCAGTTGTGAATGATTTTCTGTAGACTTCCTGTTGGGTGCTGCAGGAAGTCCCTGTAGTGTGGCCTGTCCAAAACCAATAATGTATTCTTAGAATGTTGTCAGAGTATCTCTTTGTGCTTTCTTGGTGGCCTGTGCTGGCCATTGGACTTTTTTGTTAATCCTGCAGTGAGAAAAACACAGTTCTTACGTTTAGTGAATTGCAGTCAGCCACCATCCAGTCATATCTTTCTTTCAGATTCCTGTGGTCTTAATTGAAGGAGAATAGGTGTAAAGTCATTTATTAATAGAATTATCTCTGTACTTCCTCAAGCATTCTGACACATTATTTCTCTCTCCTGACCTAGGAAAGACTTGAAGAACAAATACAGCAAGCACAGAGCACTTTGGCTTTAGTCTGGGTCTGTGCTGGTCAGGGAAATAGATTGTTCCAGTGTGGGAGATGGGGAGGGATAGCTGCGGGGAAGGCACTGTGTGGATGACCCGGACTGACCCGTGAAGCCTGTGCTGTGTTGGCTGGTGAGGTTATGTTAAGCTTCATTTTAGGACCCCAATCACAGAACTTTCTCTTCTCTCCCTACTAATTCTCCAAACCAAAACACTATCCTGTCTGCATTTACCTTTATTTTCATCTTTGTCTTTTCCTGTTTCTATATAAGAAAATGTCTTTTTCACAATTCATGTTTCTTATCAAAATCACTTACTTTTTAAAAAAGATTTTATTTCTGCATACAAGACCTGGGGTACAGGCCAGGGGTGTGCGGGGTGAGAGGATTCACTAGAGACAGAGTGGGGAGCAGAACAGGTGAGCAGAAAATCACTTAACTTATAAAAACTCAGTTGCCTTATTTTGTGTATCATATAACAAAACTAGACCTGTTAATTATCATTTTCCAGTTAAAATACTTATTGGTAACTGCTTTTACAGTCTTGAAGACTGTTCACGGGATCTGGAAGCAGATGTGTGCGCATGTCATGTTGAAGTTTCCGTGCTTACCAGAGCACCTTGTCCAAACAGCTGAACATTCTGTGTCCAAGAGCGCACCCCAGGTTTCCAGGAAGATACAGTTACTGTCCTTGGTGCCAATCTCATTAGTCAGATTTCTCTTAGTGGTCTTATGCCTACATTTGACAAATTTTTCATAGGTCCCTTTAATTTAGCCCAGGTTATTAGCATGTGGCAGGCAGTGAGACTCGTTTTGAGATGCTCTCTACTCCACAGAAGTATTTTGTGTTATTGCAAGAATGACTTGTAAAGAGGAAATTTTGTGTACAGCCTGGCTATACATACCAAGATGGATATATTATTTTTCTGCGGGGGGTGGTGGTGGTGGTGGTAGTAGTTTTTCCTCCCTCTTTTCATTTCATTGTGTTCCTCAACTCGTCTATGAAAGAAACAGTTCTGATACCTGTAGAGAAATTTCCTGCCCTGAAATGTGCACAAAAGAAAAATGCAATCCTAGGTAAGAGTTAGCGGTAAATTGGCTGCATGAGTGGCAGGCACATTACCAATTCTTAGCTTTCTTCTGGTGGTTCTTTTCCAGGTCTGAATCTGGAACTTTCACTGTTACCTTTTGTCGATGATTTCTTTGTGGTTTGTGTGTCGGTTGGGTTTTCTTAGCATTAAGTAAAATTCTCTTTAATTTTTAAGAATTGTTTTGCATTAGATTGAATTTTGATTGGGATATGTTCTGTGTCTTCAGGAAATGCGTCCTCCCAGGAAACAGTTCATTAGATGAGTGGTATGAGCTGCTGAGTTTTGTGGGGGGCATGTGAGGACAAAGGGAGAGACAGAGAAGGCTATAGGGACACTGAAAAGTTACCACTGGTTATATTTTTATGTAGTTAAATTTTTGTTTTGACTGTATTTAGTGTATTTTTAAAAAAGTCCAAACTTGTTCAGGTTCCTGTATGCTGTCACGTCAGTCATGTGAGAGTATTCTTAAACTGAGCTTTCAGAACTTTAGGCCATTTATTTGGGTAGCTAGCACAATCGTTTGAGGATGCCTTCCTTCACGTTCTCATTTTCAATGTAGTATCTGTAAATGAAATTTTGATCGTGTTTTTATTTAGACAGTGGTGAGATCAGTGGGGATTGGGACTTGACGTAGAACATGTTTTTACTGAAACACAGCACATCATTATTTTTAAAAAAGTAAGTAAATTTAGGCCTGTGTAAGAAAAGACCTTATCCTGCCTGTATCCCCGACAGATATCGTAGAGCTGGAATTTAGCATTTAGGAGGGGAGAGAGCCGCCTTTTGTGCTGTTCTCACAACAAAATTTTAAGTTTGTTTTTTAGCTTTTGCTGTGTAGTTCTTTCTCATGGATTGTTTTCATGTCTACTTTTTCATGATCAGCAGGACTGCTCCCCTAAAATTTGCTTGACAACGTTGTCTTCTACCTCAAGAGTAGAAGATTGCATAAACAAAGTTATTCAGTCACCTGAGCGCTTGCCGTTGAAATTCTAGCTCTGTGACAACTCATACAGCTAAGCTAACTCACACAGAAGAAAAGGATGAAGTGCAAAGTGTCCAATGAAGTCCCAAGTCTCATGACTTAGGTACCTACGTTTTGGAGGGTCATGAACCCTCCAGGATCTGGTTGGTCTTCTGCTTCCTTTTTCCAAATGTGGCAACAGTTTGAAGACCCCTGAAGAATGAGCGAGCCAGGCAACTTTTCAATGCTGTTGAAAGCTCAAAGCAGGGATTTTTTTGGGAAAGTCTGACTCTGTATCGATTCTGGTAAGAAAGTCCTTTATTATGTCCTTGTTTTTCTCCTCTTTTCCTTTTGGAGAACAGTAGTTCAGAGGAAGTTCCTCTCAGGTTTTCTGTGGTCTGTGAGGCAGTTAATTTTTCATGGCAGTAACTTAAGTGATTAAAATTAAACTTAAGATTCTTATTCTGGGCTTTCTCAGTGACTATATTAACATAAATTTTTGAAGACATGTTGGACTTCCAATCCCCACTAGTAGAAAATATCCTCGATTTAGAATGGTGTTAATTATGGCTTGGTGAGATTGCTGGTAGTCCCCTTTATCCATGTATTCATGGTCTTTGTTTCTTTTTTCTTCAAAGTTTAGTTACCCACTGTCACCAGTCAGTATTTGAAAATATAAGATATTTTTAAAGAGAGAAAGAGAAATACTCGTATCAGTTTTATTATAGCATATTGTTATGCTTGTTCTTATTTATTACTAGCTACTTAATCTCTTATTATGCCTAATCTATAAATTAAACTATATCATACATATATGTGTATAGGAAAAAACTGTCTACACAGATTTCATTACTATCTCTGGTCTTAGGTTTGGAGGTCTTGGAAGGTATCTACCTTTGGTTAAGCAAGTACCTCTCTTTTTCTCTGTCACTGTGCTGTGCTCAGTGAAGAAGAGATCACAGTGATATCTTCGTTAATTGTGGAGTCAGAAAATACGTGTGGACCTCTGTATTGGGGCATGAGAGTAGAGAAAGGGTCAAGTGTAAATCCAGATCTTTCTCTTTGTAAAACATTTCAGCAGCTGTACTGGTGGTGGTTCTGCTTTAACTTGCGTTATGTTTGACCTTGTCTATTAGGGGACAGAATAAGACAGGACCATAAATTAGGGGAAATACCTTGTAGTAAGAAGTGAAACTTACTTATAGCATGGAGAGTTGTATATTGCAGGAAATTTGAATATATAGTCTATGGAAGCACAATATGTTATTGCCATAGTGGATTTACTAACATGGAAAATGAGGTAGAACTTGTAATAAATCATTAAGTAAATATATGTAATATTTTCTACAGTAGTACAATTTGAAAAATCTAAGTTTGACTTATTGTCCTCATTAAGAATGAGTATGATTGATGCTTTTTGTTCACTGGGACTGCTCAGGCTCTGTTCTTGCAGTTGAATTAGAACAATAATCCTTCCTTTGGATTGAACCTGCTGTTACTAATTTTCTGAAATTATTTTTTTAAAAGGTCTGCATATATTTAAGAGAAGAATTATGAGCAAATTATAGCTGGCAGTGCTTTTGGGTGTCCCAATAGTGTATATAGATAAAGGCTCGTTCGCTAAATCTGACTCATTTACCGAATCTCTTTCTGTTGAGAACATTAATATTACAGCCTACCAGATGTGAATCAAAGGTAACCTTCCATTAACTCCTTGTCCTAAACTCCTCCTGATTTCCACAAATCACTTTATAGCAGGCATTGTAAAGTTTCTGTTAGTGAGTGAACAACTTGACCTTATTTTTAAGTATTAGGCATGTTTATTCAAAGTTGCAAAAAGGGATATTTTTGTAGACTTAAAAATATTTCCCTGTGGACTTCCATTGTACCCACTACATAATAAAAATAAATCTTAGTAAGTTAAATATTCAATCCAAGGGGCATTTTGCCTTTAATGGTATGAGGTATTGAGACATGTAATTCTCCAGTAATAGTTGCAAGAAGATGTTCAGTGGACAATGAGTATAATGACCTTACTACTAAAAAGGCACCAGTGTCACAGCGACACTTCCTTCTTGTAAGTTCTTATGGATTTCTCAGGTAAGCACTCCATCATTTTCAACTGAACTGTCCCAGACTTAACATTCATGCATTGGATTGATGTATTATTCCAGAAACTTGCTAGTTTCTAGATATGAGTCATACATGGATTTCTTTTCATTTCCCAACCTACCCCCTTCTCTGATCCTCCCCCCACCCCCCTTTTCACATTTCTCTAAAATAAACAATGACGAGCTTGGGCATCATCAGATTCATTGCTTAGCTTTTAAAGAGAATTGTAAACGCTTTCATAGAGTCACTGAATAATCCTTGAAGATTTATAAGGAAATGCTAGAAGTTAGAAGAATGGAATATAGCAATTAGATTTTTTAAAAAAGGATTTATTTATGTGTGCAGGGGCTGGGGTACAGACCAGAGGTGTTGGGGGTGGTGGGAGTGGTAAGAGGATTCACCAGAGGCAGAGTGAGGAACAGACTAGGCAGATTGACTGAAGTACACTGCTGAGGGGAGCAGAGGGTGAGGCAGGAGAGATCTGCTGCACATCTCCCTGGCTGGGTATTGAACTCATGCTTCAGTGGCTGTTCATGCTTCATAGTGCAGTGCTTAATCCTTTGTGCCACCAGGGAGACCCACAATTAGATTTTTGTTTTTTAAAGTTGAGGTAATTTCTGACAGTGAAAATTGGCAAAGATCAATGCTAGCCTTTGCTGAAAACTCTAGAATGTACTTAATAAATGTGAGCAACATAGGGAATGGAAAGGAATGGACCCTCAGAGTCAGTGTGGATTTTTCACTTTAAATCTAGCTCATTTCATTTTCTGAACAGGATTGCTAGCTTCATAAGTACAGGCAATTTTTTAGGAGTGTAGTGTGTTCTGTTTTTCAGATACTCTCAGAGCATTTTTGGTAGCACCATAAAAAAACCAGGCATCTCCAAAGATGTGTCTATTTTATTTCAAGCAGAACTACACAAAGTATGATTTGTACAACAGTTTCAGTCCAAAAAGTGTTACTTACCTTGATAAATTGTGCTTTAGTTTTATAAACTTGACTCTTTGTTTTTCTCATAGCAGACATGAGAGAGTAGAATTAGATAACTTCTTAACTCCTTTCCTTCTCTAAGTTTTTGATGGCTTGGGGGCCTTCTTATTCCTAATGGCTTTATTTGGTTCCTTTGTTGCAGAATGAAATGCTCAAATATGTAAAACAGATAGGTTCTAATGAGGTAGAAATTTATCTGCAGACTCTATTAAAGTAACAAAGCTCAGCAGAATAGGGAAAACAGAATTCCTCTCGGAGAAACTTTTCCATTTAGCAGGGTTGTGCTATTTGGCAAACTGTTTGATTTATATTGTGTATGTGAAAACTGGAAAGCACACAAACCAACCAGGCATTACAGTATAATAAATACAGCCTTTCCTGCTGCTGGCATCACTGTCACGGTAGAAATTAGGCATTATCAGTATAGCTGAGGAGCCCAGTATTAAAAATTGTGGAACAAAGATTAAAAACCTAGTAAGGAGTTTCTGAAAGCATCACTTAATCTACTGGTCAACCAGCAGTTTTCTTCTAAGGCAATATGAGACAGAGGTTCTCAAGATACCTTTATACTAGTCTTACTGTGTGGGTGAGGCAGATTTTGTTGGAGGTAAGTGAGCAATCCAGGTTAAAGTCAGAGGAAAGAAAGGTAATATCTAGATCAGTGGGCTCAGATTTTTTTTTTTTAGTATGTGTATAAAAATTCTGTGCATTTCTATCCTTATTTCATATTTTGTTCTATGTCCCCACACAGAACACTATCAGGCCAACAGTAAGTGTTTCTTTCCATGTCCCCCTTTTAAAACAATGTTAGTCCTTAAAATGTTGAAAATAGGCTCTGATGTCTTCCTTCTGATGAATAATTTGATTCCTATTACAGTATTTTAAGATTTCTGTATCTTGCTTTATGGAAGTAAATTTTAGTCATAATGCAACTGCATCCTTTTCTGTCTTGTTGCTTCTGTTCTCATTGGTATTGGGCTTCCACCACAGTGCATTTCTCTGTGATGAGGGGGAGCTGTGTGGCCTTGGCATAAATCAGCATGACAGGCTGAGTGGGTGCTTAGTTATCACATTCAGAAAAGGGTCTGTAGCAGTCTTTCTCTGGTTTCAGTTCCAGACCACACGGTTTTGTGGCAGTGGTATTGAATGAACTGTGAGCCTATAAACTGAAGATGAAGCTGATGTCTGATTCACAGATCTTCCTGTAGGTCAGCCTTGGTTCCCTCTTGGTCCAATGAGAATATATGGGAACATAAACATACAAAAATAAAGTATCCACAAAGCCATGTATTACCAGGAGCAATATTTTAGTAACAAGACTAAAATAAATCACCATGTAAGAGATCTTTGAGATGTGGGTGGTGGATGCATCCTACTATTAAGGATTTTCTTTATCAGTGGGCACCTTGCTTTTTTTCAGGTTTGAGTTTATCGGGTGCTCTTTTTACATGGATTAGAAAGGTTTTTATTTTTGAAATGCTTCATAGTTGTGCTTTCATATGTCCAGAGTCAGTGAAAGAACTGTAAACTTTTTTAAAAATGGAAATTTCCAATTGAGTTGTTGGATTGTAGGTTCTCTCTTAATGTTGGGAATAAAGGAATAAGTAGGAGAGAAAGTATTTGATTCTACTGAAAATGGGTGGTAAAAAGCAAAGGTTTTCTATTCTCAATAGACATTCTTTACCACATTATATCGCATTAAATTGTTTAGGTACAAATTTTATAAAAGAACATGCTGCGTTTTAGTAGTTTTTAAGTTTGCAGAAAATATAGTTTATAAGTGTTAACCATTCTAAATTGGTCAAATGAAAAGAGAAAAGTGAAAATATGAGAATTGTGGAAATGGATCACTTTTGTTTTGAAAGTAAAAATCATTTAAAATATTTGGTAGGCTTTGAATGAAACTCTGTATTTTAGTGCATCTTTATAACCCCAGATGTGTTTTTGAAAACTGCCTTTGCAGGGCAGTATATGTTGTATTAGATGAGAAGCAAAATGAAGTTTGCCTTTTACAATTTTATGAAATAATCACATGTAGTGAAAGGAATATCATCCCTTGCAGGGCGTTTTTGAGTTAGCCAAGTAGAACACAAGAAGAAGAGTGAGAGAGATGTTTATAGGGGTTGTTAATTAATTTTGGTACTGGAAGGAAGAGAGAAATAGCATCCAGAAGGTGGCTTTTTGCTACAGCACAGCTTCATTTCTCTCGGTATATAGACATAAATTAGGAGGACATTGAAAGAGCAAAACAACAAAAAGAAAACAAAGTTTAAGAAAAGAGTTACTAACTTGATATTATTAATATAATAAAAAGCTTCATTTGAGATACGCTCCAAGGAGGAACACAGAATGCATTTTTTATGTTAGTTTAACTCTGTCACCTGAAAATCCATAGTGATTTGAAAACTGAGCTTAAACAGAGAATACTTATATAAAATCACTTTTGAAGTGTCATAGCTGTGGTAATTCTAGTATAAATTATAACACACAGCTAAAACTTTATATTTGATTAGCATTGGAATAAAAAGCATGCTCTTTTATTTATTTTTTAAAAAATATTTATGCATACAAGCACTGGGGTACAGGCAAGAGGTGGGGGGGGAAGAGGATTCACCACAGAGAGCGGGGAGCAGAACAGGCAGATCAACGGAAGTACACTCCTGAGGGGAGCAGCGGGCAAGGCAGGAGAGGTCTGCTGCACCATGTGGGTCCCCTCCCTGACCGGCAGCAGGGATCTAACTCATGCTGCAGTGGCTGCGGTTTGCTTCATAGTGCATTGCTTAACCCACTGTGCCACCAGGGAGGCCCAAGCATGTTCTTTTAAAAGGCATGTCCGTATATCAGGCAAGAAAAGCAAGTGAAACTAAATCTACATGGATTTCAATTTAAAGTTTTTTTTTTATTTTGTCAGTTTTTACTACGATATTAACTTTCATACAAGATTTTAATTGACCTTCAAATTAAATAAAAAGATATTGCAGAAGGCAACATTTTTACATAAGCCTGAGAAATCTAGACTAGAGAAATCCACAGTTATAATACTCTGCCAGTTCCCCAAAATGGGTTTGTATCTTGACTCTGAGGCAATGAATAACAATCTATTACTTGCTTAAAATCGATGGAAGTGTCAAAAAAGTGTAGTGGTGCTGAATTTTAAAAGTAGGCTGCTTCAGGATTTTATGCTATGTCTTCATAATATCCCTTCATTGAATTCTTAAGCCTATAAAAATCACAGTATTTGAATAAGAATCAGAAAAAATATTAACATTCAAGTTTTGTATATAGTTATCTTAGAAAATTACTTAAAACCTTTTCAGGTTGTTACTTAGGATTAGTTGACAAGATGCTATTAGTTTTTAAGTAAATTAGGTGCTCTGTCTTTAAATTTGGCCCAGAAAAATATTTGTAGCCATAGTCTCATTTCAGCTGCCGAGAGGAAATAAAATATTTTGACTGCAGTTTGAGATATTTGACAACCTCATATTACACCCAGGAGTTTCTCTGTATTTAATACATGCCCATTTACTTCTGCATGGCAAAATATATTACCAACCATGATGTTTGACATTTGTTCATGCACTTTATTTTCCACATGAGCGTCACAAAATGATTTCCGATCTACATGTAAATATGAGATTTTCTAGTAAGTCAGCCCTGCAATTAAACACTGTTGAGTTGCCCATTGTGCACTTTTCATGTTATTTAGTACACTGAGAAGGTGTGAATGAGTGGAAGATTGGGTGATGCGGTGCTGTGCAGAACCTTAAACTAATGGGTTTGTCCATGTTTTCAGGATATTTAAATAGTTTCTCTTAAAATGTTAAAGCATTGAATCATGGATGTTAATACAATTAATGATCAGTATCGACCACAATACAATGATCGTTGTAACTTCCACCAAAACCTTATTTAAATTTAATTGATGATACATTTTTACATTTTAAAAGTGATTTTGAATTATGTCTTTTCCTCAATATAATAATCCACAGGGCTTTGCATTTACAGGTAGTTGTATTTGTATTTTCCTTTCTTATTCTTCTCTCCTCTTTTCCCTCCAAGGTTGTGAACATGGGAACATAGAAATTGTTGGGTTTGCCTTTTTATCCCTCATAGAAAGAAGCATCCCTCTTTAGAAAGAAGCAAATTAATATATAACTATACAATTGATTTTTGTGCCATTTATCTAGTTCAACATATTTCTTAATTCTTTCTTTGTTATGTCTGAGCTGTAATTTATTTTCATGATGACTTTTGAAATACAAACAAAGGTAATACAGGTTTAAAAAATTTTAACTTCATTCATATATATAATCTAAAAAGTAGTGTTGCCCATATGAAATTTTGAACAGTCTTGGTTAAACCATTGCATGCTCATTTTTATGTCGGTTAGATTTTTTTAAAATTGTAATTCCTATTAACATATTTATTAAGCATCTGCTGTATAAGATGTTTGTGTGTGTTATCTCATTGCAGTTGTTTAGATTGAAGCAAACTTACATTGTAGTGACTTGGGTATGATTCTCACTTATTACTAAGAATTTTAAGCAAAACAATCTGGAGGAAATTTAAGTTTAATGAAAGTCATGGTTCTTGAGATTAAACTTAACAGGCTGAGGAAGCACAGTGTGATGTTGGGCAGGAACATCTGTTTTCATCACAAGATACCCAGTACCTGGTACACAACTTACACTCGGCATTTGGAATGCATGCATGAATAAATGAGTAGTGAATATTTATGAATGAACACATGAATAAACAACTGATATAGTTAAGATTGATAGTAGTTTACTGGGTAAGCTGGTATGTAACCAGTTGGATTTGCTTGTTGATTAAAAGTTTCAATTTGATTTCAAGGGTATGGAAAACAGTTACAGTTCAGCACGCATTATTGACTAAGGGATGCTGATTGCCTGGTGTCTGTTAAGTTATGGGACAAAGGAACTTCACTTTCTGGGTACCAGCTGTTTGAGCTTTCATACTGCAGAGTGAAGAAGAAAGCAATATCAGGCACTGAGTGGTATGGCCTTGGTCTTATATCATCAGTAGCCTTTGGCATCTCTATGTGCTTTCAGCAGCCAGTAAATAATTCATGTGTAATTGTCTAGTTATTGGAAGGCAGTATCGTGATTGCTTGTTTTATACTGAGATGCATTCTGAGAAAAGGCAGTGTAAAAGTGCATCTGTGCAATGGAAATTCATTTTATCCAATAAAGCCGAACTCAGATTTCATGTTCCTTTGGGGCCAAACAATAAAACCCTGTCTTACTTTCCAATTTAGACATCTGAGACTTGATAACATTTGGTGAGTATGGAACATTGATTACTATGTAGAGAGGAAGGTGGAAGAGTAGATGGGGCTCTGCCAGCAGCAGTACCTCCTGGTTGTTAGGCGTGAAAGCAAGGGAGTTGAGCTTTGTAACCTGGCAGTTCAGAGCTACAGATTTCAAGATGCCAGTTTTCCCACACAGACCTTGCTGCTATGCCCCTTTCGTGTTTGTTCGTACCCTTATGTCTCTGTGGAACACTTCTCTTTCTCTGCCTAGTGACTCAGACTTAAGGAATATTTTATCTTGGGAAGTTGCCCCTAGTATAGGCTCCTGAACATGTATCTCTGTCTTTGCAAAGTGAAGAACAGCATGGTCCATTGGAATGCAAGAAGACAACATTAGATTTGTTCATGTATTTATCTTGAGAGAACAAAAACAGCCTTTCTAATACTGCATGAGTTGACACTGCTATAGTCATTGTCTCTTAAGTCCAGATGGACTCATTTTACAGACAGTATGAGAACTGTTTTGGAAGAGTGGGAGTTTGTGGGACACAGACGGGTTAATGTTAGCAACAACACCTGTTTATTTGCTTCAGCTCACCACAGTGTATTTCAGTCTGTTTTGTGTACCTGGTTATCTTGGTGACCACTGATGCTATAAAGACATGCTTGATTTAAAGTCAACCATTTTCTGCCCTCCTGTTGTACAATATGAAACCCTCAGAACACTGACTTTTCTAACTCAGATGTTATGTTTAGTATGTTTTGACGCCTACAATATTAGTTGGGTGGGCAGCTATGTTGATTACTTACAAATGTACCTGCATATTTACTAACTCAAACATTTCTTGCCTCCCATTTTTTTAAAAATCAGTTTTCTTCTCAAAATAGCCCTTTTAGCAGTTCTTTCCATGAGGATATTAGTAGCAAATACTTTGTTTTTGTCTGAAAATATTGCACTTAAATATTAGCTTGGTTGAATATGAGGGTTATCTTTGTTAGTCTGAGGATATTCTCCACTGTCCTACAGTTTGTGTCATTGCTGGTCTAACTGTCAGTCTTCTATAGTAACTTTTCTTTTTCATTTTCTTTATGACTTCATTGATGGAATTCATACTTCTGTATCTGAGAACTTGTCTGTTTTGTGAGTACTGGAAAATTCTTTGTTTTCTCGTTGAGACCAAAATGTAATACAGGTTTTCATTTTGTTCTCCTTGACTTGTAGTCTCATTTTTATATTTTCCATCCCTTTATGTCTGTATTCAAAATTGCCACTGAAATTTTTTATTAATTTAAATTAATAGACTTACATGTTAATGTCTTCTATATAAAATCAGCTGTTTTTCAAAATAAATAGTGAGAAAGTGGTACTGTTTTCTTGCTAATGTCTATAAAGTTTGCCTGAATAGAGCTGAAGACAATTGAATCCTAGCAACAGCTTCTGAGTTTAATTTATTTGTATATTTCATTGAAGTAGATGAAGAAAATTTGATCCAGGTATTTGTGCTTGGAAGAGTGAGGAGTGTTGTAATAGCCTCTTAAGTAACTGTGGGTATCCTTGCTGGATGCTGCACTCGAACTCAGCCCCTGATAGTTTCTTAAAGATTAATTGTAATATAGATGATAAACCCAGATAAGTAAACCTTTTGTTTTTTATTATAATGAAATACATCGGTCTATTTTGCACTCTGAAGTACCTTTCACTTGTGCATTATTTTTAATTACATGCTTTGTTTATTTGGAAAGTATTTGTTTTGAGTTATGCAGGTCTTCCAAATGGTAACCCATTTCATTTTAAATTCTCAGCCTCCTCCCCTCCAACCCCCCATTTTTTAGTATCAGCTCTGTTCTCATTAGAGGAGACTGGGTATTGGGAAGCTAACCAGTATGTAATTATAGATAGAAGTTTCCTAAAAAAAATTCTAAAAATCTAGTTTTCTCTTGGAAACTTGTTGCCATTGTATCATTTATGAACACCTGTTAGTGTTTTCCTTGAAATACAGATTCCTTTTGTTCATTTATGAGGAAAAGATCAAAAAGCATTGTTAATGGTCTCTAACCGAAGAGGACCAGGAACTCACCTGTAGCTGAACAAGTTGAGTTTATTACTGGTGGTATGATAGCAGGAGAACCAGAGGCTCTCAGTCAGAATTTGTCAGGAAGGGTTTATTAAAGGACTTCAACTTTTGTTAGGTAATTTGAGAGAGGGTTAAGGGGCGGGGGTGCTTTGCTTTGTTAGATGCTGTGAGGGAAATGTAACTATGAATGGACACCTTAAACCTCATATTTTAAGGGGGAAGAAATCATGGAGACAAAAGGTTGAATCTGTAAAGAAGTGATAGTCAGTCTTACTATTAGCCAGGAAATGTGGATGTTTGTTCATCATGTGGTTTGCATGTTGTTTACCTGTTTATGCCTTCACCCATCAGGGTCAGAGTGGCCTTGTCTGATGGTGATGCCCTGTTTGTGTTTAGCAGGGGAACAGCAAGGCATTTCCAAGGGTCAGGTCTTAGTCACATCAAGACTCTGCTGATAATACTGCAAATTTTTCAGTTATTCTTTCAAATAATAATGGTGTGTATACAAAAATTATCTTTTCTGTTTGCAGCTCAAATAGTCTCACAGTGCTATTCCTTGAGATCACCATTCTGTTTCATTGTGCAGAAATGCTTTCTACATGCAGCCTCAGAATATTAAAAAGACTTGCATAGTTTGAATAATTGCCCCTCAAAAGATATGTCCACATCCAAAGTCCTGTAACCTGTGAATGTTACCTTAATTGGAATCAGGGTCTTTGTGGATGCAGTTAACTATCTTGAGGAGAGCATTTTAGGTTATCCAAGTTTGTGCTCAATGCAATGACAAATGTCCATGTGGGAGAGACACACAGAACAGAAAACATGGAGAGGAGGAAACCATGTGATCATGGAGGCAGAGATGGGACTGATGTGGCCACAAGCCAAGTAACACTGGGTGCCAGAAGAAACTGGAAGCAGCAAGGAATGAATTCTCCCCTAGAGTCTTTAGAGGGAATGAGTCCCTGCTGATACTTTGTTTCTGGACTTCTGGCTACCATAACTCTTGGAGAGTAAATACCTTTTTGAAGCCACCAAGTTTGTGGTTATTTGTTATGGCAGTCTCAGGGAATGAATACACTTGTACTTAAGGTCTGAGATTTAATGAAATCAATAATGTTTGCTTGTTTATGGAAGGCATTTGTAAGTGAAACTGACATCTTCCATTACAGGGAGCTGTGGAGGTGGAAGCTGTAATGACTGCTGGTACAGTTTGTTGCCAAAGCCCTGTTGGGTGTATCAGCGGTTTAATCCACAGTTGCTTTTATCAACAGAAAATGTCAGTATGGTGAAACAGCTTAGTATTGTTATGAAAACAGGTTTGATGTTGCAGACTTCCTGAAAGGGTATAGCGTGGTAGTTATGGACCACATCCGGAACCAGTGGGGTAAGGAAACCTGACTCAGTCTCAGAACAGAGAACATTAAGAACTTTATCTTTGAAACTCTTTTTTATGGGGTCCAGGACATTGTGGCCACTGTGTTCCCTTTCACTGCTAGCTCAGACATAAAGGTAGCACAGAGTGTTAACTGACAATAGTTCTCTTGAGTTACGGCTTGTTTACAGTTTCTAACCCTATATTACACATGTAAACCTAACTTTCTCTTTTGCCCACTGGAGAGAATTGAGTGTTCCTCTGACAAGGTGGTGGCAACTGCTGTTGGTATCTTTTTATAAAGTCTACCAGCTCCTTGCGTTATTTATGGTTCAATGAGAGAAAACTATGGTTTATAAACATGGTATATAAACATATGTTTTGTTTATGGCTCTGTACTTCCGCCAAACTGTTGAAGATCTGAGACTTTTCTCTTTCCTGTATTTCCTAACTTGTGTGTACCCGAGTGCTCACAACAACACGCTCAGATGCACCTTTCATATCGAGTTTTCTCATTTTTATTTTCCTTAGTTTTTTCCTGGAAAGTGTTCTGTTATTGAGGAATTAAAAATACTGATTGGGGCCTCCCTGGTGGCTCAAGGGGTTGAGCACTGCTCTGTGAAGCATCTGCGGCACAGCAGCGCAAGTTTGATCCCGGATCGGGGAGGGCACCCACATGGCGCAGCAGACCTCTTCTGCCTTGCCCGCTGCTCCCCTCAGCAGTGTAATTCAGTTGATCTGCCTTTTCTGCTCCCCACTCTGTCTCTGGTGAATCCTCTCATCTCTCCTGCCTCGGGCCTGTAACCCAACTCTTATATGCATAAATAAATAAATCTAAAAAAGAAATTGGTTTCCATAGATAGTAAAGCTTTGACATCAGTTTATTTACAGTCAAGCCAAGGACAAAGTACAGTAAGTCATTCATTTATAGCTTAGAGTTGCCTATAAAAAGTACATTTAAGCTTACTAGTATTTAAAAACTGGGTTCTCATTCAATTGTTTTGGAATGTGTCATATTGCCAGGAAAGGAACCCCAGTCCTGGAACTGTGAGTGGGAGCAAGAGTAGTAGGCCCTGAGAAACAGCCTAAGATAACAGAAGATCCCCTGCTTAGAGCAGACGGGAGAGTGCTGACTCCCAGAGGCAAAGGAAGGCAGTGCTGGGACAGGCGCCAGAGGCACACAGTGAAATAGTGCAGGGCAGGAATGGAGGAAAGGTGTTCTGGAG
Organism: Galemys pyrenaicus; assembly: GCA_019455555.1. Lineage (NCBI taxonomy): Eukaryota > Metazoa > Chordata > Mammalia > Eulipotyphla > Talpidae > Galemys > Galemys pyrenaicus. The sequence continues at coordinate 3,999,133 of JAGFMF010011614.1, read as the reverse complement.
AAAGGCCACCACGACGAGAACAAGCTGCTGAAGGTGCCTGACCCTTGGCATAGGGTTTTGTGTTTTTTAATTGGTTTAGGTCTCGTAGACAACTAGACGGAAGTCAGGGTGTTGTCATATTTGTGTTTAGCGAGAAATGTGGCATATTTAAACTGATGTTAGGATTTAGTACGTAGCACGGAGTAGACCCCACCTTGGTTTTCTTGCCTGGAGGGGAGCACGCTCTCAGTGGTCAGGCTGACCAGGCACATGTGTGGTGGGCTTCACCCTGTGCAGGAACGTCATCTTGTGATTATATACTATCGTTCATCCACTTCACATAATATAAAATTTGTTAGTCTCTGCTGTTGCTTTCTCTTTCTCTTAGTCTTTGGAGGCTTTTACTTACTGGGTGATTTTGAATTTACTCCTTTCTGGAGGGATCGTGGTCTTTAACTGGAAATCTCTGCCTTCATCTACCACCAAGTCCTGAATTATACCTCAGACATTAACTTGAACTTCAGTTCCTGAAACCTGGACATTCTTTTTTTCCTCCCCTGTGTTTTTCTTACGCTATATTCTGTTTCCCCAACCAGGAAGATTTTTGAGCTTATCTTTTTTTTTTTTTAAAGATTTATTTATTTGTACATGCAAGAGCTGGGGTACAGGCCAGAGTCCAGGGTGGCGAGAGGATTCACCAGAGACAGAGTGGGGAGCAGAACAGGCAGACTGACTGAAACACACCACTGAGGGGAGCAGCGGGCGAGGCAGGAGAGGTCTGCTGTGCCATGTGGGTCCCTTCCCTGACCGGCAGCAGGGATTGAACTCGTGCTGCAGTGGCTGTAGTTTGCTTCATAGTGCGTTGCTTAACCCACTGCGCCACCAGTGAGGCCCGAGATTATCTTTTTATAGTTTGTATTACAGAAAATATAGGCACACTAAATATGCTGTTTCATACTGTTCCTGGTATGTTTTGAGGAGGGATTTGGACATCAGAGCCCACTCCTCTCCAGTGAAAATCACCCACTGCTCACTGTGTGGAGATTCTCCCCACTTCTCATGATCTAACTCACTGGAGCCAGAAGACACATCAATTTGTACGACTGAGTGGCTGACAGCTACTCAGTCACCTTTGGTAATTCATCTTAACTTTTCTTACGTGTCTGCTCTTCCCGAAAGAACTCAGTACCAGTGGCTTTATGAGTGGCAGAGAGCACAGTTAAATATCTCACAAGCTATTCAGAATTGGACTTGGTTCATTTAGATGGATGGTTTTACTAAACATGTTCAGTTCTGAAAGAAGTGAAAGAAATGTGAAAGCTGTCTTTTTTTTTTTTTTTTTTTTAGTTCATTAGTGAAACAAAGGAAAGATGGTGAATATGAGGGTGAGTTGTCATGGGAAATTAAATGGAAATGAAAAATGTTAATAATCTTAACTTGGTTGTGCTCTGCTTACCCAATTTTAAGTTGCCAGGTTACACTGGCAGATGTATGCTGTGAAGCCTTTGATCCTCAGAAACATGCACATTTTTCATTTGACAATTGAGTGAATGTATCAATAAATAAATGAGCTAGCTTCTGTTTAATTCAGAAATTGGTGATCAGCTAACTGAAGAGACCATAAAGAAGGGATTGTATGGGAAGCCTTGGTATCTGGATTGTGTTGTTCACATTCTGACTTCTCTCAGTTAAATTCAAAGTTCCAAAGCCATGGCTTGGTTTGCTCACATAACAGGCTGTCCCAAGAATGGATGCATTTGTCAGACTTACCTCCCCAAGTACTATTTTAAAACTTAGGTACATATTGTGACATCGAAAGAGTTGACATGATTTTAAAATGATTTATTTGCTCTATTTATTTTTGTCACTTTGTTGACATAATTATGCATATTTGTTTTAGTGAAATATAAAAATTTTAACTTACATTTCTGGAGTTATAGCTTACGTAGAGTACAAGCACAGGTTTTAAGCAAGTCTCTTTTGGCCTTTTCCTGGCTCCTACCCACTTCTAATTCAATCACTGTTTCATTTCCCTAGCTTGGACTTTGTCTGTTTTAAAATTTACATAAACATAGCCATAAAGCCTGTACTCTTGACTCTGATATATTTTACTTATATTATGGTTCCCAAATTCATTTGTGTTGTCAGGTATATGACTGGTTACTTCATTTTCACCGCTGAGTTATAATTTGTTGTGAGTATACTATAGCTCTGGTTATCTGTTGACTTACTGATGGGTATTTGGGTGATTTCTCTGTTTTACTATCTGAATGAAATTGTTGTCATCATTCATGTATAAATGTCTTAATATTTGTATTCACATCTGTTAGATAAATACCTAGGAATGGGATTCCTAGGTAGATGGATGTTTAATTTTAAAGTGATGGTTTTCAGTTGTTGATTTGACCATGTCTGGGGGACATTTGGCTTTATCTGGCAACAGTTTTGATTAACACGACGGGACCAGAGATCAGACAGAGATTTACAGACTGCTAATGACAGACAGTACACAAGATAGCTCTGCACATGAAGAATCCATGATATCTATTTCTGTTCAAAAAAACACAACACAACAACCTCTTACAGCTACATGAGCAGTATGACAGTTTCTTCTTGTTCCATGTACTCTATAAAATTTAATAGTCTTAATTTTAACTGTTCTGGTGGTAGTGTGTTGTGGTTTTGATTTGCATGTCTTTGATGGCTAGTGGTATTAATTTTGTGTGTGTGACTTTTGACCATTCCTATGTCATTTCTTTCCAGCTTTGAGAAAAATGGCATAAGCCTGTGTAAGTGTAAGGTATGCTAGTGATGATACGATACAGGTATACACTGTGAAATGGCCACCACAATAAGATTCATGAACATGTGTCACTTCACATAGCTGCTGTTTTGTTTTTATATTTTGTAATAAGAACATTTAAGATCTGCTCTCATAGCAACTCTCTAGTATACAATACAGTATTATCACCTGTAGTCACTATACTTTATATTAGAACTTCAGATCTTAATCACACTCCACATCATCCCACCCTCAGGACCCACCAGGTGCTTGATAAATGCCAGTCTATTTTATTTTTTTAGATTTATTTATGCATACAAGAACTGGGGTGTAGGTCAGAGGTGCAAGGGATGAGAAGATTCACTAGAGACAGTGGAGAGCAGAACAGGCAGACCTACTGAAATGCACTGCTGAGGGGAGCAGCAGGCAAGAGTGGAGAGGTCTACTGCGCCACATGGGATAGCTCCCTGGCCAGGGATTGAACTCATGCCATAGTAATGACACCAGGGAGGCCCACCAGTCTATTTTTTTTTGCAGGTGCCACATAAAAGTTTTTGTCTTTCTCTGATTTATTTCTTTGAGCATAAGCCTTAGCCTTCATCCTTGATATCACAAAAGATTTATTTCCTTTTATAACCGAATATCCACTATGTATGTGTGTGTGTGTACATGCATGTGTATGTACTTCTGATTACAAAGTTATAGCAATCAAAACAATGTGGGCATAAAAGCAGATACATGGGACAATGGAGCATAATTGAGAACCCAGAAATAAACATGTGCATATATGATCAACTAATATTCAGTGGGGAAAAATTATTCAGTAAGTGGTGCTGGAAAAATGTGAACATTCACGTGCAAAAGAATGGAACTGAACTACTAACACTACTCATATAAACAAGTAGATTAAAGATCTAAATTTAAGACCTGATTCCATAAAGGTCTAAGAAAAAAAAGAAACATCCAAAGAGATCCTTGACAGTGATTTTTTGGATATGACAGCACAAGCAACAAAGCAAGAATACACATCTGCGACTACATCAAACAGGAGCCCATCCCTCCCACCTCCAAAATATAGACGGCTTACAGAATGGGAGAGAATATTAGTAAACCATTATCTAATAAGGGGTTAATATCCACGGAACTCAGACGACTACATAGCAAAATACCAAACAATCCAATTAAAAAACCAACAAAGGACCTAGATAGACGTTTTCCCAAAGAACACATGCACATGGCCAACAGATATGCCCTGAGCAGAATACTCACACACTGTTTTATTTTTATTTCCAAGAATTAAGAGCTATTAAGTGGGTGTTACTTTAAGTGTCTTAAGTTTATGGTAGTTTGTTAAGCAGCAATAGAAAATGACTACAACGGGGATCTTATCCAGCATGCTTGTCTTCTTCATGAGAAACCCCTTCAGTGTCTGCCTAATTGTGGTTGCTCTCTAGTGTCTTCAAAGAGTTGTTTTATGTAGGGTGTATAATTATCTGTTGTGGGAGTGCTAGTCTGATGTAATCTATTCTGCCCTCATTGGAGCTACAACTCCTCCTATCAGTTGACAGTTTCCTTTTCACTTAAAATTTATTTGCTTGTTCTTTATGTTAATTGCCCTAAGTTTCATTGGGCTGGTGTTTCATTTTCCTAATGTCAGCTATTTGGTTGTTTCTGATATTTTTTTTTTGGCTGTAAAAAGCTGCAGCGATATCTTTAAGTCTATCTTTAGATTTCTTTGGTTTATTTACTTAGGATAAATTTGGAGTAGAATTCCTGGCCTAAAAGGAGTAGAGGAAATCACAAAACCTTTGAGAGAGATGTGGTGTCAGTTTACATTCTGATATGCTGTTTACCAGCTGTGAGATTGTGGCAAATTCACCCAGTTGAATCTCACTTTCAACTTATGTGAGAAGGGAAGAAAATAGATGTTTCATGGTTGTTTGGTGATTAAATTACTTGGTTTTCTGGAAAAGAGTGGGCATTTAATGGCAGGTGAGCAGATGAAGGTTATGATGATAACGATTGATTTGTTTTTTTGACATCTTTTAAGAAGAAAAATGCCTGTTTATAGTTAGAATGTTTTCTTTTAATGGGTGATCTTTGTAACTAATGAAACAAAGTAGCGTAGCATAGAACAAGGTAGCAGGTAGCTGAAATTAAAGATCCCAGAACAGACTTTGTAATACTACTCTGTATATATTTAATGTTGAATCAAGTCTCCAAAAGATATAATTGATCTTTTCTCCTGAGTTTGTGCATCAAAATGAAATTGTTTTGAGATGAAGTAAGGGTGGTTTCTGCATTGTTTTTCCTCAGTTCTTGGATTTCACTCTGATCTGTTTGTTTAGACAACAAACTGTATTACATGTTTCCTATAGAGCTGCCATCTGAATAATCAAGAGACCTAAAAACCTTTGAATGTGACCTCTTTATCAAGTGCTAGTTGGATTTGCAGTTCCTAGTTTTAACACATCCTCCATGAATATACTTGTGTTGTCTCCAGGTCCCAGGGGATGCTCTTTTATTACAATACATTGGAATAATACAGTCTTAGTATTCCACTCATACATTTTATTGATGTAGATGCTGGGGTTATATTGTTGCAACATGTTTCTGCTGTTGACTCTTTTTATTAGATGGGGCAATAAATAAAGATACTTAATCTACATAAAGCCTATTAAATGGAATTGTCAGGAGGACGGGAAATGATTTTAAATATAGTTTGCCATGTGGTAACACTTGATCCACTTACAATTGAGCTCATTTTGTTGAATTGGGTTGATCAAAATCTTTAGTTTCATAGTATAGTTTGTGATCTATTCAAAATGGTTTTCATAATACTGTGTTGTGTGAAGAGATTAGCACTATTCCTATCAACTTCCTTCTCCTTACTCCAGAGGGTAAAAGGAGAAAGGGGAGGTTTTGTTTGGCTTTTCCAAAATGGTTCTATTGAGATATACTTGAAATGGCTTTCCTTTAAAAGGGTAGTATAGAGTCCAAGTTGCAGATATCAGAGGTAATAAAAGTGTTGTTCAAGTTGTCAGAGATTCATTCTGTTTGTTTCCTTTCTTGGATGAACAATTTGCAGACTTCTTTTTCCTGTAGAACTATCAATACAATTAGTAAAAATATGAATAGAGAACACCTGAATTGGTCTATAAGTACTTTTTACATTTTTAGTCTTTTGGCCATTTTTAGTCTTTTGGGAATTATGAGCACAGCCATCAGGAGAGATTATTCCCAGCTATTGTTTGGACTCCACAAAGGTTCATGTTCTCCTCGAGAAAGATCTAGCAGATTCAGCTAATGCAGAACCCAGCAGATTCAGCTAATGCAGAACGTGGAGTTCATTTGTTTAAAGGCTTGCAGCGTTAAGGCACAGTTATAAAACATCAGCTCTTCCAATTATCTCCTGACAACTCAGGTGCTGTTTTGATACGTGAGGTTATGTATGGTCTGGTTATAAACCTTGGTTACCTTAGAAACCATCTTTTTTCTTAGGTTTCTGCTTAGGAGTTGTGGTTCCTGCAGGTAATTCAGCAGATTATCAAATTTGAATTTGGGTGTAGAGGACCCAACATTCTTCAGAGAAGGTACAAGTCTAGAATCAGTTCATTCTGCAATCATTTTTTAATACCTTCTGGATATGTTTAAATTTCATTTGATCAATTTTTCTCATCTGCAAATGAATGCTAGTTAGATTATTTCTTAAGCAGTTTAGATTCTGCAGTTTTATATCCTCACTTTCTGCTTCTTCCTGTCCAGTACGTTTCATTACTCTGTTGGCGTACAGCTTAGGCCACTGTCCATGTACCATATTATCTTCATAACTGCTGTTTTTAATGTTAGTTTATACGTTACTTTTATGAAAGCAGTTACTTTGGCTGCTCCCATAGAAAGAACTGAATATTCGTTTGCTTATCAGTGCCAGCATTCAAATTATAGATGAAAACTTTTCATTACAGTGACTTACTTTGCACGTCTACCAGCCAGTAATAGTCGATTGGGTCAAGTCTTCCTAAGAGCATTTTGAGTGTGAGGAGGATGGGACAGGCTACTGGGAAAAGAGAAGCATCTAACAGGCAAGGGATAGAGATAGAAGGAAGGCTAGAGAGAGTACCAAGGAAGGAAGAATGGTCAGTGGTGTCCAGTTCTACCTGACAGGTTAATTAATTCCCCCGATCCATCTGCTCCTCTCTACTTACTGCTCTGGTCTGAATTTAGGTCCTTATTCTTCACATACATGTGCTCTGTCTGGAGTATTCTTTCCCAGTGTCTATAACGTGAATTCCTGCTAAGCCTTCATTGTGTCTTTGAAGCCATTACCTATCTCCCATTCCCTCTGATTTTCCTCACATGTGTAGACCTCGATCATTGAATTTACATAGTAGTAGAATGATCTCTGGAACTGTCCCCCATTAGGCTGTCAGCTTTTAAAAATAGGGACTGTTTTAATCATCTTAGGACATCTAGTGCCTAGCGTTCAGTTTGGCTTTAATGGGAGTTTAAAAAATAATCAAGAGGGAAAAAAAGGCTGAAAAGAGACCATTACTATTAGCAGTGAGGCAATAATTGGTGATCTTTCCCAGGGTGACTTTAATCAAGTGCTGGGAGCGGGAGCCATATTGAAGTGAGTTGCTAAGTGAAGAGAAAGGGCTATGTGGGCCACAACTCAAGAGGGCGATTGGTGGTGAAAGTCAGGGATGGGAGAGGAGGCTGCAGCTGGCAGGACAGGAGTATGAGGTACAGAATCTCACACTGTATTTAAGAACTGGGTGATGTGAACATGATTGAAAGGCGAAGGGAAGGGGCCCCTAAACTTCACTGAAGAGAGAGAAGACAGTGAAGAACAGCAGGTTCAGAGGATGAAGGATCAAGTTTAGGGAACAGGGGAGAGGTGAGCCTTGAAAGTGACAAGCTGTCTGCATTCTTTTGAGATCAAAAGACAGAAAGGTCTAAACTTTGCATTTTGTTTTTAACAGGCTTTATTCACTTAATTTTCTCTATAAAAACTGTGGTGGCCACAGCTAGAACCAAGTCTCCTTCGTGGAGACTCTGGTGTGGGCGTTTATGAGATGGTCTATGAATTCCGGATAGCAAGACTGGGTGAAACTGGTCTCTTTCCAGACGCTGGTTGAGAAAGCTGCAGGTCTTGAAGAGGATATCACAGTTGGTTTTGGCAAAATTGTCCCAGGTGCTGTTGCCCTGGCCAAGGTGTTGATATATATACATAGTATATACATAGCTGTTGATACTGGCGGTGGCGGCAGCTTCTCAGGCAAAGGGGCTGAGACAGTGCTGGTGCCCCTGGAGGCAGGGACGAGGTACAATAAGCAACATGGAAACGATGACTTTGCAGCCATGGTGTGGGATCTTGTTCCCCCAGTAGACTTGTCACGTGGGATCTGTGGGAAGCTTTGCAAGGATGATGCCCCCCTGGATGGTAGTGGCTCCCTCCTTGGGGGCACATAACACCCAGACTGCCTTGTTTGTTGTGACCTGGTCCACTGGCCAGCAGGGGTCAGATTTATCACAGGCATAATCTTCAACACCTTTTGTTTTAGGGATGCCACCTGGAAAACATCTTTTTACTGCCAGTAACAGAAAACCACCAGAAGTAGCTAAAAGATGAGTAAAATTTATTACTTTCATGTAATGAGAAACCTGAATGAAAGACAGTTCTGGTGCTGATTAATTCAATGTCGTGAAGATCAAAGTGCCGTCCATCTTTCGGCTCTGACAACCTTAGTTCCTTGTGAGTGGACTTTTGTCCTTAGATTTATCCCCTAGTGATTAAAAGACACTCCAACTCTGGACCAGGTAAATCAGAGTGGGGCGGGAAGTCCAGATACTGGTCCTTTAAAAGTTGTCATATGATTCTGTTGTATGGCTCCCTAGCACTCAGCACACTCGAGTTACACAAAGTAAAACTCACCCTGGGGATTATAAACTCAGCTCCCCTGAAGCATTTGGCCATTTGGTAATCGAAGAAGCTAGAATTCTTTTCATAAAGAATACAGGAGAGAAATTAAGCTAGTGGTCTCTGCCCTGTTGTAGATGATTTAAAAGAGAAACTGTGGTTGTTCTTACTTACCAACATTGTGCCACTTGAGGGTCTCTTGATTTTGACTCTTGAAATGGGCACAATGATCAAGTTAAAGGCGCTGCACACATAGTTCTCCCCCCTCACCTTAGCAGTAAATCTCCAGATATGTAGTTTCATTAACCAAAGAAACTGCAAAGAGAATGCTTTAGCTAGGAAGGAGGCCAGGGGTATTAAAACACACTTTTTAGGGCCTCCCTGGTGGCGCAGTGGGTCAAGCAACGCACTATGAAGCAAACCGCAGTCACTGCAGCATGAGTTCGATCCCTGCTGCAGCATGAGTTCGATCCCTGCCACCGGCCAGGGAGGGAACCCACAGGGCGCAGGCAGACCTCTTCTGCCTCGCCCGCTGCTCCCCTCAGCGGTGTGTTTCAGTCAGTCTGCCTGTTCTGCTCCCCACTCTGTCTCTGGTGAATCCTCTCACCACCCTGGACTCTGGCCTGTACCCCAGCTCTTGCATGTACAAATAAATAAATCTTTAAAAAAATGTTTAAAACACACTTTTTAGTCATTTTGTGTGCATACCAATATCAGTCTTCCGGGTAAATATTATCTATGACGCCTTCCCTCAGGATTGTAGCCAATTCTTGATGAATCATAATTGAGTCTTTTTCATGCATATAAATTATGTCTTTGTTGTGACTCCCCCCTTTTTAATGTTCACATGCATTCTATTTTCACTAATACCTGTGAAAACAGAATTTACTGTCCCCACTAAACTTTTTCTTGTTTAATGGCATCACCATTTTCTGGAAGGTTCAGGTTTATACAGATACATTCGTTGCCAGGTCATTTCATTTGTATTCATCCAGTGTCTCAGCTAGATGTTTTTCTCTTTGTTCTTGCTCACCAGCATTGTGCCACTTGAGGGTCTCTTGAAATAGCATCTTAAAAGGCTCTCCTCCTCCCCCTCTACCCCCTTTTTCAACTTCTCCATGTTTTACTTTAGTCCTAATGGTGAGTGATTCTGGAGTTAACATCCCAAAATATAGATGAGATCATGTAGTTTTTGCAGTGTCATAACGACTCCCATGTATCTACAGAATAAAAATCCAGTGTGGTAGATCATCTTCCCCAAGATAGTCAGAAAAAGCTCTCCCATCTCCACGCTCGGCTTTGTAATGCAATGTTGATACTCCTGTGTAGAGTTTAGGAATGTGCTCTGGACAGGCATGTGATTCTGGAGTAAGAGACACTAAAGTAGTATCCTATACCAGGACTTAAAAAATGTACCCATTAGTGCAATGTAATGCTATTAGGTAGGGTATTTCATGTCTTGACAGATGTCAGCACCATGCACTTACATAGAAAGTAAGATAACTTCTGTAACTTTGCCAACTCACTAGTTTTAATAGCTTTTTAGGTAGACTTCTTAAGACTTTCACATTGACCATCACACCTCTTGCCATCTGTGTGCCTTTTATTACTTTTTCTTGTCTTACCACACTAGGCACTCTAGAACAATGTTGGCAAGGTGGAGACAACCTTTCTAATCTTAAAAATAAAACATTTATTATCTCCACATTATGTAGCATGTTGCCATTAGGATTTTTGTGGATGTGCTTCATCGAGTTGAGGGAATTCCTTTTCCTTTTATTTCTAGTTTTTGTTATGAGTATTGAATTTTGTCTGTTTTCATTAAAACATCACTTGGTTCCTTTGGGGTAGAAGTAGTCTGTTAGTATGTTAAACTACATTGATTTTTGAATGTTAAACTAGCTTTGCATTCCAGGAATAGATCTCTCTTGACCATGGTTCTTTTTATGTATCAGTTAGTTCAGTTTGCTACACTGTTAATGACTTTTGCTTATGTATTTGGGCTAACATGCTTGACTCTCAGAATGATTGGGAGAGTGTTTCCTCTTAAATACTTTGCTTATCTTTTTTTTTGTTATCTTTTCTTCCCCTTGAATGAACTTCAGTAGTTTGTACCTTTCAAGAAATCTGCCTGTGCCTTTTAACTTACCAGATACTTTGACATGAAGTTTTTGGTGATATTCTTTTATTAGTCTTTTAATGTCTGCATGATCTGTGGTGATGGTCTCTTACATTGCTGATTCATGGAATGTATTTACTCTTCCCCCTGGTATTTAGGAAAAAGAGGCTTATCAGTTTTACTGACCTTTCAAAGAGCCAGTTTTGGGGTCATTTATTTTTCAATAAAAACATTTTTTAGGGCCTCCCTGGTGGTGCAAGGGGTTAAGTCTCAGCCAGGGAGCTGAACCACATGATGCAGCAGACCTCTCTCGCCTATCTTGCCCACTGCTCCCTTCAGCAGTGTATTTCAGTCAGTCTGCCTATTCTAATCCCCACTCTGTCCCCGGTGAATCTTCTCACCTCCACCTCCCCTTCATACACTTCTGTCCTACACCCCAGCTCTTATATGCATATCTTAAAAAAACACAACATTTTCTATGGTTTAGTTCTGCCTTGCAGAACTCCATTGTTTACCATGGAGTCTTGAATCAAATTGAACTCAGTAATGGATAAGATCTTAGAGGTTGGCATAGATTGATTTGTTCTTCCGGTAACTGTTTCATAGAATGCAGTTGTATTCATGGTAAGTTCAAGTGTAAAGGCATAGAGAGGGTTCTCATCCGAGATAGCAGATTTAACCATTTTTATCAGAAATTCTGTTATGTGATATGAATATTTAAATTTTATTATTTTTCCATTCTTGTAATATGCTTTAATGATTCTGGTCTCATTTTCTTTTGTACATAAAAGGAAGGCTCTTTTAGTGCTTTATCTAATTTAAGTCTTTCTTTTAACCTCAATACAAATCTTTTATCATGCTGCAGTGGGGATGAATGCAAAGGAATCCACACTAGGATATAACAAAATAGATAAATGATTTCTCTTACAAAGAGATCTACGCTAGGAGATAGAGCTCTATTGAGTAATAAGGGCTTGCTTAGAACATTTAACATATGACTGGAGTTATCACAATCTTATTTATAAAATCTTTCAGAATTGCATCTATTATGTGATTTGTTAGGAGAACTGTGACATTATCACAACAGCTCAAATTCTGGGGAGTGTAAATGCCCCCCTTGTGCTTGACCAGCAGCTAGCAACAGAAAAGTGGGTATTTGCTGACCTTTTTAGATCTCTTTAGATGGGGAAAGGTATAAATAATAAAGCAATTCTTTGATTCCTGATAAATGGCCTGGAGGCTAAGGAGCAATAGAAAGGACCTCATTCTGCACCCTGTGCATTCTGCAGCCCTGTCTCTGCTTGCTCAGCCACTCCTTAATAACGGTCCTGAGAGGCAGAACTCATGCTAGAAACCTTAATAACTTCATCTTCAAACTGATCCCTGAGATTCTATTCTTCATTTGTTTTTCTAGCGCTGCTTCACTTGACTCCCTGCCTCCAGCTCTCATGGATTATATTCTTACATATGGATGTCAGTTTAATCTTGTTTAAAAACACTTAAGTTATGTCATTAGCTTGCCCTCCCAATAGTCAGTGGGTATAGAATATGTATACACGTCACACACACACAAACACACACACACACAGAATCTCTTAAATTTCTAAACTTTTAGTCTCTAGTACAAGTTCTTTTGGTTTTAGTCTCTTTGGGACATGGACTCATTCTCAATTAGTCACCGTTGTGGTCTCAATGACTTTAAAACGATAGCATAAAATTTTCCATCTTAACTATTTTTAAGTGTGCAAGTCATTAGACTTTAGTATATTCCCACTGTTGTGCAACCAATCTACAAAAAGTTTGCATTTTGCAAAATGGAAATGCTGTGCTTGCTAAAAATAATTCTGTTTTTTTCCTCCCTCCAGCCCTTGGCAACTAGCTTTCTGCTTTGTTTCTATGAAATTGGGTGCTCTAGGTACCTCAAATGGAACTATTAAATGTCTCTATTTTTAAGACTGACTTATTTCACTTAGCATAGTGCTCTCAAGGTTAATCTGTGTTATAAACGATCAGAACTGCCTTTTTTAAAAGTTGAATATCAGTTATAGAATATCACTTATTTATGGAAAGAATTAAGGATGCTAAAATATTAGATACCTGAGAGGAATCACTGTGGATTATAGGTAGGACGGAAAAGAGAAAACCACCCCAGGTTCTGGATTATAGATAGGACGGAAAAGAAGAAAACCACCCCAGGTTCTGGAACTTAATGTTTGACACTGGTTGTGCAGGGTAGCAGCGTATACCACCCCCAAAATATGCTACTTTGGCATGAGGATTATTTTGAGTTAAAAGCGTATTAAAAAAAAAACAAACCTGCTGATACAGGAAGGCTATTCTCAGTTTACTTTTTCTTCCCGAAAGCAGGAAATTCCTGTGAGAGAGGCACCATCCCTATACCAGGAGAAGGGAAGACATTCTTGTCACTGGAAATGGGGAAGAGAGGCTGAGGAAATTGGCACAAACCAGCCTTGTGTGATGAGACTTTCTCCTCTGGCTTACTTTGCCAGTTAGTTGCTCTCACTATCCCCGTTTATCTTATCACATTATGCATAATACAGTTTACTATTCTTTTTTTTTTTTAAAGATTTATTTATTTATGCATACAAGCACTGGGGTACAGGCCAGAGTCCAGGGCGGTGAGAGGATTCACTACAGAGAGCAGGGAGCAGAACAGGCAGATCAACGGAAGTACACTGCTGAGGGGAGCAGCGGGCACAGCAGGAGAGGTCTGCCGCGCCATGTGGGCCCCCTCCCTGGCCAGCAGCAGGGATCGAACTCATGCTGCAGTGGCTGAGGTTTGCTTCATAGTGCGTTGCTTAACCCACTGCGCCACCAGGGAGGCCCCAGTTTACTATTCTTTGTCCAGCCTCATATACAAGCTTCCATACTTAATTGCTGCTTTGGATCATTTTCTTCATGAAAGTATCCATGCACATAAAAAATTAATACAATTTGTATGTCCATATGACATGAATCTATCTCGTTAGTTTAAATCTTAGGCCCAGCTGGAGATACCAGGAAGGTGGAAGAAATTTCACTTTCCCTATACTGGTTCCTCATTTACTGAGTTGTCACTACATAGTCCCTGTTTCGCTTTGTTTTTTTTATTAAAAAAATATGTAATTTTTTTTTTTTATTAATGCAGATTGCCTGCTCAGACCCTGTTTGTTTCATACTGATTCGAGAAATGTATCTGCTGCTTTAGGGCTTTCCCTTTCTTTCCAGGCTTTGTCATATGTGAGTTTGTTCATTTAAGAGCTGTTAAAACTATAATGTAAACATTGTTTTGAACTCAGGATAGCCTAGATGACATAAAAAACAAGTTATTTCTTTGGAAATAAATTATCGATAGGGTGTGAATGACAAATCTTACTCTTTGGTTGTAGAATGGAACATGTTTTCAATGTAGAAAAATTTAGGTTCCAGTTTGGACAAGAGCTTTGTTTTCTATTGACCGCAGCAAATATGATAGTCTCCTAAAAGGATTAGCCATCCCAAGAAACCATCCTAAGAAGCTCCTTTGTGGAAATACGATCATGTTACAACTGTAGAGTAGACCCATGCCCCTTTCTGTTTGTGAATCTCAAAGTCCTTAGCATGTCATACTAAATGCCTTGTATTTGACGCAAAACTCAATCCTTGTTATCGCTCTTGCTTCTAGTTCTTTTCCCAATCACTTTTAATCCTGCCTCCATCTGCACCAAATGACTCGGAATTCTTCCAGTGGCATGTCCCTTTCTTTGGCTTTGCAAACAAGATCTCCCCACCTGAGATACCTTAATCTTGTTTCTTTATATCTGGCGAAACCTCACTATTAAAGCCTTTGTCTGCCAGGGTTCCTTATCTGAACTCAGAACTCAATAATGTGAATGACCGTTTCTCCATTTGTCCAAGGATGGTACATGAATATTATCATTCTAGATATGTATGAGTGAAGTTAACCACTACCTCTAATGGATGCTTCACAGCCTTAGGCATCACTTTTCTTTTATGGGACCTCTCCTCTCTACGCGCCCCCGCCCCCCCCCCCCCAATTAAAAAAGGGCCTGTCTTGCTATGGTTTCCTTTCTCTTGCCCTTGCAAAGACCTCACACTTTCGGAGGCATTTTTGTTATGTTTCAATTAATTGGTTTTTAAATTCAGCTTCTCTGTTTGGCTAGGCATCTACGGTACAGGAGGTGGAAGTCTTACTCTTTTCCTATACACTGGATTTGGCAGCATGCCTGATACAGAGTTGATATTCAGTGAGCACCAGTGGAATGTAGATGGGGTGGACATGAGTATAGACACTGAGAGGGTTACATTGACCTCCTGAAAGCAGTTCATCTTCATTTTTTTCTGGCATGGCTCTAGTCCATATTGTTTAGTCTCTTCTAATTTATTTTTGCATTTTTCCCTTCTAAATGAGTGCTTTAATATTTACTGCCCTGTTCTCCAGTTGTCTGTCTATCACAGATCAGCAGTTTTCCTGTTCCTTGTGGATGCTTTGTCTGCCTGCTTCTAGTGAGAACTTATTGATATAGATTTTTGCAACTGCTAGAGCTGAATTTATAAGAAATTAATTTCTTGTTGATTGATAGTCACATGGGAAATGCTATCAAATGATGTTTTGGCCTGATTTTATTTAGCAATATATGATTGAGCCATTTATTTGAAGAATGTTCCTTTTGTAGTATTTATAGTTTTTGTGATACCTATTCCCATTTTCTCAGTTGATCATTTTCACCATACATTCTATACTTCTCCTTTGAGGGTTTGCTCTATAAATTGATTGCTCAAGGGTGAGAATGGAATTTCCCCATTCTTTTTGCATTCCTGCCAGTCCTGTATGTAGAGGTGGAAATAGTTATTGGCTATTTTTTGACATCATTTTGTCAAGTGTTGGATTATGTTCATAAAGAGTTAATCCTTTCACTTTCAGAATTGCGGGCCTGGCTGAAGTAGCAATTTCTTCTTTCTCAGAGCCTGGAAGATGCTGATAGTGTATATGCTCTTATAGAAAAGACCCCATAGTTGTTAGCTTAATGTTGTGCCATGAATGTCAGAATGGGTACTTTGAACGCAGAGTGTGATTGTTCTAATTTTGCTAATAAAATATTTAGCTAGACCACAGTGTTCTAACATGAAAATAAAGCAAACGTTTATTTCTTCCTCTCTACTGCATGATCTGTGAAGGTAAAGGACAGACACACTGTTTTGTGAGCTGCTGTGGGATCATCTGTAGGTCTTTGTGCTACTGCCTTGTCTTCCTCTTTTCCTTAAAGCTAAAGATGACTATGCTTTTTGAATGTATTTAGAAACATGTTTTCAAAGTGTCTGAACTTGTGAAATGCTGAACAGTTTCAGGATTAGAAGTATCTTGGTGAGTATAGAAAAACTGGACTGGATGTCAGAACCTGTGAATCCTGAATATGTCCACTTTTCTGTTCCTGGACACATTTTTTAACCTCTTACAGCCTCAGTTTTCCCATCCTGTTTTGAAAATTAAGTAAAGGCACAAGTGACATGGCATTATATGGTGACATGGCATTAACTTCTGTATTTGATTGACTCAGTTATTAATCAGCTACTATTTTCTCCTACTTGAATATGTTTTCTATGCTCTTCTTACCCTTTGAGTGTATACAATCCCAAAAAGCAGTAGTTCCTTCTCCACTTACAAAAAAACCTGAGTTTTGTTTTATGTGCTGGACACTTTACATACACTGGTAAGCAAAAGTGTACAATAAGCAAGTAGCAAAATTAGAATGCAAATCCAGCCCTTTTTCCTCCTGCTCTGTGCCATTTTCCAATCTAGATGCTGTCAACTACCAGCATTTACCGCATAATAGTAAAATGGTAATTTTAAGAATCTTGTCATTCAGATTTATCTGTTAATAAAGGGGAGTTTGGGACGCCTGGAAATGAAAATCAGTGTCTGTTATATAAGGATGACTTCTTATGGCTGATCAAGTGTAACCTACCACTGCTCTTCGGTCGGCTCAGAAATGTGTGTGCCTAGGTCTGGGCCTTGCAAAGAATAGTGTACTTAGGTGATTGAAACTATATAATAAACCCAGTAATAAGGTGCCATGTGCTTTTCATTCTTTCTTTAAGGCGAGCTTTTAAATTTTAATTAGTTCTCTATTATGTATAAGAAAAATGAAGCATCTGATTTCTTTACAAAATTTATGGTTGCAAGATAGCGTATTATTATTCCCTTTAGGGATATAGCATTCTCTCCAGTCTGATTCTGCTATGCATGTTTCAAATAAGCTGCTTTTCTTTTGTTATTTTCTGAAACTTTATTCTGTTTTTTTAAATTAAGATTTCTACTCTGAATCACATTTGTTGTTTTTTTTTTTAAAGATTTATTTTTTTTATTCATACAAGAACTGGGGTACAGGCCAGAAGTTCGGGCATTGAGAGGATCCACCAGAGACAGAATGGGGAACAGAACTGGCAGATTTGACTGAAATACACTGCTGAGGGGAGCAGCGGGCCAGGCAGGAAAGGTCTGCTGCACCATGTAGGTCCCCTCCCTGGCTGGCGGCAGGGATCAAACTCGTGCTGCAGTGGGTGTGGTTTGCTTCATAGTGCATTGCTTAACCCACTGCGCCACCAGGGCAGGCCCAGAATCACTTACATTTGTATGGAAATATATGTACATGTACTTTTTTGGGTAGGTGTGTGTTAGTAGAAATCCTTCCCTGCCTTCCATTAAAGTGAATAATATTTGTCTCATAAACTTATCTCTGGAGACTTGAAATTTAATTATATCAATCCTTCAGACTTGGATATAGATGCAGCTGAGTCCTACCAGCAGAGGCAACCTATCAAGTTAATGTCTGTACCTATCGTTTTTGTAACTGCAACATAGGCAATAGGACAAAACATAGTTCCGAGAACTCTGCATTTATTATCAGATTTGAATATATTTTCTAGACCCAGTTCTCTGCTCACAGACACATGTTATCTCTAGTAATTTTTTCTTTTTCTTGACTTATTTCCATTTTCCTTGATTTCCACCCCCCCTCCCCCTTTCAGACAAATGATTCTTTGCCCCCAGCTATCTTTCAGTATGTCCGCCTTGGTTCAAATTGAAAGTTTTCCTACCTTTGTTACTCATGGTCGTTTCCACTCAGATAATTAATATTACTTAAGAGTAGAGCTCCTAAATAAATAAATTTAGAACTAATTTATTTTTTATCATACTATTTTCCTCATTCTATTTCTGAGGCATGTTATGTAAATCAAAGTTATCTTTGAGTTCATATAAAATATGCTTTATAGTTTCATATTCTCATTCTTTATGTTTTTAGATAAGTAAACTTCATATCATTCAGCAGAAAAGTTTTGGGGTTGAATAACTTGTTGTTCATAGAGTAAATCTCTAGGTGAGGGAAGATGAGAAATAAAGCAAATGCCCTTGTGCTGGCAGTGGGTTTTCTGGCCGTTGTGTCTCCGTGTTTTCCTGTTGCTAACCTGTGAGAACCATGTGAGCAGTGGCATTCCTTTGATAGTTTCTCGCTTTCAGGTGCTGTCACTTCTCTTTAACCTAACTTACTGCTAATAGGGCTTTTTCCAAGGCAATTTCCAACTCTTACTTATGTTTTTTTTTGGGGGGGGGTCTGTTTTGTTTTCTTAGGATTGACGTATATATACATGGGCCAGAAATATAAGGCATTCACAGTTAAGATGATTCAATAAGCATTTATTGAGGGCATCATATATTGTCAGTTCAAGTACATCAAAGAAACAAAAATAAAATCAAACTAGAGGAAGAAAATAAAGGCTAGGAGATGAAAACCATTTAGGACAGGGACCGGATGGGAGGCACCTGAGAAGCTGTAGCTCAGTTTACTGGACTTATTTGATACATTTTTAAATACCTTCATGTACGAGGTGATAATGTAAAGGCTAGAGACAGAGATGCATTCTGGTCCCGACCTCCTGGAGCTCACACTCCAGAGCAAGTGTCCTTCCCATATTAGCCAGGACTGATAGTAGTGGTAGCTGATGGAGTGGCAAAGTCTGGCAGGGTGCTTGGCAGACATATAGAGCACATAGAAATGAAGTAATGAGTTCCTTTTGCATTTAGTCTACTCTTTTGATAATTGATCTCTAGGCTTATATTGCCTTGTCTCTTCTTAGGCATAGCAAATACCTAAAAAATTGGTGGGTATAATATGAAATGATAGAACTTTTGAAAGGTAGTAATAAAGATTTAAAATCATCAGTACTGTTGGCAGCCTTTTTTTTTTTTAATGAATAGTTACTGTTTGAGAAGTTCAAACCATACATTTTGCAGCCTGAATGTGTTGTCCCATTGAGTTGTTAGTAAATGCTTATTGACTTTTCTCCATGTACTGAGCACGTGTCTCGGAAGAAGAGTTTGAGTCAGGTCAAGGTCGGTCTGAGTAGACGGATATCTTGGCTAGCTAGGACAATATACAAGTGTTAAAAAAGGGTACGAACAAAGTGATAATAGGCACAGGGAATGGAGTGGTTAGGCATGACACAGGCTGTTGTCCTTAATTGATAAACATCTGTTCTACTTGTACTACTTCTGTTTGCGGATCTCGTGAGCTCCAAGTATGGCCTGAAGAGGGACAGCAGAAATGCTTGTTTTTCAGTTTTCCTTTTGAACTCACAGGTTTGAAAAAATTGGGTATTATTTTATTTTTCAGTATGTTTTGTGAGAGCAGTGATGATGACCTGTGTGGAGAACAGTGGGGGATGCTGTACCCACTTATATTTGTAGATGACTACATTTCCCCATCACGCTTAAACCTTCTAATTGTTCCATCTCTGCAATAGAGTGGAAAGCCATTGGAGATAGAAGGAAAAATATATATATTTTTTAATTTGTCTTCTAGAAAAAGGGGAGCAAACTACCTTCAAGATATTTTTGTCTGTTTTGTTCACCTCCTACAGCAAATCACTAGATTTTGTTGACTCAGTTAACCGGTAGTTGGCCAGCTGAGACACACTTGTGTGTATCAGTCACTTTGTTTGTCCTCTGGCCATAAGAAGTGCCGTGCCTCGCTGCAGTGTGTCTGTGTTCCTGACAGTGATGGCGATGTTGGTGACTCACTCTCAGCCTGTCACATTTTAACAATTGTGTTATGGATATAGAGAGAATTTGTAAAAATCAGGAAATGATTTACAATTGTTTAAAGTGAGGTGCTAAATTATTTGGTAGGAATTGATCCAAGGTCAGCATATTGGATTGAAAAAGAAAAGGCTTCAGGAGATAGGTGGAACTTGAACTGGACTTTGAAAAGAGGAGGATTAGGAAAGGAGTCCTCCTGTTATTTCCTGAACATTCTCTGAACTTAACTTCTCCCAAGACTTATTTTTAAGAAAGGAAACAAACTAAAAGGTTATTCATCATCTTTATCATCATGTGGCATATATGGCAGCTAATTGAACAGTTATTTTGTAATGTACCTATATGTGTATTATTCTCAAAACAACATTGGGCATAATGTACATATTACTTTAGATATACTTGTTAAAATATGGGCAGACAGTATATTTTTACTTTCAGTGAATAGGAAAGAACTCTCAAAAGTTAGTATAGCTCTGTCTGTCTATATTCATTTTGTGGATTGAGCTTTATTGCATTATTGTGAACAATATTCTGTTGTTTTCTTTCTTGGACTATATGTTCCATTAGGAGGAGAATTTTTCTGTGTGATTGAAACAGATCCTGGGAATTTGGTACATTGCCTGGTACATATTAAGTGCTCAGTTTGTTTTAGCTCAATAGGTGAATATACATTTTTATATTGTAAAAATCTTTACCATATCATTATAGATAACTATATTATGAAGATTTTACCATCTCATTAACTATTTGAAAATGTGACTTTTTAAAATTGAAGTAGCATTGCATAACAACATAATGAAAATTTCAGGTATATATCATTGAGCATCAGCACATGCATGTACTATGTTAAGTTCACTGCTTAATTGTTCAATTTTATCCTTCTTGCAACTATTGTCCCTTTTGTCCTGATTTACCTAACCTAATCCCATTCCCCCTTTTCTTGTAGTAACCACCATGTGGTGCCGCATCCATAAGTTTGTTTTTGTAAAAATCTTTGTGTTTTCTATATCCCACCTATGAGTGAACTCATACAGTGTTTGTCTTCCTCTGTCTGGCTTTTTTCAATAATCCCCTTTAGTCATGTTATTGCGATGAGTTCATCTTTTTCACAGTCATATAGTATTCCACTGTTTATGTGTTCCACATCTTCTTTGTTCACTTGTCAGCCAATAGGTACTTAGTTCGAGCTCGTGGGGTTGTACATAATGTTGCAGTAAACATGGGTGTGTGTGTGTGTGTCTCTCTTTAAATTAGTGTTTTGTATTTTTTGGTAAATAGGATAACTGGATTGAAGTGGGATAACTGGATTGAATGGAATTTCTTTTTTTAATTTTTGAGAACCTCTGTACTGCTTTCCATAATGATCGCACCGTTTTATATGCCCACCAACATTGTTAAGGTTCCCTTCTCTTCACAGCCTCTCCAGTGACTTGTTGTTTCTTGTCTTTCAGATAATAGTATGCTTCTATTTAGTGCCCAGTTATATTCTTACCAACTGCCCACCAGCTTCCCATTGCCTTTATGCCCTGAAATAATATGTCTATTAAATTTCAGTTGGTTAGAACAAGTAGCGTAAAGGGCAATCCTAAAAAGAAATATAGAAGGAGAGTAATTGTTTATAAGTATGATGGAAAGCTGAGCAGTTGAACTCACAGTTTTTGCTTTGTTTTTTCTATATTTATGTATATTCTAATTGTTTTCATGGTTTTTTTTGGGTGAACATTGACTTACTTAACGAATCATAGTGATACTAGTTAGATATAAATACATTACTATGATTCTGTTTATCATCTCATCTCAGGAGAGTATTGATCTGTTCTCATTACCGGCCTGCAACCAATCTGCTCATTAATTTCCCTGTGGCAAGAGGCTTTGCCTAATGTACAGCTCACAACTTGTAGAATGGGAAACACAGTGAATAGATAAAACTTTAAACAAATTCAATCACCTTTCAGGGCTTTTGAAGTAAACTTTTAATATTCTGATATTGTGCTTTTGAAATACTGTGCCAGAATCATCATTATGTATGGCAGTGTTTATTGATGTATTAATTTTCTCTTTGTTTCCAGTTGACTTTTGTCTTTCAAAGGTAAACTATCTCAACATTTCTTTCTGTAGTGCTGTTTTTCTCAAAAGCTGCATTTGAACAAGGAGGATGTTAGTACTTTGTGGATTTTAAAATTTTTTTTTAGAAGATTTTATTTATTTATGCATATAAGAGCTGGGGTGTAGGCCAGAGGTGCTAGGGGTAAGAGGGTGAGAGGATTCGCTAGAGGCAGAGTGGGGAGCAAAATAGGCGAATTGACTGAAAGACACTGCTGAGGGAGCAGCAGGAGAGAGAAGAGAGGTCTGCTGCGCCATATGGGTCAGCTCCATGGCCGGGGATTGATTTCTTGCTGCAGTGGCTGCAGAGAGCATCATGCTGAGACTTAACCCCTTGCGCCACTGTGGTGGCCTATTCATGTTTCTTAAATGAAACAGACATATCATTAGTTGCATTGATTTATATTTGTTACAGTAGTCAACACTGAATTGCATTACTTTTTAATTCTTAGGTTTTATCAACCTTTCTCTATGCTTGTATGTTCTTCAGTAATGATGTTGACTAAATGAATTGTAACATGCATGTACAAAGACATATGCAATGAATGAGTTCTGAAATTGTAATATTAAAAAGGCAGTGATAAAAAAATGCCATGAAAAAAATATTGACTGTTTATGAACAAATTTCCCAGGTTGCTCTTAAATTGATATAAAATTCATAATACATGGTTTTGAAAATAGACTACCAACCAAATCCATATGCATTTTCTTACGGATTTTGAAATTATTTGAATGTGTATTTCTCTCCCTGAAAAGGAAATAACGATAAAAGAAATTCTAGAAGTGAAATTACTGACCCACAAGTCATGCAAATTTTAAAGTATGATAGGTATTGTAAGTTGTGCTCTTTCACATTTCATTAATAATTCATGGAATGACTTTTTCTCCCAGCACAGCATCTTTTCAAATATTTTATCTTTTCCAGTTAAACAGGAAGTTTTTGTTCACATTCTCATATTTGAGTTGCCCATTTATGTTGCCATTCTGGTGCCTATCATTTGCCCTGTTGTGCTCTTAGTTTTTTTCTTAGCTCTTTACACTGGGAAGTATTGACCTTTGATTCCTATTTGATGAATTGTGAGTAGTTTGCTTACTTTGTTCTTGGTTTGATTTTCTTTTTCACATTGCCTTTTGTTTTATTGACTTTGGGTTATATTTTTAAGATTTTTAAGTATTGTGTCACAGGGCAGGGAGAATGGCACCCCAGAACCCCCAAATCTGCCTGCTCTCAATAGGTTCTGCCATCCACCGCATCAAGACAAAATATACAAGACCTTTAATGGAAAGGAACTTTAATACAATTAGTGTGTAATACACACTAGACAAAGAATAACATTTCCAAATCTAGCACCCAAAGTTACCCATCCCCTTGTGGGTAAATATCCAACCAAACAGGATTGACACAAAGCAAGGTCTGAAAGCCTACCACAAGTCTAAAGCGCCTTCTGGTGGGGACACATAGAAAAGGGTCAGAAACAGTTAGACAGTCAGTCCCCTTGCCTGGGACCACCCTGTTACAGTTGAGTTTGCCAATTTTGTCTTTTGTGACTTCTGTTTTTTTTTTTTAAAGATTTATTTATTTATGCATACAAGCACTGGGGTACAGGCCAGAGGTGTGTGTGTGGGGGGGGGGTGAGAGGATTCACCACAGAGAGCG
>JAGFMF010011614.1:3893156-3969889 GCA_019455555.1 Galemys pyrenaicus | reverse complement strand
TGCTGAGGGGAGCAGCGGGCACAGCAGGAGAGGTCTGCCACACCATGTGGGTCCCCTCCCTGGCCAGCAGCAGGGATCGAACTCATGCTGCAGTGGCTGAGGTTTGCTTCATAGTGTGTTGCTTAACCCACTGCGCCACCAGGGAGGCCCTCTTGGTTTTACTCTTACCTTGACTCCTACCTACCTCTTGGTTTTCTTGGCTGCCTGCTTCCTTCTTTATCTATCTATTTATGTTCCCTCGGCAGACGGATACTGGATTTGTGTATGAATCCAAACATATGTTGTGAACCCTTCTTGCTTACCTTTTAACTGGATATTTAATATCTCTTGGTTGTTTAACCCCTGTCATTCAGTCCAAGAACTTAGTAGTCATCCCTGAATCCCTTCTTATCACCCACACCTTCCTTTTAGGATGTTTTATTTACTCTTCCTTCAAAATATGTTCAAACTGGGCCTCCCTAGTGGCACAAGGGAATGAACACCACACTATGAATCATCGGTAGGCACTGCAGCACAAGTTCCATCCCCGGCCAGGGAGGTGACCCACGTGGCGCAACAGAACTCTCCTGTCTCGCCTGCTGCTCCCCTCAGCTGTGTATTTCAATAGATGTGCGTGTTCTAGTCCCCATTCTTTCTCTGGTGAATCCTCCCACCCCCTACACCTGTGGCCTGTACCCCAGTTCTTGTATGCATAAATAAGTAAAAAACCTAAAAAATATATAAATTCTACTGTATTCTTCACTGATTCAAACCTATTCAGGCCCTGTATCCCCTCCATTTTAGCCCAGGTACCTTGGGCTTGGTATGTGTGAGTTGAGTAATGACAAGGCTCCTTTATTTTTTTAATGTTTAATCTTTTCTAATCCCATAAGGAATTTGAAGTAGCTTAAAACATACTTTTAAATGTAACAGAAAACATCATGCATGTAAGATACTGATAGAATAGAGATGACTGCTGGGAAATTGATTATACAAGTTATGCAAGGTTTTACATAGTTCTTAAAAATGGGTCAGGAATTTGGCCCTGACTTCTTGGCTACCAAAACAAAAGAACACTTTGTTCACAAAGGGTAACACATTCATTTGCATTTTAACTACTATCCTGTAATGCCAGTTTTGTGTGGCCAGTTTTGATATCTACCTTTGAAGTAGAGTAGGGTGGTGATGTTGGGATGAAGTTCATGGAAAGCAGTTCTAGAAACTCAATGAATAAGATGCTCGCACACATCAGTATTTCCTCCTTATCCCTCCCTGCACCCCACCCCCCACCTCCTGCCCCATGCATACACACTTCTCTGAGTAAGGTAAGAGCTTATTTACATGATTGTCAAGTATAGCTCTCTTATAACAAAACAGTGAAAAAGCATTTACTTATCATTCCTGAATAGGTAGCTCATTTTAAAGCAAATTGAAAATTAGCCAGATAGTACCATTACCACTTTAGTTGAACAGGACTTCTGGTTAGTTTTCAAATAGATTGTTGATAATAGTACTGTTTTGATCAAATTACTATATGGTATAGTCTGTGGTCTCTGTTAGGAAGCTTTCATATCTAGTAGCTTATTGAGAATTAATGTGGCAAATTGTTGGTGCATTTTATAATATAACTCCAGAAATCTTAATACACAGCTAGAAAATTAATCACACTTTAATAGAAAAAATTCCCTCATTTCAACCTGTTTGCTTGATTAGATTAAAATTGAATGTATTTAAGATTAGTTTGAGGTTACAGTAAATCTTTTATTAAGACCACCTTTAAGTTATCTGTCACTTTATTTATTAATGATATAACTGAACCCTTCAAATTACCATATGTTTTTAAAAATTGAAGTATTTGGAGAGGAAAAATCTAGACTATGTTGTAAATAGTGTTGGTCACTGGATAGCATATTAAATTGGAAATGAAAGCGTTGAGTCCCAAGGACTCATTTCCTTTTCCAACAATGCTCTTTTCTTTCAGACTCACCACCTTCAATCTTATATCTCAGACACTCTTTTAGTAAAATGGAGAAAATATTTGGGAGATGGATGGATGGCAATTAAACGTCTTGTCAGTAGCTGTGCAAGAAATTGGCAGTTTCCCGTTGTTTTAATCATTTTGTTTTTGCAATTTAGAGTTGCTAGTTTGGTGGGGTGTCTATTAGGGTAAAAAATAATTTGGCAGTTTGATGCAGTGTTTTTGCAACACATCTCTAATTGTGAGATGAATTTGTGTTTTCCTCTCCCTGTCCCTTCCTTCCTTGTGATTTTGTTTTCACATTGTCTCCTTTTATTACTGTAACTGTCGTAACTCAACAGGGCTGTCCTTTCCCCTGTCTATTTTGTTCTATACATGCTGTCTCTTTTGTCCAGAAGCCTTCCTGAAGCTTGTCACAGAAGTCTTATTACCTCTCTAACTTTCTCCCAACTTTGTTTCAACTCTGTCTGTAATTACCATCGCCTTCCTCCTAGAGTGACATAAGAAAATACAATTTGTCAACCCAAGAAAAACAGTCTCAGAATCTTACTGCAGAACTGAGGTTAGCAGTAAAGATGGCATTGGGGGTGGGGGTCCAGTCGACATGGTGTGTGGGGCTGTTGGTCTTTTGAGTGGCAACATTCATTTGAAGAGGTGTGACCTTATATCCCTATAGTTCTATCCTGTTCTGTCATCCAATATTACATCAGTTAAAAGAAAACCCCAATTTGTTTCTGTTTTTAGTACTAGCATGGACTTTTCAAGGGTAATACCAGAGCTTTACAAAAGCCTTTAGATTGGGATTTTGACCAATCTTAATTTATTACTTGGTTTGGAAATTATATGGTTTTTTTTTACTGTTTATATAATTTTAAAAAATACACAGAAAGCAGTAGGTACCCTAGTGCACTTGTTTGCTTAGTGAATTCTCTGTCAAAGGATTTGATCAACTGTGTGCCTATCTCTGGGAAGTTAGGGGCTCCAGCATTTGGGGATTTGACTACACTTCTTTACAAACAATGTTTTAGAGTTTACTTTTTTTTTTAATGTATAGGTTATTGCTTGTATCTCCAAAATTGCCATAATTATACTTTCTTGTGACTCCTTTTCATGAGGATTTAAATGGGTTACAGAACAATTTTAAGCAGATAACATGATCAGTTCTTTATATCTTGAATTTTTAAAAATTAAAAATTTCCCCACGACCCCTGACACCCTTTCCTTGACCCTTTCTCCTTTCTGCATCTTTCTTAACTTCAGAAACCTCACTTTGTTATGTTCTGTTGCTTTTTAGTAAGTATTTTGCTTTGCTGAATCATATACCAAGTAAGTGCGCAGTATTTGTCATTCTGACTGACTTTATTACACATAATTCCATCAAATTTCTTCCATTTTGCAGTAAATGGCAAATAGAATTTACTCTAGTCAGTGACATTGTGGAGACCTGAGAAGACAGTTTGGACCTCTGTTTAGACCCTGCCTGTACTTTATTATCATCTGTAAGATGTAGGCAGTACCTCAACGGGGCACATGTGAGAATCATGAAATGTAAAACATCTAGCATGCTGTCTGCAAAGTAAACTTCTTGAAGAAATGTTTAGAGACTTCGTGATTTGCAGGTGAATTTATCAGGATTGGCACTTGTCACGTATGGAGTTTAGACAGATTCTACAATATCAAAGCATGAATTAAGAAATAGGCTTTAATGTGGAACGGGGACATTCATGGGTGGAAGCCAGGATCTGCAGGAACGGTAAGGCATGAGTCTACCCCCATATTCCATTCAGGGAAGCCAGAGTTTGGGCAGTTGTCGCAATAGGAAGCATAGATTTTTCATCCCAGTGAAGATATCCTGTCCCCTGTTATTCTCCCTTAGGACAGAGTAAGAGATAGATCAACCTTCTCGGTGAACAGTCAGACAAACCACGGGGCACTAGACTGCATAGTTGTGGATGCCTGTGGTCATTTGGAAAATTCACCGTCTAACATGTGATGACTGGGGCCTCTGGGAAGTTGGGTCTGTCTTGCTGAGACAAGAAGCCACAGTCCTGTCCTGAGCTGAGTGTGGTGCAGGCTCTCCTGCTGGGTAGAGGACGTGGGAGATTGCAGCTCACCAAGTACCCTGAGTGACTGCTGACATCATCTTCACACAGTTCTACTTCTCACACCACACTTTATTGCCCGGATCAGTGAATCTGGTTTCTCAATAAGTAAGTGTTAGATTAAGTGGGGGTGGGGCATATGTTAGCTTATTTTTATGCTTTTTAAGCAAGTGGTTATCAGAATAGGTAACAAAATAATACATTTCAGAGTCTTTGAATGGATGTTGTTCTGAATGAAAATTTATCATCACTGGCCCAGGTTCAGCTCAACTTTACAAATAATTACTGCTTTGTTTGGGCATGGAGTAGACTCTTTTTGTAGGGATTAAAAAGCATAAGATAAAGTACATATCACAAAGGGAATGTAGTATGTAAGGTGGGTAAAACAGAAATGAAACAATCTCTCGAAAATAGAAGTAGAGTATAATAAATACCATGAGAGATGTCATTGGAAGTTTGAAGATACAGTGTAAGAAGAGGTCTCAAGAGAGCCAGTGTTGAATCTCAATCAACTTAAGTCAAAGCAGCCTTTGGGGGAAGAATTCTAAGTATATTGGTAGCATCTATATTTTCTACTCTGTAGATGGGACAGGAGGAAGGAGAGTATAATACTTGTCTTTTTTTTTTTTTAAATTTGTTTGAGTATGAAGCAAATGGAATTTGGATACTGGCAAAAATATCTATTTGGGAATTAGGCTTTATAGTAGTTTTTAGTGAGTTGCAGTTCCTCAAAGCATTACATTTTATCTATTTATTTTTTTTATTTTTATTTTTTTAAAAGATTTATTTATTTATGCATACAAGCACTGGGGTACAGGCCAGAGGTGTGTGTGTGGGGGGGGTGAGAGGATTCACCACAGAGAGCGGGGAGCAGAACAGGCAGATCAACGGAAGTACACTGCTGAGGGGAGCAGCGGGCACAGCAGGAGAGGTCTGCTGCACCATGTGGGTCCCCTCCCTGGTCGGCAGCAGGGATCGAACTCGTGTTGCAGTGGCTGCGGTTTGCTTCATAGTGTGTTGCTTAACCCACTGCGCTACCAGGGAGGCCCACATTTTATCTGTTTATTTTTTAAAGATTTTGTTCATTCATACAAGAGCTGGGATACTGGCCAGAGGTGCAGGGGTGGGGGGGTAGTGAGAGGATTCCCCAGGGACAGAGTGGGGAGCAGAACAGGCATATGTACTGATAAACACTGCTGAGGGGAGCAGCAGGCAAGGCAGGAGAGGTCTGCTGTGCTGTGTTGATCCCCTCCCTGGCCAGGGATGGAACTCACGCTGCAGTGGCTGCAGAAGCCCCACAGTGTGGCTGTCAACCCCTTGCGCCACCAGGGAGGCCCCAAAGCATTACATTTTAGTCTTATAGATTTACTGATGAAATAGCAGGGACTCAGCCTAAGTTGGGAGAAAAATAGACAAACCAACAAGATTTTGTCAACAGCTTTCAAAGGTTGTCATACTTTTAAAAATGTTTATGAGTGGAGTGGGGGAGGAGGGTGGAAATTGTATTTATTAGTCACTGCATGCTTGGCATGCAATTTGCCAGGAGGGAAATGGACAAAGTAGTAAGTAGATCATTGAGGGACAGAATACTTTTTTTAATAGATGCTATTCCTTTTGAGAGATAATTTAAAAAAGAGGTCAAATTTGAGTAATATCTATATATAAAAATAGAAAAATAAACTTAAAATTTACTCTGCATGTTAAAGAACACATTTGCTGATGACTAGCTCTTGTTTTCTATTTTAGGGGGTCTTTGAGTTTTACTTAGGAAGATTATGACTGTCAGAGAAAAAGTGTAGTTTCTGACTAACACACTGTTGCTATGTGTGTGGTCAAAGTGAGTGTGGACCGACTTGGTTTTTGGAGGATTCAGAGCGCTAGCCCTCGCTGGCACACTAGGGCTGTCTGATGCCAAAGTTCATTTAACTTCTGTATATGCAGTGTTTCTCCAGGTAGCCTTGGGTAACCCTTTCATCCTTCCAAGCTCTGTACTTAATAATGCCAGTATTTCCCAAACACTTATCAGTGGTGGGTTTGAGGAATGTCTCATTTTAAATGAGTTGACATCATCTAAGCACATTTTGAGGGGGGAACATGGTACAGTTGGCTGGCCTTTGACTTTTCATGTGGAACTTTTCCCTTAACTCATATTTGTACATGATAGAAGGCAGAGCTGGGAAACTACTGTACATGAGGTTATGAGTGTGTCCTCGAAGATACTGTCCTGCATTGCATGTCTTGTGATTTACTAACGTCAATCAGTTTAGACAACTGCCAGACATCTGGAATCATGGATAATCAGTGGCAGTAATGACCTTGACTTGGCAAGCTTGGAGGTTGGCATCAGCATCTTTTAAATGTCTTAAAGTAGCTTGTCAAAAATGACTAACCAGGTAGCAAGCCCAGTCTGAGTTTAGTGCATATGTTAGTTGTTATCATAGTGCTTTGTGAAGCTGTAATCGTCTTGAGAGTCTGTTGGTATAATTGAGAGTGTGGATGCATGTGCATTTGTGTAATTTTTTTAATTGACTGTTCACTGACTAACAAGTGTTACGTGTTGTTTGTTAGACTTTCATGATGAATGAGTTTTGAGGAACTCTGCATTAGATCACACAGACCAGTCTGCTAGTAATTTGTTTTTGTGGTAGGTACCATGGCAAGCCCTGGAATTTGCAACTAAACCTATAATTAAATGTCATTGAATATTATTTTGATTTTATCTCATTTTGTTAAAGCTCTGATTAAGTTAGCTACTGCTGCATTATTGCCTAGTCTCTGGCATGGCTTAGGCAGGTGGCAGGGATGTAGATGGCACACATACTCCCCTAGAATAGCATATTTCAGTGTCACATTGTTTGATAGTTCAGCAAATACTGCCCTTTGTCCTCTAACTTCGTTCATTACCAACAGCATGACGTCCCTTGCAGAGTCAGTTTCCTTTAGCCCAATTAAATAAATGGCCACATGACACATACCACCTTTCCATAACTTAAATAATTCTAAATTCTAGCAGAATTCCAGAAGTTATAAGAGACAACAGGAAATAATATAACCAATTTGGATACATGTTAGAAATGAAATCCATATTGTCATTTTTTTTGAAGTCTTATAGAAAGGATTGCAAAAAAGTGTGTATCAAGCTGCATTTCTCTAAATTGCTTCCAGCTGCCTGGTTCCTGATACAGAATTATTTATTAAAAATGGCAGGTTAAAAATTGGATTCCTAAGGCAAAATATGAGGGGCCCCATAATTTTGTTAAAGAACAGGGGAGTATCTGAGATTTTACTCATCTGTATTGGCTTTTTTTGTTTGTTTGTTTGAGGGACATGTGTATAGAATTATTTTTTCTGGACTAGCAAAACAGTCAACAACCTACACAATTTCAGGGAATAAAAGAAAATTTCCTAAGGTAGTAAACAGAGGTCTGTGAAACTATCCCTTAGGTGTTCCAGTAATACAAGTAAGTGTTTGAAAAGGTAAAATGATAATAAATGAGACACTTAGTGATGGGTTTGGCCATCTAAGAAACTCAGTTGGGGCTGAGACTTCAAGTAAGGAAGTAAACAAAGTAAAATGTGGTTTGGGGTGATGAAAATAAGTATAAATCTTGACTAATTGGAGGTAATGAAAGAGCTGTAAAAAAAATTTACACTGATATGCTATAAAAGGGATTTTTAGATGAAGGGCAAATTTATGTTAATCCTGACAAGAAATTGACAAGGGAAAGGAAGCAAACATGTTAAGGGGAAAATTGACATTTCTTTGAGGGTGTGGTGTCAGGACTTGAATCTGAAAAATGAGAGAAAGAATACAGGGAAGTAGAAACTATTGGAGATAAATTTGAAAGTTATACTTGTTAAAGCACTCTGCAGTTTTTGGAAAGTACTCTAGGTTAAGCCTGTGTATTCAGATAATAGGAATTCTGAAGGAGAATCTAGCAATCAGAAACATTGTGTGGACTGGTTGTGCTTTATGCTTCTGCAGAACAGGAAGGAAGTCCAAACAAAGCTGAGATCACAAGCTAGCTATAGAGATTCTGGATGGAGGTACAAAACAAAATAAATAAAACAAAGAAAAACAGAAAAAAACAACAAAAAACCCAGATTGAATATTTCAATCCTATGTTTTCTGATCTATGTCATCTTTTTAAGATGAGTTTAAAAGGAACCATGGATGTTTTATACAAATATTTTGTCCTTGTTATTTAATGTATTGTGTTTGTTAAACATTTTCATGACTAAATATTAGAATTGTAGTTCACAGATTGTAAGACAAGTAAGATAAGTAGCAGCGCATCTCCTTATTGGCCATATGGGTGGGGAGGAAGGGGAAGGGGGGAGAAATTGGAATGAACATACCTTGTCTAGAAAATAGGAAAACAGTTATTTAAAAAGTGAGTGCAAGTATTGCATCAGAAAGTGGAATCTGAAAAAGTCTTAAAATGGTTCATGAATTAAAAAGTTGAAAAAAATGTTTCTCAAAATAGCATTTCAAGCATTCTTTCAAAGTTGTAGAAATTTAAAAGGCAAATATTGAGTCAAATTATGATGCTATAACCTGAGACAGTTTGTTCAGAAATGATTTAAGCATTGTGAATGTGCATGGCAAAGTCATGCCCTTTCATTTAATTTATATGAACTTGAATAAATTGCAGAATTTATATAAGCTTTGACTTTCTAATTTAAAAAAATTACTTTGCTCAAAATGTGACCCATGGTTAAGAAAACAAAGTAACACCCGTACAGTTATTCACTAATTCTTTATAGAAATACTCATTGAGTACTCTGATATGCCAGCTTCTCTTGATGTTCTGGGGATACAAGTATAATACAGTTATTTTTAATCCTCCTGATGACTGCAGTCCATTAGGAACACAGTTGCTTACTAGGCTTTACCTTCATGAGGTCGAGAGTAACTACAGATTCCCATCCAGAGGCAAACAGTATATATCAGTCCATGCCAGTTTCAGTGGTAAGTGGGACTTGGCTTATGTTGTTCTCTTGGATTATTTTATTCCCATTTTTATGAATATGACCAAATTTATGCATATTCCCAAGACTTGTCATGTTTGCCTTCTATTAATTTTTTAAAAAATGATGTTGATAAATGTGGACATTTTTAAAAGGAAAAATCCTATAAGATTTATTCAATTTAAGATTATTTCCTTAATTTATAATTTGTAAGTACTCTTGTTTCATTTCATTTTAGTTGGTCTCTATTTAAGGGCCTGTCATCCCCTTTCTTTGCCCACCTTGTTCCCCATGCTCCAGTTTGTATGCATTTCTGGAACTGTGTGCTGGAGCATGAAAGTTTGCCTTAGATTTACATCTGTGTAGGAATTCTGAAAAGACAGTGTTTCTGTAACAGCGTTTTAAACTGAAGTCCAGTTATATCCTGGGAAGCTCTTAATTTTACTTTTAATTGTGTTGAAATAGACATGACATAAACTTTACGTCTTGCACCTCTTCAAAGTGCAGCGTGTAGTAATTGGGTTGCTGAGGCTCCCTCACATTGGTGCAGCCAGTCTCCAGCATCTCCTCACCTGGGAGAGTGAAACCTCTGCACTGCCTAGGTGGCTCTTCATTTTGAAACTATGGTTTTGACAGAGACTTCACAAACAAACCGTTCCTGCTTATTGGTGATAGCAAGTTTACTTCTTTTCTCTCTTTCCCTGTACTTGTTTTATTGAGGGGTATAATTGTTTATGTTTAACCTTACTGCCAGGTATAATTGGACATATTTGAAGTGTACAATGTGGTGATCTCAGGGATGCGGTGCCAAAAGCACAGGTAACAAAGCTGAGCTGACGGGGAGAATATTTAAGACAAAACAGATTCTTAAAGCAAGGAAATAAATTAAAAATGGACAAATGGAAGAAAAGAATTGAAAACCTATATCTGATAACAATTATCAGATAATGTTAATTATAAAATTGATATCTGAAATAAGGAATTTATGCAACAACAGAGCACTCATACTGACAAATTATTTGATTAAATAATAGGCCAAGGAGCTAAAGATTTTTTTTCTCAAAGAAGACATAAAAGTTGTCAGTACATACTTGAAGAGGTACTCGATCATCAGTGAAGTTTATTTCTTAAGATTTTGTAGAAGACTTGAAAGTACAAGTCAGCTAGTGATTCCTTAATGTATACTATACAATTAGAACATGTGAATTATTGTACTTTGGTAAATTTAGAAAGATTAAGGGATATGCTTGCATAGGAGGACTTTTTCCTTTAAGTTATAAGCAAGTTCTTGTAAGATTTGATTATTAGGGCAATGAAAATATCTAAAGTTAAGTACATTTGGACTTCGGGGAAATAATATTTATAGATGCTGTGAAGTGCCCTTTTCTTTAACATGAGGGTTTAGACTGTTAAAGGTCCAGCAGGGGTGATAGATACTTATTTTGTTGGTTTCCTTCATTTATAAATACAGTTTCTATGATGAACTATTAATTATTCATTGACAGATGGGATCATCTTTAAGGAAACAAAATTTGATTCTTGGAGCAGCTTCCCCTTCTAACTTTCCTCTCCCTATGGTTTTATTTTTCAATTTTTCACAATATTCTTATGTTAACCTCTAGGATATCTAGTGGTATTTCTGTTGAGGATAGTTGTTTTCTTTTTTCCATTGAATATGCTTTGAATGTTCCTGTAGCCAGTGTTAACTCACACATTCTTCTGATAAGGAGTCATTATTATTTTTGTGAACATTTCTTCTTATGGCTTTTGGATCTCCCAGGTTATTCATAGCAACCTCCTACAGCGGTTATAGGACTCTTGAGAATGACTTGATGCTTTATCAATTTTGTATTTTATGCTATTTTCCTTTTAGCATTTTATTTTAAAGTCTGGCATATGTGTTGTGTGGAAGAAGTGCAAATAGAAATGAAAATTGCTTTTTGATGTTTACATCTTGTAAACAAATCTTTCATGCTACTTCCTGGGTACTGCTTTCCTTCTGTACCAGTAGCCTAATAGTCAAAATAAAACCCTTTCTTAGCAATAGGTGTACCTTTATTTGTTACTTAACTAATAGAAATTTGAAGTATTTTTTAAAAGATTTATTTATTTATGCATAGAAGAGCTGGGGTGCAGGTCAGAGGTGTGGGGGGGTGAGAGGATTCACCAGAGACAGAGTGGGGAGCAGAACAGGCAGATCCACTGAAATACACTGCTGAGGGGAGCAGTGGGTGAGGCAGGAGAGGTCTGCTGCACCATGTGGCTCAGCTCTCTGGCCAAGGAGCAAACTCGTGCTGCAGTGGCTGCAGACAGCTTCATAGTACTGTGACTTAACTCCTTGCACCACTAGGGAGGGCCTGAAATTTGAAGTATTAATGAGTTCATCCCCTTCCCTTGTTCAAGAGCCAATTCCAAAAATTCTAAGAACAAGTAAAATCCGTATTTTATGAAGTCAAGTTTATTTTTAAAAATTCCTGCAGTTGGAAGAATATTAGAGTGTGTGTGTATGTGCACATGCATGCAATCTTTATTTCAAATGTGTTAAGTAACATTAGGAGTATTCCTCCAGACAAGAAAAAAGAGCTCCCACTACAGAAACTTAGGAAATTTGCTTAGAACTTCTACAGCACAGAGTGCCACATTAGCTGAAGTGTGACTCTGCCTAGAGAGTGGAGTTCCAGACCCACCCAGCAAAGGAGAGGAAATCAGGGAGGGCAGGCTTCAGCTGCCACCAGGTAAGGCTTGTGAAGGTCACTGATTTTTGGAAGGTTTGAATATAGCACAGGAGTTCCTTGTGTCTTTTTGACTACAATCCAGACTATGCCACTCAAATTCCATACCAGTCAAACCCCCACAGCAAGAGTACCAGATTTGACAATCAGGTTCTTTCAGAAGTCGTTCCTATCCTTGGCCAAGAGGGAGTACCCAAAAGCCCATCTCCCACACGGCTGAAATTCGGGATGCTTCTCTGCTCAGCAGCGGCGTCATACCGACCCCACTGAATCTGTGGCAGCATCTGCCGGCTCCCCGAGGCCTCTGACGGCACACCATGTCCTGGAAATGTATTTTTAAGCGTGGCCCAAACCCAGAAAGACTTCATTATTTAAAAAGATAAAAAAATGAGTACATTAGAATTGTCTACTTGGCAAAATATTACCCTACATGACTTCTGTCTAAACGTAATGATGAAGCGGGAGGAAATAGTGAAGCCTCTTTAATAACTGAAAGAGGTTCTTCTAATTAATAAAATGCCAGGAACTCATTAAAGTATTGGGAAAGAATATGTACAGTGCATAGAGGAAAACCTTTGCAAAGATGGTCTGTCATGCTTTAATACAAATGCAAATTAAGACTTCCCCAGTATATTATTTTTCACCTAGTTGGCTAGCCAATATAAAAGCTAATAATATACTTTAACTAGAAATTGGAGTCATTTTTGGTGGGACTATACATTTGTATAATTTCTTTGGGAGGTGTATTTGAAAAATGTCTTTGGAAATGTAAATGCATTATTCTGACCCAGAGCTGTAATGTTTAGAAATAAATTGTAGGTACATAAATGAGTGTTGTAGGAAAGGAAGGTGTGTGTTCAAGGCTGTTCCTTGCAGGTAGCTCTTTTCAATAACAGGTATTCTTTGTACGTCCACTTGAATGTGGGTGATGTCTGTGGTGAGGGAACAGAAGCTAATAATGGTGCTTGCCTCTTGCAAGGTCACTGAAAAAGGCATGAAAGGCCACTTTTTAACTGAATAGCCTTCACCTGACTACATGTATATGGATTACCTGCTAAAATGAATAACCACAAGAATATCATTGATCTAAGACTCCTGTAAGTTATGTGTTTCACACACCCCAGTGAACAGAGGGGATTTGTGTGCCCCTCGTGAGCCATTAGTGAATCGTTGTTGGGGTGCACTGTTCACTTCAAACTTTTGTCTCACAGAATGAAGTTTTCCTTGACCTGCCCACCTCACTTTACAGTAGTGAGGTCAGGCGCCCTATTATATAGTCGTTCATTCTTTTTTCTGAGCACTTGCTCAGAAAATTTAATTTATGATTAAATAGTTAATTTATGATTAAATAGTTACTATTTTCCACTAGTTGCTTAATTTTTCCCCCCAGGGGATCAGTTAGACTCAGGGGACCAGCAAGGTGGGGGAGAGGAGGGGTGGTAGTCCCCTGTCTCCTTCACACCTGTGTCCCCAAGTGCACACTGGATGCCTTGTATGTTGTCGACACTCAGAGCATATTTGAGTATGTGAAGAACAGTTCTGGAATTCAGAGCATAAAAGGGAAAGATGAAAGACATAACTGTCCTCACCCAGGGTGTAATTCCTGTTCCTCCTTTGACTGGCTTATCTACAATAGACGAGAAATTTATCCTTTACTATTTGTGGGGGCATGTGTGTCATAGACGCATTTTAACCAGGCAAAACATTAAAAATATAGAGATGCAGAGATCCTCAAGTTTTGTCACATGATTTCAGTGCTTTCGTGGATTTCCTGATGTTCTTTCTGTATGTCCTCCTCACTCCAAGGCTCTATTCCAGCAGAGTTGTTCTTCTAGCTGACCTTTAGGCTAACATTTTTCCTTGTCTTTCTCTATGACTTTTTCTCCTCTTCTTATAACTGAGCTTTATATTTGATTGTAAAAACATATAACCATAAAGAAAATTTGAGAAAAGGGGCCCCTCTGGTGGCACAGCGGGTTGAGCGCCACACTGTGAAGCATCAGCCACTGAAGCACCAGTTTGATCCCCAGCCAGGGAGGGGACCCACATGGTGCAGTAGACCTCTCCTGCCTCTCCCGCTGCTCCCCTCAGCAGTGTATTTCAGTGCATTTGCCTTTTCTGCTCCCCGCTCTGTCTCTGGTGAGTCCTCTCACCTCCCGCAACTCTGGCCTGTACCCTAGCTCTTATATGCATAAGTAAATAAATCATAAAAAATATAAATAAAATTTGAGAAAAGGATCCTCCTGAACAAAAAATACTCATTACTCACATTCCACAATTAACCTTTTACCGTACCGTATTTAATTTACCATATAACTTTGCACCTACCCATCTGTATTGCTTTATTTAATGCTTTTCAGGGTCATTTACCAACATCATTACACTTTTCCCCATTCACTTCCGCATTCATGGTGTTAGAGTTCAGTATTTGTTTATAGGACTCCCTTTTGAGATAGAATTTCATATAGAATGAAGCGCCAAATCTTAAGTATAACATTCAGTGAGTTTTGCCAAATGTATAAACCTGTGCAAGTCAGTCAAGATTACCATCACTCCTGGAAAGTTTGCTCCTGTTGCTTCCCAGTGTGCTTTTATATTTAAGTGCTTATCATTCCTTTTGATTTGTTCTGTTTACATTTTCGTCATTACCTTTACCCTGTTGGAACAGTGTTTTATCATTAGATGAGATCTGATGATAGGATATAAGTCAACCGGCCTCCTGAATAGTTTAACTGGCACTTAGAAGAGTTGGAGTCTGGCCAGCACTAGTGGCTGAGTTCTGATAAGTGCTTGTTGGGAACAGGAGATGGAAGGGTAAATCACGGCTGTAAGAAAGTGCTGGTCTTGTTAGTGCCCTTGCTCACAAGGTGTCTTTTATAACAACTTACTTGGGTTTAGGTTGCCCTAAACCTGCTATCCTCTCAACTGAGGGTTTTTATGTTTTAATTACTTAGTTACTCTTGGAATTAAGGAAAAAGGATTGTAATGTTTGCCCAGGGAAAACATTAGTAAAGTTCCTTGTACACAGAGTGGTGGTGATGGTGGTGGAGGAAGAGGAGGATGTGGTGGGAGGAGGTGGAGTCTTGTATAAGACTGGCACAGCATTTTGGATGTTATGCCACCAGATGGGGACACTCGTTTCATCACAGACCCCTTGGAGAATGGAGGAGATGGGGTGCCCCATGGGAGCAGAAATCTCAAGAAATTGACCTCTTTTCATAGACATTTTGTGAGGTATATGTGTAGTGATTACAGCATATTGATGTCTCTGCCTGATGGAGTGAAAGTTAGTTACCTCAGGAGATTAATCCTTTCTTAAGTATTTTACAGATTGAAAATCCTGGTAGCTTCTTAAGTGTGATGCAATAGCTTTTATGTACTGAGAACCAGAAGTACTACAGCAGGATTGTTGGTAATCCCCACTTAACAGAACCGTCAGTATCCAAATGGCTTTCTGGTAGCTAAATCACACTATTAGATGCACTTGCTAACTTGCTTGATAACCATTAGCATTATCTAGTTAAAATAGATATTACTTTATCTCTTATCTATTTTAGTGTTTTTAGCTTTATGGTGTTTTTGATTTTTAAGCACTTATGTATTCATCATATAAAAAAATACCGACTTTTGAACCTCTCTGGTGGTGCAGCGGATTGAGCACTGCACTGTGAAGCATCCGTGGCACAGCAGTGCGAGTTGATCCCTGGCCAGGGAGGGGACCCACATGGTACAGCAGACCTCTCCTGCCTCACCCACTGCTCCCCTCAGCAGTGTATTGTGGTTGATCTGCCTATTCTGCTCCCCTCTCTCTCTTTGGTGAATCCACTCCCCTCCTGCTACTCTAGCCTATACCCAGCTCTTGTGTGAATAAATAAATAAATGTTTAAAAATAAATAAATACCGACTTTTTCAGTGAATCATTTTTTTTTTGAGTGTGTGCGTGCTTATCGGAACAGTTGAAATTAATGTACATCTTCCTGAAACTTTTAATAGTTTCTTTTTCTAAATGTCTTTCCGGCTTTTCTTGTGTGTTACTTTGTAGAATAGAGAGAATAGGGTTAAATATCAACTAGGATGCTCAGAGTCTGGGATTTTGCAAAATAAGCTTCTATGCAGTTGACACAATCTCTTTAGGTACATTACATTGATATGTATAT
Source organism: Galemys pyrenaicus (assembly GCA_019455555.1). Lineage (NCBI taxonomy): Eukaryota > Metazoa > Chordata > Mammalia > Eulipotyphla > Talpidae > Galemys > Galemys pyrenaicus. Next base: position 3,953,970 of record JAGFMF010011614.1, on the reverse strand, counting down.
TAATGTTTTTATAGATTCTTGAACACTTAAGTTTGTGTGTTTTACGTATATTATTAAAACCTCCCAGTATCCCTCTAAAATAGATATTATCTTCATTTAACAGTTGAAGCACAGTTTGAGTAAATTGCCCTTATATATAGCTCGTAGTGGTAAAGCTTGAATTCAAATCCATTTTAACTACTAAAGACATATATTGTCTACTCATCTAATGGAAGCTGGCTTAGATTAGTTGACAGTGTGCCACTAATGGTTCTAGTTAGTGTAAATTGAGGAATGTAATTCAAATCCTTCTCGAAAGCAAGTTACTTTTTAATACTCATCAAAGCAGGAAGTGGTATTGAAGTGGAAAATGTCAGGCTGAGCTGTTGATTAGCTGAAGTTGGGACATAGTCCATAGACTGAAAGTTTCAGGGGAACTGCTGGTAACTGTCAAGGCCACACGCACCCTGATTCGTACATTCCAGATGACTGTACCCCTGGTTTTAGTCAGTGTATACTCTGTAACCTAGTTGCTTGGGGCTAGACTTTGAGAGCGCTCTCTGAGCCCGCCAGAGTAAAACCCACCGTCGTAAATAAAGAACTTCCCTCCTCCCTGAGTGCTACCTGCTTTCATGGCAGAATTCGGCCGTAACAGAATGACCTGTTCAGGTCCATCTCACCATTCACTTAGCACATGTAAACAGCGCTTTTGGGCTTTTATTATCTTGGGATAATGGTTTCAGGATAAAACTTTCTCCGGGTTCTGATGGTATATTCTTTGATGTACTCTTCCTTCATCTTACCTTTGCACACAGCTTGTCATAGGGTGTTTTCTAGCATTCATATAATAAATTTCTGTATTTTGGAGACAAATGTTGAATTGTACAGTGTTTTGCAGTTATTTCTTCTTTCTAAGCTAGAGTTTTCATTGTCTAGAAATTTGTTTGCAGTTCAAAAATAGTTATTTTTTAAAAACGTACTGTATTTTTCAGCTGCAAGATGATTATATTACGAGTTCATTATACACATCATGTACTTTCTGCTGCTTCAACAATATCAGAATAATTTTATGGAAGAAAATTTAATGGTATTTGTGTCCAACATTCATCACTTAAGATCTTTTAGCATTGGGGTCAGGGTGGGGATTGTTGTTTGCTAATAAGCCCAGTAATTTCATTTTTGGACAGTATTTTTGTTGCTTCTCAGTCAGTGCACTCAGTTTTGGTAAGTGTATTGCTAAAGTTAAATTATATTACTAAATGTTATTATAGATGTTATATATAAAAATTAATATGTAACAAAGTAAACATATACATAATATAATAAGATGTCTTTTGTATATTCTCACACAGAAAAAAGAAACTTCTAAGTCCAGTGTCAAGAAAAAGGTGACCAAGGTGGCAGAAGCAAAAAAAGTAATGAAGAGAAACTTTAAAGTGAATAAGAAAATAACGTTTACTGATGAAGGAGAGGTAAGATTCAGTACATATTTCGTTTCTGAGATAATCTAAGTATCATAAAGAATTTAATTCCCCTTCTGGCTTATGCATTCATTAATAAGAAAAAAATGTTTCTCTGAAGCATGGTAGGCAATTCTTTTCACCACTACTGCGGGCATGTCACTCATTGCACATTGCAAGAAAGCTTCACTGACAGTAAACTGAGATACTGGTTGGTGATAGCAACACAAAGTTGGTTCTGAACCTTTCATATTCGGTTTTTATAGATAAGATTTTCTTGTCATAGTTTCTATCACTGTGTCCTGTGAACAAACACAAACATAGTAACACAACTACCGGCCACAGCTGCTTTTGCTTGACTCTAAAATGTGTCTACTTTCTGGTTCTAAAATCGAGACCTACAATCTAAGAAATTCTCTGCTTTAAACTAATGTGAGGTCGGCTGCTTGGTTTTTATCTCCTGATTTGGTCTTGGTGTAAATACGTAGCTATCAAGTAGGGAACAGATTAGCACAAATAGTGTTCATGAAAAGTCACCCTTTTATGTAGTGCTACCTCCGTTTTTAAAGAGGAAGGAGCTCTAGAATGTCAAGTGCTTACTCCAAGGAGTAATGTCTACTTAGTGATCATAGCAGGTCTCCTGAATATTGTGTCTCTCAGTGCCCTGTTCACCCTCATGCAGCATCCAGCACTCCACACCCACCGTAATTCATCCCTTGCCCTGTCTTCTTTCTTCTCTTCATAACACTTACTACATGACTTAGTAGTATGGATTAATTTGGTTATTGTCCCTTTCTTCCAATCCAGAGAAACGAGGGTAGCTCTATCAGGAAGGGTTTTATATATTTCTTGGCTTTTCTTGCTACATTGTCTCTTGTACTTAGGACAGTATTGCTATACCAAAAACAGTAATAGTTTTACCACTGTCTGCTATAACAGTAAAAATAAAAATTTTTTATGCCAACTGTATTATGTCACATCAAATATTTCACCATCAATACAAAGGCTGACTAACCAGTCTATATCCAGTGGAGTATGTTCCTTTTTAATTTGGAGTTAGCAAAGGTTTGGTTGTTACTTTGTGGAAGGAGTCTTGGCTTCCAAAGCCCAGATTTGCACTAATAAGTGGCTTAAAATGGTATATAAATTATGAAAACTAATCAAATAGAGTGCAATTCAAAGCTGTTGTTGGAAGTTGCGGTGTAAGCCTATATAATTGATAAATAATGAATCTTTGTGCAATTACTAAAAAGAGATCCGCACCTCAGAAGTGGGCAGAACAGTAATAGAGTTGTATTACATCAGTTGCTCACTGTCAAATAAGATTAGTGCTTTTAGTGTAATGAGGTTCCTTACTGTGCTACTAAGTTTAACTGCACAGATTATACCAATTAGCTTCAAGATGAGTATAAATCCTTAATATAAAGTGTTTCAGTGCGCACTTGCTGCTGATAGCAGGTCTGTGCGGCCGTGAGCCATGCTGAACCTTGTGATGGAACACTGAGAGAAATGCTGTTACTCAGGCCTGAGAGGCAGAGCCCAAGGGTGGCGGGCTTGCTGTCATAGCCAGTCCCTTTCACTGGTACCCCAATTGCTCACATGGTAGTGTGTGACCCCGTTCATTCATTTTCAAAAGTGGACACTTTTTAGGAATCACATCTTAAAAAGTGGTTTTGGCTGAGACAGGGGTGAGAGGAGTGTTGATGCCTGTGATGTGTGTGCCCACATCTTCCGTTGTCTGCAGCTTCGTTAGTGGTCTTTGAAACACATGGGCAGCCATTCCTCTCCTCCTGTTAACCACTTATTTGATAAAGTAAGAGAGTCCTTTTTGTCTGAATTGTCTAGAGTTTTATAGCATTAGGCCAGGAAGATTATTGAGTCACATCTTTTTATTTTGGGGAAAAGACGCAGCTACCTGGAGAGTAAGTAATTTATTCAGCATTAGACAGTGAAGAAGCCAGGACGCCCTGACTCCGCCTAAGTGTCTTATCTTTTGTCGCCTTGTTCCCAACCACAAACTGTGGATAAAAATAAGTAGATTGAGCAGATCTGGAAAATCCTTTAACTTAGTGATTTCTGTCCTCATGTGTAGTGTTAGCTGGTACATGTTTCATCAGTTTTGAGAACCTAATATGTGTCAGATACTGTGTTGTGTTCTGAGTCTATATGGGCAAGATGTACAATGACCCACAAGGAGATTAATTCCAGTTAGAGAAACAGGAAGGTGAAACACAGTTGTTGCAGGTCTCACACTAGCTGCTGTGTCTGTGGTGGGCTGCGCCCGGTGGGAACTGAGTTGGCAGGCTGTAGTGACTAGGCACACTGCTGGAGATAGATGTTGCAGCTCCTGCCTTCTCCAGTCCTGCTCTTGTTGGGTTTGGGCAGCATTACTTCCCTGACCAGGACAGTCTTTTCTGTGGCTTGTTCACTGAACTTCTGACATTTGTTAGAAAGTTTAGGAAATATGGATTGTGAGGCCAAAAGTGAATCTGTGCACTATTCAAAATCATTATACACCCCCACTCCCCCCCAAAAAAAAAGATTGTCTAGTACTTCTTGTCTCCTGCCCCTCACTTACCGTCTCCTGTCTGCAGTTAGTTCAGCAGTGGCCACAAATGCAGAAATCCATCTCCAATGATTCTGAGGAAGAGGACAGTGCTGGTGGTATCAACTTAGATAAAGCGAAAGAAAGGCTTCAAGAAGAGGACAAATTTGACAAAGAAGAATATAGGAAGAAAATTAAGGCAAAGCATCGGGTAAGCTTTCCATTTTGAATTACTACTGAGTGAAATTTAACATGTTCCTAAATATATTTGAATGTACATTTGATAGTCATTAATACATTATTTTCTTCATTGTTTTCTTTTAACACATTTTCTGTGACTGGTTATTTTTATCTTATCTACTTGTTCTTCTGCTGGTGGAATCTGCTGTATACTGTCTGGTTTCTAAGAATGTTATCAAATCTTTTTGTGGAGATGACCCAAATGATATTAGTGAGTTTTTCAAATTAATCCCCCCCCCAAAAAAAAATTAAAGCTCTTATTTTGAGAATATTATAGTTGTACACGTAGCTATAAGAAGTGATAGATTGGGAGCTCAAATATTCCATTTCTAGAATGATATATAAATGAAACTGTGCAGTATTTTGGGACTTGGCTTTTTTTCACTTAGCATAATTCTTTGCAGAGTCGTCCAAGTTGTAGTATTTATCTATGTTTTTCTATTACTGGGTTGTATTTCATGATTTGGATACAATCACAATTTATTTCACCTTCCAACTATTTGAGTGACATCAGTCATCACTGAATGCATTGAAATGGGGTACTCCATTCTGGTCACTGATGACACTGCTGTGTTTTCGGCCAGCTTAGTTTCCACAAAAGAGGACATTTTCCTAGATAAGAGTTAATGAATAAGAAGATTGCATCTTTAAAGAAGATTCTACAGCATGGCCTTGAGACAGTGAATAATTCAGGTTAACATAATAACATATCACCAATACTCAATTCTATATCACTGCTATAATAAATTTTGTATTATAATACCTTTAAGCCCTTGAATGTGGACATTATTAATTGCACTGAGGATTCTTATATTTTTGAACCATTTGACCTTGCCACTATTTAATGATCAGTAACTTTTTTAATAGAACATCAGTTGTCATTTCTTTAACATTTGATGCAGCTTCTCAGTAGCATTTGGTGGGAGAGAAAAAGTGGATGTTGAGGATACTTCCGGGCTGGAAATGAATATTGGGAAAACATTCCAGAAATAGAATCACTGAACCTTAAATGTTCTGGTTACAGTTGTTGAGCATTTTTGCTATTGAGAGAACTGAAAATTTCCTGCATTGTTGTTTCTGTTAGTACAGTGCTTTAAATTAAAATTGGGCATCAGTAATTTCTTACTAAAAATTATTAATAATTAAACATGTCAGTAGCATATGTATTTCACTTATAGTCCAGTTAGAATATTCACCCGAGGAAAGATTGAGCCTAAGAGCATTTTATCCTTTCATTTTAAATTGTAGCCAGCAATAAAAGAAATATGAAGAATTTACAGAAATATGGAGACTTTGCATTTCTGTTTACTCCCTTCACTCTGTATGTGGAAGTTGCTACTTGCTCCAAGTTGTAGAATATTGTTTCTGAAATCTGTAGACTTTTAACTTCAAATTACTAATTGTGCATTTATTATACATTGTGTGCTAATCTCTTGTAGGCTGTAAAGCAAGAACATTTTGAATACATGGGTTATCTTCAGGGAAATTAAAATTAAATCAGTTAACTATGGATTTGATTAACTACACAAAGAATTTTTGTAGCTTTGTATTTTCCCCCACAGTAAAACTAATATATTCATGTTGTCCAAAATCAAGTTGATAAGACATTGAGAAGTCTTGTTTCTACCAAAACCTTTTATTCTTTCGTAAACCTCCTGTCCCTCAGTTTGTCTATGTAAATTCCAGTAAATAGGATTATATATTCTTACTTTTTTACATGAAAATTAGTATAATGTGTATAGGTAATTCTACAGTTTTCCATTTTTGCTATTTTGATCTTTTAAATAATTCATTTTCTTTCTTTGCCCCATTGTTAAAATGCAGCTTATAGTTTTAAAACTATCACTGTAATTGTCTTGCTGCAGAGTTGAAAAAACAGTTTGGGGCTGACATAGTAATGAGAAAAATCATAAGAACTTTATGTAATACTGGTTTTAAAGTCAGTACTTACAAAACAGATACAGTCTTTTAAAACAAGCCAAAATTTGTTTTTAAAAACAAATCAAACTTTGTATTCTGCATAGGGTGGCCATGGCATGTCTTCTGTGTTGAAGCTGAATATATCATATAGCCTATAAAGAACACAAGAAAATAACTTTATATTCAGCTTAAATATAGCTGCCACTGGACACTCATATGAACAGCTTCTTGGTATTTTCATCAGTAAAATTATTATTTACACACATATAAATATTTGTGTATTGGAGACAATTTCACATTTGTGAGCACTTAGAATTACTATGCTTATTACAAAAGCATATATAAAACACAGTACAGGCACTCAAATCACTTGTGTACCAAGTTGCTGTGGATGGAATTTCTGCCTATAAAACATATGGAATATTAAACGGCAAGTTTTAATTTCTGGCATATTGTTTGGAGGAAAGAGTGTTATGCTGTGTAGTGGAACACTTGCATTCGAATCCTGAATCTGGCAGTACTTAATCTCATTGGGATTTACCAATGTTTAACAATTTGGACTATGCTTGCTAGTCTGAAAAATGAGAATGGGAGCCAGAGTCAATACCAGGTGTTGGGAGAGACCCTCTGACTCTGTGTAGGTCGGACATGGAAACAACCTGATCCTTTCCCATTTGAAAAATACAGTTTGTCACTGTCTCTGATGACAAATCAGATTCGTTACTTGATGATGAGATTTTCTTTTCGTTCGGTTGTTTTCGAGTGCTACTAAAATTTTATTAATCCTGCACAGATTTTGTCTTAATTGCTTTACCTGAATGTTATTCGTTATAAAATTGTATTTTTTTCTTAATTGAGTATATTACTAATGATAATGACAATTTTCAGTTCTTCTAACAAAAGCTTTCACTTTGGACAAGTGTAATTATGGCTCCCCTTGAAGTTGTCACAGTTTTGCAACTTCTGTTAATGTGTGCTGAGAATTGTGTGGCCCTTAAGAATACCTGAAATACTAACTTTGGAGTCTAGAAATAATCTTTACTTGATGAACATATAGAAAAAAACTGAAGAAACTTTCAATACAATCTTACGAATGAGGGGTGTGCCTGAAAGAACTTTTCATGTAAAAAGAAAACTCTAAAATCTGTAACGTTCTGTTTTTGACATCCTTTATATTTTTAATAATGAGTCAGATTTTAGAAGCTTTCATAAGCATAGAAATGTTCTTTCAGCATGTTCAACATAATTCATGATTATAGTTTGAAAGGATATGTAAAAAAAATGCAGGATTAAAAAGGATAAGTAAATGCAGCCCTAAAGGTTTCGTTTGAAAGTAGTCTTTTGTTCCAGCTGTTAAAATGAGTGACCTCATACCACAGTTTTGAATATGTCCCAGTCTGACTTAGGGGACTCATAGTCTTTTTCCCCCCACCTGTCCTTGATACGTAATTGTCATCTACCAAATTCTGAAAGTTGTGTCATGTCCTGTGACTAAAGTAAATGTCTTTGTCCTAAAGATTTAGAAAACAAGCTACAAGCATTTGAACTAGTTTATAAAGTGGGTGTGAAGGCTGGACAGTTGATGGCGTCAGTGGGAGTAGAATTTAGCTGCCTGCTTGCTGGAACTCAGCAGCTGGCTCTGTGGACTGCAGGCGCCTTTGTGTAACTGTTTTGGGTCACTCTACAGGTTTTTTTTTTCATGACTCTTCATTGGGAAGCATCATTTTCTTTTGCTGTCATTCTGGCAGCCTTCCCTGGCAATTTTTAAGTAATATTACTTAAGTAGGCCTGTTATGTTTTCTTTGCTGAACCTCAAACCATTCATCAAATGTAAAATTACAGCTTAAGCTATAATTTTTGCATATAAAGCCGTTAGTAAATTGTAAAGGCAAAAGCACTAATTCGTATGGAAACAATGTATTTTCCTATAATTCAATCAGAACTATGACAGATGGGCCCTGGATCACGTCATTGAACAGTTTTTACTTTAATGGAGTGAAAACCTGCTGTGTGGTGTGTCATCATTCTTAACGCTGAAAGATTACTTGTATTTAGAGTGATAATATTTGCTATAACAGCTGAATGTGGAAAAGCAATTCATTATGAAGTTTTCTTTCATTCCTTTGATTGCTGGGATTGCTTTATCCACTTTGGTTTGTATTAGCAGATAGCATGGCTGTGTGTGCATGTGGCTCTGGACTGCTTGTCAAATGACACAGCATTGCTCTGGGTTCCACATACTACACGCATGAACATTAGAAATTCGGAAAGAATTAAAGGGGCCTTTTAGAAACTCTTGTTGTTGTTTGCACAGAATTGAGTTGGTATCTTAAAATTTTGTGATGGTCAAGAAGAAGGGAAGCCATACTCAGGGGTTAAGAATACTCATACGAATATTAATAATGAGTAGCACTTAGTTAACTCTGCACTGAGTGATTTTTCTGGATGATTATATTGTGTGTTAACAATTAACTACTGAGGTAAGTGAGCTAGTCTTGCTTAACAAATGATGAAAACGAGACTTAGATGGGTGAAATAACTTGTCAAAGACCCACAGCTTTTTGAGGCAACCATGGGACTTTCAACCAAGACTTTATTTCTAACAGTTCGGCTGTGTTGCTGTTTCTCAAACCATCAGGCGTTCTTTTACAACAGGGAATTCTGAAGCATGAGTAAAAAGGGTAGAGTAATGAGTGATTTTGAAGGAAGAATGACAGGAAATGGAGATTTTTCTTTAATATAAATTTATTAAATATATTTGACATCAATTGTAGTCCCCAGGGAATTCCCACCACCATTTCACCTGTACACCATCACCTCATTCCTAGTGCTCCTTCTACGTAGAACTTCATCTGGTCTTCCCCCACCACTCCCCCGAAGTTTCCTTTGGTTTGTTTTTGTCCTTCTGTTCTTGTGGGTTTTTTTTTTTTTTTTTTTGTCTGTCTGTTTTTTAGTGTAATTGCTCATTTCCTTGAGACCCTTTTGGGGTTCCTTTACATTCCTCTTAAAAATGAAACCATCCGATATTTTTCTCTTGCCTTCTGACTTATTTCACTGAGTATAATTTCTTCTAGCTCCACCCATGTTTCTATAAATGACTCTAGTTTATCTTTTTTAGATTGCTGAATAGTATTCCATTGTGTATATGTACCACATCTTCTTGATCCAGTCCTCTATTTTTGGGCATCTGGGTTGTTTCCAGGTCCTATCAATTATTACTAGTGCTGCAGTAAACGTGGGGGAACAGGTATTCTTTTGGATCAGTGTTTTTGTGTCCTTTGGGTAGATCCCTAGGAGTGGGATTGCTGGGTCATATGGTAGCTCTGTTTTCAGTAGACTGAGGAACCAATGGAGATTTTTTTTTTAGACCAAAGTAATTCACCTCAAATAAATTTAGGAATAACATAAGCACTGTGGTTAGTAGTTTAATTTTGGATCCCAGATTAAGATCGAACCTTTCCCCAGATGTTCGCTGTCTAGCTGTGCAGTTGTACCAAACCCAATTTTCAGTAATGGTGATCACTGAAGAATCAAAGGCAGTGTCAGAGGCTGATCTGGCTCATATGGTCTTAAGAAACTGTGCTAATGTCAATGTGAGAGCAAGGAATAGAGATCTGGTGCTTAATTCTTAAATGGACTTATGAAGAAAGCTTATTTACACCAGAGGGAAAACAGTGCTCTTCCGTGCAATCCTGCCCCTTGCCAGTTTCAGTCCTTTGCATCACCACCACGAGCAGTTTTATTTCAAAAAAGGACTGGCCTGTTAGTGTGAACCTTTATCTGTAACTTGGAAATGGCTGCCTGGAAGATTTCTGTTCTTACTCTCATGAGTTCATTGTCTCTTACAATGCTGGATTCAGTATCGCAGTCTTCATCTCTAACACCTAACTGCATAGATTTTATCAGCTGTGTGGGAAGTCTCTGAGCTGTTTACTATCTCTGTTTTTGTTCTCTGTTTTGTTAGTGATGGTGAAGAGCAGTTGTCTGGGGTTGAGAAGCAGGGGCAGAGTTAGAGTTAGAGCTTAGGATTTGACAAGGTTGTGTCCTAGACTACAGTGGCTATGCGAAGCCTGACTGCACCTGCCTTCCCTGCTCCTGTAACCACAGCGCCCCTGGAGCAGTACATGCTAGCTTAGTAAATGTCTGAAAGAGTTAGGAATTAGTTTCCAGGTGAGTTTTCCTTATATCCTGCCCTCATATCCTTGTTGTTACAGATTTACATATGACAGATGATTTTCATATGTCATTTAGGCGAAACTCTGGAGGACAGGTAATAGAGAATCTTGCTGTGCTCTGAGTTCCTCGGAAAAACTGAGATTTACTGGGATTTTATTCTTGGAGAATAAAGGGACTGTCTTGAGATTCAAAAATCCAGGTAACCATTGTTTACTTCTTTTGATTCAGTTTTCTTTTTTGAAAAAGAGGTAGATGTCCTCTTCTCTTATGATGACTAAAATCCTGATTCCTTGCCTTCAGATACTATGCTTTAACATCTCATAAAACATGAGTTACATTTCCATCTCTACAGATTTCAAGATCACGTAGACTGGAAATGGTTTGGATATATAGTCCTGACTGCTGGTGAAATTCGTATTTCTTGGCATTTTTTTCTTAGAGCTAAGGACCTATCATGTGTGCGAAGCAAAAGGTATATACTGTTGAGTCTATGAAAAGGGAGTATTTTGTACCTTGAAATGTATTTTTTGTGTTTTTCTATCCCTTGTGAATTTGATTTTTATTATTGAATTTCATACTTAATCATTTGTAGCATAGCAGAACTAAAGATAAAATTTTGTCTTTTTGTGTGAGACAGAATAGCTTTTGTTATCAATCATCAAAAATATAACAGGAAAATAAAAAAGATTTGACATTTGAACTACATAAAAGGGGGGCTAATACTGAATCTAATAAAATTCAATTATGTTTTTTCCCCTAAAGTCATTGCACTCCAGTCTTTTATTGTTACTGTGTTATTTGTCATATCATAATTGTCTTCTTCCCATGTCCATTTCCCCAGTTTTTTGATTAGCTTATTCCTACTTCTTGTTCTCCCCTCTTTAGAAACTTATGCTTACTCTTACCTCTTTTCAGATAGATACTAACATAGCTTTTTAAGGTAACAAAGAAGTTTTCCATTTGAAAGGAAAGTATTGAAAGTTAATTCTTTCTGTTACATTTTCATTTCTTGTCCTGGTTATGTTCATTTTGTATGTTAAAGGATTTGAATAGCTCTCATCCACCTGAGACTTGTGGCAGAAATCTTCAAAGGAAAAAATAATTCCACTTGCGTGAACATTTGAATTCTGAAAGCCAATTTAAGCCTGAAGTAAAACAGCCTTCCTTGAGTATAATGAATTAATACTAGAATTCAGTAATGGCATGGAGTTGCAATACATGCACATTCACACGTGTGCGTGCATGCACGTGCATACACATACACTGTAATTAAAATGGCAACTGAAAAACCCCAGAATAGAGATTGTTTATTTGTGTATTAAGGGCTTTTCTGAAGTGAGCGTATCAAGGTTATTCTTTGGAACTTTGAAGTGCCATTTACAGATACTCTAATGTGTTGGGAGAAGGCCAGTTACTGAATAATTACAGCAAACATTTGTGTGTTTGTTAAATGTGGTTAATTATCTGTTTTTATCCTGCACAGGGAATTGGCAAAATTGATGAAATAGTGTCCACAAAATGCTGTAAGACACAGCAAAAACTCATTGGAATGAAAGACCAATATAGTAGCATTCCATTGTTATAATATAAGAAAGTAAATATTGGGCTATGGCACATTGATCGGATAAAACCATGTATGAATCTGCAAAGTGAGAAAATGTTGAATGCAGGAGAGAGGGCTGTGGGAGTGTGTGGGAGGGAGATGTGGAGGGGTGTGCCAGCCCCACAGACCCAGTTTTATTTGCAGGTCTGTCACTTAATGCTTGTGTGACATCAGACCAGGTACTAAGTCATGTTGCTCTTCAGTTTTTTCATTTATAAAATGGGGATAATGATAACTCAAAATTTTTTGTATATATAGCTTTAAAGCTGTATAGACATTATATGACATACTTAGTAATTCAGAGCTATTTCTGTTACTAAAACAATAATAGTAGTGAGAATACTGTTACTGTGTGCTGATGGACAAATCTGTTTAGAAAACACAATTACATTGCTCTCTGTAGTTATTTGATGTTATATATAGCTGTAGTTTTAAATTAGTTTAAAGAGCACTTGAAAGACATGATCTTTGTAGTCTAATATAAAATGTTGAATTTTCTTTCTAAGACATGAACATATTTTTTTGTAGAAAATAAAACTAAATTGTGTGTGAGAGATAAGAAAAAATAAGAAATACATGATTCCACAAACTAAAACTAGTACCCAAACTAAACTAAGCATAATTATGATGATTTTGTAAAGTTTCTTTCTTTACTATTTTCCTACTTTGATTTTATTTTACAGTCTACTAATGCTCTTAGGAAATCAGTAATTAGTACCAACTTCTATGAAGAAATCAGTGTAGATGTTCAGAAACCACCATCCATTAACATTTTACCCCTCCCACAACCTGAGAAAACTTTAAGGTTATTTGGTTTTAATGACAGAATCATTCTTAGAAGCTCTTTAGAGAAACAGTTGATAATGATTACTTTATCAATTGACTGCTTGTTAAAATAGTACTGGGTATTTTTCGTTGTTAAAAGCCACATTTGTAAAGTCTCAAAACTGGTATTTTAATTTTAGATCATATTAGAGGAAAGCACTAGATGTAGCTCATGAAGACTTAAGTTTGAGATCAGTCTATGTCACTAAGCTTTTTGACAAGGGGCTTGTCAGAACTTTTAAGGTTTTTTTTTTCCCTGAGCGTGTCCTTTTCCTCTGACCTTGGTCCTGAAACTTCCAAGTAATTTTTAGAATGTTCCTCTATATAGTGACTCCACATTGCTTATATTTTACCTATCCTCTCAGTTGTATGTTTTGTTTGTAAGTTAAAATAATATCCACATTCTTCAAAAATTGTGTTGGAAAAGAGTAGCAGTGACTGAAAAGAATAATTTAAGAACGTGCATTACTTAGGGTGTGAAAATTCACAGTTGCCCTTTGAATTTGGTTGTTTGTTTCACTTAAGAGTTTAAATTGCGGTTTGGTCAGTCTGAAGCTACAGAAATAGAATTTATGAGCAGCCCTTTAGACTCCCCCAACCCCTTTTTTGTATTACTTAGTATTTAACTGTCTTTGAGACTATTAACATTTGAGCTTCGCTTTTTCATACAAAGGCCTATAAATTTAGATGAGCAATTGCCTGCCCTTCTCAGTGCTGTAAGCAACGAGTTTGTCTTCAGAGTATTTATTATAGCTGGATTTTGAGTTTGAAGAAAACCATGTATAAAGAGAACAGAATGGTTATGATGGAATACCCAGACTTAAAGAACTTGTTAATATGTGTTAATGGTTGTTTAATATAGTAGTGAATCATGGCTGCAGTTTCATAATGCTTCATGAAAAGAAAATGATTTACTGTTCATTTACTTTTTACATTGACTTAGTACTTTGTTTTTTTTTAAAGATTTTTAAAAATTTTTATTTATGTACACAAGAGCTGGGATACAGGCCAGAGGCACGGGAGATGAGAAGTTTCACCAGAGACAGAGTTGGGAGCAGAACAGGCAGATTGACCGAAATACACTGCTGAGGGGAGCAGAGGGCGAGGCAGGAGAGGTCTGCTGCGCTGGGTGGGTTCCCCTCCCTGTTCAGGGATCCACTGTGCCGTGAATGCCCCACAGCATGGCACTCAACCTGCTGCGCCACCAGGGAGGCCCCTTTATTATATATTTTTTAAATATAAACTGCTAGCTATGAATTTTGGATTGAGAAAGCATCTTTATTTTAATACTTTGTTTTTGAAAAAGAAAAGAGTTTTTAAATTTAAAACAAAATGTGAGCTGGGTTATTTGTTCTTTAAAAGTGCAGTATTGTGTGGGCTCTCTTTGCCCCTCCCAGGGGCATCTACTAGGAGTCTTTATTCTTTAACTCCTTTTTCCTAAATAAACTTTTTTTTCCAAGGTGGGGGGAGCAGTATTGTACATACAGTTATTTCAACACATTTGCTATTGGTTTTCTGCCTTTTCCCCCTACATCTTTGTTCATTTTGCATAATATTTGATTTCTCCCCTCTGGTATAGTCCCTGTGGCTCTTCTTCCACCATTGCACCCATGATCCATCTCCACCGTCTCTCAGGCTCTTCTCTCCCCTATTTTTATGATCTTTGGAAAATGGGTAGCAAGATTAAAAAACAATTTAATAAAATAACTTGTTTTACCTTAAAAAAAAAAAAAGAAAACAAACTATGAACTTGCATTATTTTTGTTGATAAGTATTGCACTTTCCTATGGACCCAAGAGTCAGGATTTCATATACTTTTTAAATTCTGCTTTTAGATGGAAGAAAAGGGAAATAGTCATTACAGCATTTTTTTCTTTATTCTAATAGCCAACATGACTTAGCAATTTCAAACTATGTCTTATACCAACTATAAATGAGATACGTGCTTACTTTCACCAAGTTTAAATGAGAAAATGAGAGCGAATATAAATAGCCCCAAATTCCAATGCTAGTAAGTAGAACTCAGATATGATTCCATATCTGTTTGATGAATACTTAATGAGAATTCTTATACCGTTCTGATAGTGGGCCCTCAGTAAATATTTATTGAAAAATGAATGCCACATATCAGTTGACTTAAGAAAGGAAAATTTATGAATGTGTCTTCTGATTTATACTTAATAAAAATTTATATGTTGCTAATTTTTCCACTCTTTCTCTAGGAGAAAAGATTGAAAGAAAGGGAAGCCAGGAGAGAAGCCAGCAAGAGAGCAGCAAAGGTAAGTATTTATATTTAAATGAGACAAGTGCAACTTTAAATGTAATTTAAATAACTGTACTTTTCCATGTGCTGTTTATTTGTACATCATAGCATTCAGTTGTAAATTCATGCTTGCCTGTCATTTACCCCCCTATATTAGTTTTCTCCATGATACAGGATGAAAAAACACATAAAATGCTTATTGGCCTTTGTCTTAGTACCTCCACCACCTCTTTCCATTATGTTTCCATACATACAATTTCATAAATACAGGATATGGCTGACTGGGATGGTCACATTTTAAGCTGTATCTCCTTTAAGTAGAAAACTTGTGTGAACCCACCTTGATAATAGGTAATTCTCAAAGCATTAGTTGCTTCAGTTCAAATCCTGGAATTTAGGGGAAAGGACTCTATTTCCCATCTTCACTACATTCTGTAAGGACAAAAATAATAGCAAACACATATGTAACAGTTTTTCCCACTTACGCACGTACCGTTGTAAACATTATCCGTTGTAAACATCTATCATTTTTATCTTGTGTGTTTGACACTGTAAAAGGCTCAAGTTCTGTATTCTGAGCACATTTGGTAGAAATGATTTTCTAGAGCCAGGGCCAAGTAGCGTGCGTCATTCCTCATGCTGTATCTCATTGTGCTCTGCCTGACTAGCCATGATTTTTTCCTGGCAGTTAGCAAAGATCTGACTCCCTTGAGTAAGCCCATAATGTTCCTTGTCATTTTTTCCATGCTGGCTATAGCACTTACAGAGCAAGTCAGAGATGATAACTCATGCCATAGTTCTCAAGTGGAGAGCAATTACTCTGCAGTTGAAGATGAAAAGACTGCTTATATCCAGTATTAAATCTCACTCTGTCTTCAAAGTTGCTTGAAAATGAGGGCTACTGTTTGTGTGGCCTGACTGCTAAGTTGGGATGGATTCTGCATGTGTTTTCAGAGTGCAGACATCAACTATCAAGGCATAGAAATGAGAGCGTAGGGTCTGTACTGGGAAAATGTAAATTTTAGGAGGAAATCTTAAATTTAATGAAAGCATTTGATATTTATGACTATTACATGTTCAGCATAGAAACAAACCTATTTTATTTTATCAAGAAGTGCTCATTTCTGCATATAAAATTGGGAAGATGAAAAATACCGTCTGGAAAAGAAAGCCTTGTTACTGTTTCCTTTGTATGTCTTCATGCATATTTGGGTGTTTTTAAATTTGTTATTTTTATACCTGTTGATACTTTATGCATGTCTTTCATTGTAGTTTGAGCGGTAAGAAATGGCTCTTACCCTGGAGCCTGCCTTTTCTCTTATTTCTAAGTTGTTGTATGTATCTGGTTTTGATATTCTGCCAGGTGGGGAATAAATAAACATTAAGCTCTGAAGGCCAGCAGAATTAGGTTTTCCCTTGGGGTAGTTCTCTAAAGCTAACTCCTCTAGCTAAGGCCATTCTTTCCCTCTCCCCACCTCCTTACAGCTACCCATGTTTACCCTGTGTGCTGTTTTCTGGCTCCCAGGAGAGAACTGGGACATCAAGAGGATGTCTCATTTCTGTATAAATGTGGCGGGACCATCCAGGGAACAAGTAGAAGAACGGCTGACATGGCTTTGCTGCTCAGCTAGGAGCTGATTTCTGTGGACAGAGGCTATGTTCTAATTTTCTTCTGAGGAGCTGCACTGCCTCCATGTCACATCCTTTGTGGGCACAGGATGTCAGCCCTCTTGTTCGAGTGATGGTAGAAGAGGGATGAGTAGACAGTTTGTATCCAGAGCGCAAACATTCCTCACGGCACAAGGGACTGGCGTCCCTGACAGAGTCAGGCTGATTGACAGAGCCCAAGTATTGGTTTGAACCAACTTTTTTGTCCCTTGTCCCCTTTCAAATGAAAGTGACAGAGATAAAGTCCCTTATGGCTTCTCAGGTGCTGCTTTGTAAACAGACTCAGAAGACAATAGTTGGAGGGACTCAGCAAGGGAGAGATGCTCACCAGAGTTCTGTGTCCCCTTATGTGAATGGTCAGGTCTCCTCATTGTCCGTGTGCTTCTAGTATAATGGCTGTGACCGGTTGTAGAGTCGACTTGTTCCCTCTTGACTATTAAAGTTAATCACTGCAGCTGCCTTCCAAGGCCCTTTAGGCAGCTTCAGTTGAGATGATTCATTCAGTCACCTGGTCTCCAGGACCCCCACAGGATATGTGAGTGGTGAAAGAAAGGGGTATTTGCAGTATCACTGTACCTGGAAGTATTGTCTTAACCCATCTATAGCTACAGGAACTGAAAATATGAGAAGGGGAGACTCACAACTTTCTTCTGACCTTGTTTTCTGCTTCTTTCAGCAAACATTATCTGAGGAGGAATATAGCGGATAAAACTATTTTTAAGAAATTGGAAAATTTGTATGTAGTTAATGGAATTATTTTTATTTCCCAGAGAAGACTTAATGTTAGTGAAGTTTTTAATTCTGTAAATGATGGTTGGTTGCTATCTGTTCCCTGACATAATGAAAGTATTCTTTTAAAAAAAATGTTTTAAAGTATGAATAGGGTAAGATAAAGTTGGAATAGACATTTTTAGAATTTGGTACAACTTTTTGTTACAAGGTAGATAGATCTAAGATCTCCCTAGAATATGTTATGTGTAGTGTTGGGAGAGAAACATGAAGTAGAAACTCTTAAAAAGGTGTTTTGGGTACCCAATACGTAGTGATTTGGGAGATAGAAGTCTTTGGGTCTGAAAACTTTCTTTAGCAGAGAAATATTTGAACTGCACAGTGAACTTATTTTTACTTTCGCTAACAGGATATTCTATGTTCTTATAGCTTCGAAGTTTTAAACAAGATCTGAAAAAATAGTTGGTAGCAATGATCAATCAAACACGTTGCTTTTGGGCTCAGGGAGGTTACGTATGCCTGGAAATACAAGTTTGCCTCATTATCCAACTCCATTTCCTCCTGTTACTTGAGGCACAGGTGCATACACCAGTCTCTGGTGACTAGAAAGATTTTGCAGACCTACCAAGAGAAGAAACAGCAGTGCTGAAACTTTAGGAGACAGATCTCCAGGAATATCTGTGCTATTATTATCAAAAGAAAATCAAATTTTTTAGACAAAAGTATGAGATTGATAAAACTCAACACTGAGTGTGGAGGAGCAGATAACTCAGAGGCATGTAAACACTGCACAGTTAAACTTTGAATATGTTACAGAAGATAATTACAGTTGGTATTTTCTAGGCTTGGGGAAAATCATGAAAATAATTAAAACAAGGTCATACATACTGGGTTGAAGTTCTATAGTCATTATAAACTTTACCTTGTTTATCTCTTTTTTTTTAGTGACCTTGGGGCATGTTATTTGTGTAACAAGTAATAGTCTTAGGAAGTTGATTTTTAAAAAATATATAATGTGGTTTCAGTTAGTTCTTCTAGGATGGGAGATCCAAAGAACTAAAAGCTATGTGATTTTAGAACATATATGAGATACCCTTGAGCAGAGGAAAAAATCTGTTTCTCTGCTCAAGGGCATCTAGAGGATCAGTTTACTTTAAATCTAATAGCTTTTTTAAGAAAAGGCTTATTTATGCATTCAAGAACTGGGGTGTAGGCCAGATGGGGGTGGGGGGTGGGGAGGTGGGGAGGAGGGAGCAGAGAGAAGAGGATTCACCAGAGACAGAGTGGAGAGTACTTAAGTATAGTAGAGTGGCAGATCTACTGAAATACACAGCTGAGGGGAGGAGCGAGTGAAACAGAAGAGGTCTGCTGCACTGCGGTAGGTCAGCTCCCTGGCCAGGGATCGAACTCATGCCACAGTGGCTGGTGATAGTTTAGTAGCATTAAAACTTTAATCCCTAAGTCATGAGGGAGGCCCTAAATCTAATAGCTTTTGATGAAGTTTAAAACAAGCTAATGGGAGCCTAGTTTGCTTCTAGTAGTTTCATAAAGCAAACCTAAATTCACTCATTTTTGATACTACATTATTTCTTTTGGTGCTTGAATGTGTATGCAGCATACATTTTTTTTTTTTTACCATGTTTGTGGCTCCACATAATCTTGATCTAAGCCAAATATGTAACAACGAGCGTTGACCTGTACTCAGCATAGGTGGTATAGGTCCTTCATGCCTGTGTGCGCGAGCACGGAACTGTCAGTTCCCCACATTCTACTGTAGGCTTATCTAATAAAGGGTTAGCTCTCCTTAGAGAGCTACCATGGACATTAATATGTGTTGGTGATGACCGTTCTCTACTTTTTAAAGTCTTAAACCTTTGCATTTTTTCCCTTTTTGACAAGGGATAACTAACATGAAATTAAGATTTTTTTTTTCTTTTTGAGGGAAAACTTCTCATTCCATGTGTTTCATACAATCTTTGCAAGTCCCCATTTTTTTTTCTTTATATATATATTTGACATCAGTTGTGGTCACCATGGAATTCCCACCACCATTTCACCAGGGCACCGTCTGTCCCACCCACCCCCCCTTTTGACATTTTATAATTTTGAAATTTTGCTGGCCTCTTTCCTTGTCCTTAGTATGGTTCAAGGCATCTAGAGGATCAGGTAAAATTTAAAACAAGCTAATGGAAGCCTAGTTTCTTTCTAGTGCCTACTCAGGGAGTGCAGAGGTACACCCTGAGGGTGAATTGTTCCCCCTCTAAAGAAATAGAGCTCCTCCAGGGCTCACCAGCTGCCCTGGCCTGGCACAGTCACTTGGTTAACCTTATGCAGGGTGAGTCATCGGCTTCCTCTAAGTGACTGCTCAAAGGGTGCCATGTTTCAGTGCTCTGATAATATTATTTACAGTTAAAGTTGAGTTTTAGATGACTTGCTTTTTCCCCCGTTTAATTTCTACCTAAGTTAGCAGTGTGATTCTAGTACTGGTTTGGTTTGCACAGATTAGTATTGTGGGGTTTTTGTTCATTAGTTGGCGGTTTCTGTGATAGTGAAGAAGGGGATTACAAAGTTAGAACTGTTAACCAAATCTTGGATTAAGTGGTCATTTCAGTCTTCCCTTGTCAGATAATTGTCCTTCTGTGATCATAGATGAAAAGAGACCACTTTGGTCATGATTTCATTCCACTGATGAATCCATGCTGCTTTTTCAAGACTAGTGGATTTTGCATTTTATGAAGATTTTTCTGACAGTTGCTTTTATAATTCTTCAGTCTCTGTATAAAAGTCTCTGATAGTTTATGGTATTTATTTGCATGTGAATCGCTCCAACTCAGCTCTAAGTCTGCTATTCTTTGTATCACTAACGTGGGGCGTATTTCATAAATAAGTACTTAGCAAATATTTAAATGAATGAATGAATTAAAAGGATATACAACACACATTTAAAAATTCTTTTAAAATATTTTCATTGTGGTAAATATACATAATATAAAATGTATTCTTTTTACCATCTTTAAGTTTACCATTCAGCAACATTGATTACTTCACACTTCTGTACAGCCATCACCACTATACATTTCCAGAATCTTCTCTTCATCCTGGACTGAAACTGTGCCTACTGAACAGTAACTGCCTTTCTCACCTTGCCCAGAGTATAGACTTTTATTTATTTATTTATTTATTTATTTATTTATTTATTTATTTATTTGTTTGTTTGTTTGTTTGTTTGTTTATTTATTTTTTAGTATAGACTTTTAAAGAGGATGCTCTTCCAAATTGTTACAAATGAAGACCCTGAATAAAGGATCTTTTGAGGTCTTAGAGTTCACAACAACAAAACTGGGCTACCACCCCGGTCTTTGGCTATTTATGTGTGTTTTTTAATTCTACCTACATTTAACAATGTTGGAAATACCAAAGAATGCTAAAGACAGCTTAGAGGTTAGTTAAATTTATTTGAGGTATCACAGATAAAAACATAACATAAAGAAGCTACTCTTGGTCACAGCCTTAACATTCACTGAAGATTGTACACTAAATAATATTTAAAGTCTCAAACCAGCAATGTTAAACTTACCAAAAGATTTTGTAAGGAGTATTTGTCTTTTTTTCACATGGAATAGTAGCAGCTATAATCACAATATTAGTGTGGAGGATAACTTCCATGACCCATGTGAAGCCGAACGTGATTAGTAGCAGCTGCCATTCACTGACTGCGTACTCGCTTACAATTATTGTGATTAAAGGCTTTATTGCACTAATCCTCACAGACAGCACCGTGAGGTTACTGCGAGGACAGTGAAGCTTAGGAAGTTTGTGCAGCTTTGCCTAGATCACATGGCTTGGATATGGCAGGGACCTGGTTCTGCTTTACAGCACTCCAAAGCCCTGGCACTTATGCATTAGGCTAGCTCTTTGCCCCATTTCTAAGGCAGTAATATTCACATTTGAGTCTTAAAATCTGAAACAAATTGCAATTAAACATTTTTCCCCCTCCTGGAAATACTTTCCTTAACCACAGCTCCCTTTTATAGTGAGTACATTAAGCAATAGAATAGTTGCATAATCATTGGTAGATACAGAGTATTGTTAATTTTTTTATTAGTTTCTAAAAAGCCTAAGTGTAATTCAAGTCGGCATTTTTTTCTTAGGAGTGAAATGTGAAACAGTTTCCTGTTATTTTCAGCCCACAGAGACCAGTTTAGCCTGCCATGTTTTCTTATACTTCATTATTCCCACACAAGCTTTTCCTCTGCCTAGGATGTCCTTCCTTCATTGCTGCTTCTGACTCGTGCTCTTTCCTTGTTTTTTCCCTTTAATTTATATATATTTGACATCAATTGTAATCCCCGTGTATTCCCCATCACCATCTCACCAGTGCACCATCATCTCAGTCCCCTGTGCTCCCGTCTTGCCCTCAACCCTCCCCCTCTTCCCTCCCCACCAAGTGTCCCCAATTTGTCCTTTTCATTTTTGGTTTTTCTGTCTTTATTGTTATTATTATTATTGTTCTTATTCCTTTCCTTGATCCTTATTTGGTTCCCTTATATTCCTCCTAGGGGAGGAACCATCTGGTATTTTTCTTTTGCTGTTCCTTTTTTGAAGGCTTTCCTGCTATCCTCAGGCAGATTCATGCATTTCTTCCTTTCACTTCCACTATACACATTTTTCTTTCTTTTTAACACCACACATTTATTATCTCACAGTTTCTGTGGGCCATAAATCCAGACATGGCTTGGCTGGGTCCACTATTCTTTTATACATTATTCTGGCATGATATTTGGTGATTATTTCTCTGATCACTAGACTATAAAGTCCTTGAGAGAGGCAGCTGAGCTTTTCTCAGAGCTGGCACATAATAAATGTTTTTTAAATATTTACTGAATCATCAATAAAATGTAGGTATATTTATTCTTAATTCAACATTTATTTGTTAGTGCTATGTCAAATGCAGTCTCCTTGAAACCCAGCAGCTGGGCTCATAGAACACAGTGGAATTGCACCCTAGGCATTAAAACATCTGCCAGGCTCTGCATGTTCTGAATACACCAGTGTGCTCCGAGCTCTTCCTCCTCTCCCATCTTGTTTATTCATCACATTTTCAACTAATCTGACTTATATAAGGTTGTAGATCCCTAGTATGAAAACAGAAAGTAGTAAACTGTGTATGCAGTCAGGATCCCTGTAGAATGACCCATACCCTATTTGCTAAGAATTTAAAGGTTAAGCTGTCCTAATATGTACTTACTGGTTTTTCTTTTCCTTTCCTCCTTTTACCTAATATGAAGCCTTTAAGCTTTTGTGTATCTAAATACACAAAACTCTATGCATCATAACTTTATGAGTGATACCCATACTATAATGTGATCATGGTGATTTTCATTTGGTCTCTTGACTTTGGAACCTAACCCCCATGAATTTGTGACATCACAGTGTCATCTAGTACCTTGTTCATAACATTTATTGATTGACCAAAACAGTGGAGCCTACTAAAAATTCTTTGTTGGCAACCTCATGGATATTATATTTGATGCTGTTGAAGTTTCCCTGAATAATTGCAAGCTTGTTCAAATATAGTTGGACCTTGATTGAGAGAACCAGCACTAAGATCCAGGTCTCCCTATCCCTCCTAATTCATAACCACTGAGAGCTGTGCAGTTGAAGAATAAGGGTGCCCCTCAGCCTGCTCTGGGCAAATCCTTCATCCTGAGAAAAAGATGAAATTTTTGAGAAAAACAAGTCAGACTTGTTGCTTTTAAGCTTGAAATGCATTACCAGAGTAATTTGTGATGGAATTTTAATGACTATTTGAGATGTTTAATCTAGTACTTCTTAAAGAATGTTGTTTCTTTCCTAAAACATATAAAATAAAATGTTCTAGCCAGATAAAATTAGGGGAAAAGAGATTAAAAATACATTTGAGTAAGGTACCCCAAAAAAGTGCATTTATATACTCTTGGCTCTGTCACTTCCATATATATTTTTGTATATATTCAATATTATAGATGGTAATTGTATTATTAAATGGTCTGATGAACTTTGCTTGTTAGGTGGGCACTTAAGTTCATTTCCAATACAGTCAGATCCCAACTTCAGATTAGACTAAGAATAAATCAATTCCTCTGATGCCTATTATACTCAGTCATGGTTTATTCTGTTTATATCAAGTTAAAGAGACTTAGACGTTTGTATGCTTGAGTTGTGAATTTATAGGCAGACCTTTAACAGAACAAATTCACTTTATTTGAGTCATGGTTAATTGATAATGGTTTGGCTGAGTATGTGTATTCTGATGGCTAATCATCCTATGAGTGGTAGAAATCACATATGTGAGCTGTGTGCTGTGTATGACCACTATGATTGTGGAGACTGAGTCTTAGAATTATTGGCCCATATTTTTATATACATTAGCATTCATTTGTGGTCTGCATGATGAGATAATTTTGGCTGTTAATAAAGCTTTACTGACTAATGGGTTGTTTTGCCATTGTAGTTTCTAACACAGTATTCAAAAATCCCAAATATAATAGGAAATATTTCATGTTGGTTCTTTTTTCTTTCAGATTTTCTTCACTACTTAGAATCTTTTCATTCATACCAAGAAATAGAGACAGGCTATAGAATCACCATAAGTTTTGATTTTAATGATTTTTCAGTTTTGATTTTAATGATTTTTCTCTATGGATCTTAAGTTATGATTAGAGATGTTAATTCTCATAAGCACCCACGAATCTATACAGAGAATGAACTATACCATATAGAATCACTGTTTAAAGTATATAAAACAATGAAGATGATTAAAATACCAATTTGTTTATATTGCTTAACTCTTACTACCTTTTTGTCAAGTGTTTTCTTAAATGACATGACATGTACTAAATGTAAAATTATCATCTTGTAAATAGATTGGTGTTAAATATCTTCTTTTACCAGAAGAGACTGCCATATGGTGTATAAACAGAATCAGCCACACTTTTTAATACTTGGTCAAATCTAAGACAATAACGGGGAGGAAGAGAATGCTGCCACTTTTTAAACATCCTCAATCTTTTAAAGAAGGAAGAAATCAATAGATAAGGAAAGAACAGAAACTAAAAAGACAAAAGAAGAGAATGAATATATTTTGTACTGATTCCTAAAGGCCATTCCTGACTTCGGATATGTGTGACAGAATAAAGTTGACTGCTGTTTTTCAATACTACCTGATACACTGTTTGCGGTATCCACAAATAGTGAAATATATTTTTATGATAGGGTATTTTTTTTTTTATAAACTTGTCTTTTGGGGGAATAAACTTTGACTTGGCTGTGTTGTTTATGGACTACAGAGTATCAAAACTGAACCATAAAGATTTCTGTTGGAAAGTATCCTAAGCCAGTGTTTTAAAGAGAAAAGTTAGTGGCTGGAAGAATTTGTTGTTGGAGGTGGTAAAAAATATCATTAAGAAGAACTCGTTTTTCTTGCTAACATTAAAAAAAAAATCTAAAGAATTGTATATGGAATATTTTGTAGCTAGAATGCTTCATTTAGCTGATCATATTGCTGATATGATTGCAGCTATTATGTTCAGCAACATCAAACGGTTCCTGTTTGTTGTACTTTCTCACCTTGAGGAAGGATGTAGCCAGGTGTCTGTAATGTTTTATGTGGGAATGTTTTTTCCTTTGCCCATTAATGAGTCTTTATTATTGGTGTATTACAGGCTTCAACTATTTCTTTACTTGAGAGCTCCAGAATTTGTAGGCTGAGCTGGTATAGATTTTCTGTAATATCACATTATAGTTATCTGACATTTGAAAAGGTTTTACTATAGCGAAGCTAGTTAAATGACTTGGTTAAGGTCATGTACCTAATTAGTTGGTGAAAAATTCCTGCAGGCCTCTGTCTCAGGGCCTGATATGCAGCGGTCTCTTGGCATTATGTACAAGTTGTTCTGTTGTCTTCCCTGTAGGTTTTATGTTAGTAAATCTTTTTATCCTATTTGTGTCGATCATTATCTGCAATGTGCAGTAGGAAGTTGTGTTAAATTGTAAGATCTAGAACTTATTTCTGGTTCTTTTCCAAAATCACTGTATGCCTAGCTGCCAAATCACTAATTCCCTAAGCTTCACTTGTCCTTATTAACAGTTCCACTATTTGGGGAAATGTGTAGCAGCATCTGCTCAGCTCTTCTAGGTGTATACTCAAGAGAAATGTCACATGTTCACCAGATTCATATTGCAGCACTGTTTATAATCATCACATATTTGAATTAACCCAAATTGTAGGGTAGATAAATTGTATAAATAAATTGTGGATATTGATACAATGAAATACTGTAGTATTAGGACAGAAGTTTTGCTGCATGTGATAATAAGGACAGAGTTCACAAATATTGATCACAAGAAGCCAGAGTATTTTATCACTATAAGAGTAACCACTATAGTATACCACTTATATAGAGTTGTTTCTTAAAAAAGCAAAATTCATGTTTGGGATTAGTTACTCTGGTGAGGTTAATCTTTGGGGAAAAGAAGGAACTGGTACTGGGAGGAGTTTGGGAGGCGCTTTTAGGGTGCCTGGGAGTGTGTTGAAATCTTACTTTGGAGGGTAGATACCACTTAGTGTTTTCTCTGAAAATCCATCAAGCTCTACGTGCTTGTGATTTGGTCACTTTCCTGAATATGTACTTCATATTTTAATTAAAAAGATTATTTTAAAAATATTGCTACTCTAGATGTCTTCCCAGTTGTTTTAATTTGTGGGTCTAGGAATACTAGAAGGTATTATGGATAATACTGGAAATATTTGGAGTCTTAGCCTTTACAGTCATCCGTGTTTTATGAAAACTATGAAAGAAAATAATTTATTCCTTCAAATGCACATTTATTTTTAAATACCCTTGTTCTAAGAGGTATGATGTTTTACCTCCTAAAACTTGAAAGAATGGTTTCTCCCAAATGGGAGGATGAATGTTCTTTTGATTCTTGTGTAAATGAAAAAGAAGAGGTCTGTCTTCTACAAGGGACACAGTAATCATTGTGTCATTCAGAGACCTTTCACGCCCTCCTTACTCTGGTGTATTTCCCAGTCTCTACACTAAATTTCTGATGCAGTTTGGTGGTCTTGAAAAGGTGTGAGGTGTCTGGTGTTGATGTAATCTGAGAGGACACTAAGAACTGTTGAGTTGAACTTTATTTAGGGAACTTGAGGGTGATGAAAGGTATATTTATATCCTAGTTCCTGCATATTTTAACTTCCTGAATTGAAATATATGCATAGTAACTGACCACAGTTTCTGTTGGAAGCATCATCTGAACAAAGATGTGATTATCTTCCTGCGCGTAGGTTTCGTTTGACCTATGTTAATCTTGCCACAGACTTTGTTATTCTTATTTTCCATGAATATTTTGTGTGGCGTGTTTACGACCCTCATTTCACCAAATACAGATAAATTGCCTGGGTACATACTGATGGACTGGATGCATCTGTTATGTACCTGGCATATTAGTAGAGTATATAGTCATATTTAGGAGGAAATACCTTTTTTTCCATTAATGTACTCTCCTTTACATTGAGAGAGTAAATCTCTTTGGCATTTCCAGACCAAACGTTAAGCTTGGAAAATGCAAAAGAAATAGTGTAGACATTCTTTATCAAGAATGATATTGCTTGTTTCTCTTTGGACTGTATGATGATCACTGCTCGAATTAAGACCAATTGTATTATTTTACCCAGCTTGTACATCAGTTTTCCTACTTACTGCACACATATTTGATGTTTGCTTCATAAAGTCATCTCATTTCCTTGAGCTGGGAATGATACACACTCTCAAGCATATCCATTTATTTATTTTAGTACAGCTTTAGTAACAAGAAAGTATATTGTCATAGAGCTTCAGCCTCATTGAATTGTTTTTAACACAAGTCTCATCTAAATTCTGAACCTGACTATTATCGATTGTTGCCTTTTGGCATCCATTCAGCCCCAAAGTTTTTGCCCTTCTCAGTACAACTGGAACATGACATTTTTTGGGAACAACAGAAGGAGAAAGAAGAAAAATTATTAAGTCATTTCTAAATAAAAGAAAATTAAGATTGAATGACAGATATTATAGTCCCTATTGTGAATTCATGAGTAATGTTGCATCACAGATTTTGGGTTTAAGGTCAGTTTTTATCACTAATAGCAAGTTGTTAGAACACTCCCAAAAGAGCGTGAGTTTTGAAGTAGAAGACATGGATTTTGTTCTTTCTGGGAAGCTGTGGGATCTGGGTCAGTTGTTTTTCCCCTGAGCCTCAGTTTCCTCATCTGTGATGCTGCCTGTGTAGCCATCTTCCCAGGCTTTTGTGAAAAAATGTGAGCCATTGTTAGTAGCATCATTGTGTGTTCCTTTCAGACAGACATGTTCTAAAATCCGTGGGGGGTGGACCAGTGGTTTGGTCAAGGCTGGAGTGTGTTGACTACATGTTCCTGACAGATGTCTCAAATGCGTATCTCCAGCTCTCTCCATCCTCACTCCCATCAGAAGCTCTGAGAGAGGAGGCCTATTTATATGTCTTGGATGTGTAGAATTAAGGTACTAGCACTATTTCACGAAGAACCAGTGGCCTGAATCCAGTATACACTTTTGTACTTGCTTATAACCGTGAGGTGCAAAGCCTGTTCCAGGTTTGGTTTGGCTTGTCCAATGGCAGAGAGAAAATACCTTATTTAATACCTCACACCATAGAACTGTTCTGTGAGGTGACTGTGATGCTTCCATGTTTAAGGTAAGGAAAGGAGACTCAGAGAACCTAGTCAGAAGGGCTGTCTAAGTGCAAGGGCAGCATCAGTATGGTGAAAAGATCGAAGTTCTTGAAGGTATTTTGAAGAAGGATGGCAGTCAGTACTTCATTTTAGGGTTTCTCACCCTCTTTTGCCTGGGCCTAGAGTAGGAAACAACTTAAATCTTTCCAGTTACATGTACATACAACGTTGAAAGATAAACTTCACAAAGGAAAGTCTATCCTGAACTATGTTTCATGTATTCAGAATGTTCGATTCTCTTTTCTTTCCTTTAAAAAAATTATTTTCTGAAAGTCAAAATTTTAACTTCACTATGCAGTGACTTCTGATTCACTAATGAGTGAAGGTTGTGCATTCTGAAACACTGATGTAAATGTGACTTGAAGGTGAGTTATTTTATGGGAAGGTAAAGCCAGAGGAGTGTGTTGTGGTTATATTGTAGATCCCTCTCAAGCGCTAGGCCGAGGAACTTGTCTCTAAGGGACAGTGAAAAGTCCTTGAAGAATTTATCAGGATAACGTTATCTTTTTGTCCCAGGAATATGGTAATAATACCCTCACAGAGCTCCTTACAGTTGTAAGTAACTTTCACATACATTATTTAACATGTTGCCCAAGGGTTGATAAGAGGAAATATTTACTGTTTTTACCCAAATGAAGAAACTGAGGATTAAAGAGGTAGAGTCCCTGTCTCAAACTGAAAGCCACAGTAGAGAATTGAGCTCAGTTTTTCTAACTGCTACATGAATGACTAGAGGAAGAGTTTAGTTTTCGGAAGTCTGGGCAAGAAGTAATAATGATAGTGATGGAAACGGAGGGGAGGGACCAGACAAAGAATTAAAGGAAAACCCAAATAATTACCTTTAGAGTTTACTTTCATGTGAAAAGCCTTATGCATGGTAAACTTCGATTCTTTTTTAAGATAGCTTTTTGGTGATGTTGTAAAATTCCAGTCCATTTACCCAGCAAGGCCAGGATATAAAATTGCTATTATACTCTGTCATAACCTATGATAGTTTTCATCACTCATTTTCTCTTTGGAAGGAACTGAATTGAGAAAGCATTTTTTCATTGTTTAGCGTTCAGATCTGAAAATACTGATATTTAAGCCTCAGAGCCATCACTCAGAATAAGACATGTTAGCGGTCTTTTGTCAAGTGTGAATTGTTACTGATCTGCTTGAGTTCTTCCTCTTTGTTATAGATGACACAGTATGTTCATTGATAAGCTTTCATTAACATTTATTTCTCACCCCTCTGAAAGTCTTAAAAGCATAATAAGTCTTTCTCCAAATTTTAGTCTGAACAGACTGTAGATCAATGTTAGTCTGAAATTCTGGAGTGAAGATATGGGTGTTTAAACATATTTGTGTACAAATAAACTTTAAAATCTCAGTTTTGTGTTTTTATGTCTCCTATAATTTTGCCAGAAAAAGCTTTGTTTCTTTTATCAGATAAAACTTGGTGTTTGATAGCTATCCTGTTGCTGTTTTATAAAGATACACTTTATGTAAAAGTGTTAAAGGGTTATTACTAAAATTTTGATAGCTGAAATTTTAACTTCACTCTAGGAAATTTATGGTAAAATTCAGATGTTAATTAGGAGACAAACTGAAAAACATCTTTAGCATCATTTACCTGTTTGCTCTTGTCTGGAAACCTGGAAGTTATTTTTAGACCCTGTGCCAGACTCATGCAATTAAGCTTTGCGTTCTGTTCTATTTTTTAGAATCCTGAACTAAAGTATACATTCAGATCACTTTTGAAATCTGTGCTCATATAACCAACTGCCTGTTGGACAACTCCAATTGGATTCTTAGTAGGAATCTCAAACTTCACACAATCAAACTCAGCCTTCCAAGTTTTGGCTCCCCAGTTCCAGGAAATAACAACTTCATCCTTCCATCTGTTCAGGTGAAACCCTAGAGAAACCCTTCACTTCTCTTTCACTTGGATCCAAGTTACCATCATCTCCAGCTTTGATTATTAATTGTAATAATCTTGGAACTAGTCTGCTTGTCTCCCTACTCTTACCCTTCTTTCCATGCCAGATTATTCTTACTGTAGTAGCCAGAACAAACTTTTAAGAGTAAGTCACATCATATTATTCCTTTGCCCAAAACCTAGGCCTCATCTTACAAAACTACAAAGGCCTGTACCAGTGATCTGGCTCCCAACTCCCTCTCTGATCTTATTTCCCACTCTACTGCCATGAACTCACTTCATGTCAGGCCTTCCTGATTATTCCTCAGATACACTGAGTTGATTCTGCCCTTTTGCTCTCTAGATAGCTATCCGATTTGCTTCCTTACTCCCTTCAATTCTTCCTATCTTACACTCTTTTCTCCATAATACATATCTCTACCAGACAACATATATGAGTGTCCATGCATATTTGTTGTTGCTTGTCTTATCCCCAGTAGAATGAGAGCGCCATAGCGGGTGCCTGGATTAGTACCCAACAAGTAGTAAGCACTCAGTATTTGAGTGAGTGAATGGAGTAGTGACTCTTTAATACATTTACTTGTTTTTACTCTGACACATACAAATCAATCATACAGCAGAACTTAAGATGCTATTAATTGGAAGTCACGTTAATAGTAAGGATATTTCAGGATCATTTCAGGGGAAGAACATTAAATTGAAATAAAATACAGAGGAGGAATTTTAGAAAGCAGTGTTCACAGGCCTACATGGGAATTCTTAAAGATGGACTATTTCTAATTATACATGTTATGTCTCTAGGTTCAGTTACAAGCTGAAGCTTGTTTTGTTTTTGTTTTTGCTTTTCCATAGAAAAGATGTTATTCATTGTGTTTGATTTCCAGTGTTACTTAGGCTGGCCATATCAAGTACCATACAAACAGGAGAGTAGAAATGGGTGCAGTGAACAGTGTCACCAGAACAATCGGTCCTGGACAAATTCAGGCCATTCGGGGACCCTCGTTACCTCTCAAAGATGCCTTTGCCCTAGCCTTGGGCATGGACATTCTGGGTACTGCTCAGGGCCAGGGCTCTGGAAGTAAACTCTCTTTCTGGGAATATGAAATACAGTATAACTCCTCATTTAATTTCATCTACCCCCTTTCCTTTCCAGCATACTCTGCCTATCACCCTACCACTAAGAGAGGGTGAGGGGCAAATCTTTTTCCTCCACTCTTCTAGAATTTACAGTAAGTTTCAGTTTTTCTTCCCCGATCCATCCACTAGCTCACATCCTTACTTCTTACCAGTTCTAAGAATTAAAAACAAAAAGTTGAGCTTCAATGATAACATGAATATTTTCCTCTTGTTTATGTATAAAAGAGTTTCAGTGAAGTACTAAGAAATTTAAAAAGTTAAATGATTGCTTTGAGAGTAGTGATTAACTAAAATGACATCCATTGCAACATTCTGAATTTGCCCTCTGAGTTAACTATTTTGCAGTTATCTTTATTCTTACTTTTGTACAATATGTTCTTGAAAACTCATCTTGTCAAATGTTGCTGTGAATACCAAACACTGGTATAATGTTATATAAACAAGATAAATCACAAGTATATAAAAGAGATTGATGACTAATTGCAATCAAAGTCAACTAATTTTATATAATTGATTTTTCCATTAAATGGTTATTTGCACTTAATATCCTTTAAGATTACTGTGTTCTATTTTAGTGTCTGTAAAGCAAGCAATTTCTTTGCTATGTACAGCTCTTTTTTTAAAAAAAAAAATTTTTTTTTTTACTAGCATTTTCTTTCTTTTCTCAGGTAATCTCCATAGAATCTCTACCACCAATTCACCTCTGCACCATCACCATAGTCTTTTGTGCTTCTCTGGCCCCCATCTTGATCCCTCTCCCTCTTCCTCCTCTGCAGAATGTCTGATTTATAGTTGTCTTTTTATTTATTTTTTGCTTTGTTGTTGTTGTTTGTTATATTTTTCCCTGGTCCTTTATTTGATTCCTTTAAGTGAAGCCATCCGATATTTTTCTTTTTCCTTCTGATTTATTTTACTGAACATAATCTCTTATAGTTCCATCTATGTTGCTGCGAAATGGCATTAGTTTATCTTTTTTGATTGCTAAATAGTATTCCATTGTATATAGGTACCACATCTTTTTGATCCAGTCATCAATTTTTTTTTTTTCTATGAAAGAGCTGAATGTAAGACTTGGAAACAACCCATATGCTCAACTCTTTAACAGAAAAAAAAAATTGGTATAAGCATAGGATACTTAAACATTTTTAAAATTAATGCTTCTCTAAGTTAGTGTAGGGGTAGAGGAACAGGGTGTAGCCGATAATATTTGAGTTGCATATAACCAGTATTCCTTTCACATATCATTTCCCCCAGGTTTGGACAGCTTTGGTTTATAAAACAAACTTATTCTGACAGCAAAAATGTGAGTCCATTTTAGTTTTGTGTGCTCGCATCTCACCTGACTTCTGTTATTTCTGGTGCTATAACCATTCTGTTTATAAAAAAATTTGTAAATTCATGGTATTCTGTGCTGTCTGGTGTGTGTGTGTTTGTCTGTCTATCTGTGTGTCTTTGTGTTTTTAGGTCTGGAAATGGAAATACTTGGAATATGCAGGTGCAAATACACTGTGTTGTTATTTCAAAAGTATGGATGCTAATTTTCCTGTCAGTGCTCCTACTCACCCACTTCTCTTAATTCAATTTCTCTCTCATACTCCTTCCTATTTTGTCTCTCATCCTTGCCTCCCTTTTGCCCCCATGCCATAAAGCCTCTGAAAACTAGGAGTTGTCTTCACTGAAGACAACCTATGCTGACTTTAAGATAGGAGGCCTGGAATGAATTCCATGGGTAGGTATTTGTAGAGGAAACACCATGGGTGTAATTTACAGTTAAATCATCCTGAGTGCTTGTACAGCTTGTTGTCACTGTCTCATGAATCAGGGGAAGGTCACCATGAGGTGTTGCATTGTCATCTTGTGTTAATCTAATTATTATATTTTAAGTTTGGACTAAGTGGCCATTATTTTCAGTTAGAAAATTGAGTTGCTTTGTTTTATTGTCCTTGAGTAGGTAGACAAGGATGTTGTAAATAACTGAAGGCCAAGTTAACTGTCTGAAGGAAGTCTTAAGGGTCTGTCCCTGAACACCCTGTTTATCAGGAGTGTGTGTCTGTGTGCATGCACGTGCTCATTGTCTCTCAGAAAGGGAAAAGACTTAACACTCTCTTCTCCTTCCTCCTCTTCACTGTCAGTACTGGAGCTCCAGTTCAGGGAGATAACTAACTTACTGTCTGACTGAGTGTCCTTTTTATCTAGGAGTGAACATTATGGGACTATTCTTTGTCCAGGTTGCTGGTTGCCTGTCTTACATGTTCCCAGGGGTTCCAACCAACAACACTTTCATTTATCTGACAACACCTTTTCAGGACAAACTCTTTCATGGTCTAAGTCTGCTTCTTTTTTTCCTTTATAAAATTCCAGAGAGGTTAAGTAATTGATTGTCCAAAAAGGAGAACTGAGACTGAATGCCCTCTGATGTCTGCACTGTGTGTGTGTGTTTTGGTGTGGTTTTTTTTTTTTTTTTTTGAACCAAGACTTGGTTAAATATTTTGTCCCTGACACAACCTGCCTCATAAGAAAGCATACATACCATTATGTTTTATCAAAACAGTTTATACAACACCAATCCCACATAAGTTACTTTATTAATCTTATATTCTTCCAGGTATTGGACACAATTGGATCAAACAGTGCTTGAGCTGGGTTACATTCAAAGAATGCTCAAGGTTCTATTTCTGTTTGATGTTTTGACTCTCTGTGGTAGGTGTGCTTGCCCGATCCCCCGAAGAAGGACACATTCTTTATAATCTGTAGGGTTGCTGAGTGTTGCTTTAGTCTCTGAAGTGTTATGCTTTCACAGCAGCAGGAAAAATTCCAGTGTTCTACAGCCATGGAAAATACAACAAAATAGATGATTAACCCCAGCTGGCATGGTATTTGAAAAAGAAACAAACAAAACAAAACCCATTATATTTGATGAAGAAAAAGTTGCCTTGTGGGTGAACTTAAACCCACTAGAAGTGTTGAAAGGTGGAGTGAGTTCTTTCACAAGGGGCTGAGTGGTGTGGGTTGTGCATTCAGACATCATTTCACTGCAGCCAGGAGCCCCTGCCTGCCCCACAGAGCTGCTGGGACAGCTTCTAAGGCCTACCAGGACACTCAGAAGCTCACAGCTCTGTTGCTTGGCTGGGAGTCTCAGAGAAGGTGCATGTGTTCCGTAGCTGAGAGCTTCCACAGGCATGCTGCTTGCCATGGGTAGTAGCTCAGGACACCTCACGGTGCCTAGAGATAGTTCCTTCTGTTCGGTGGTGCAAACCTTTCCAGCATCCTAACAAACTAGATCTTGCTTGATGCCTCACCATTTAATTTCAACTGGACTCTTTTTTTTTTTTTAAACTTCATGTCAGAACACAAATTAATAAACTTCATGTCAGGGCTCAAATTAATAAAATGTTGTAGCACTTCAGCTTACTTCCTTTGTCTAGGCTGATAGAGGACCGGCACTGGAATCAGGATGTCTGCTGTCGGGTTCTGTGGTAACTTATCAAAACCCTTAGAAGAGTTTCCCCATTTCTGAAATGAAGATTAGAATTGCACTGATTTGACAGCCCTACTTGGGGGCTTAAATGAGGTTAATGCTTGTAAAGTTAGCGCAGCTAAAGTGAGATAGTCATTAATGGGTGGTTATGCCAGGTAGAGGTTTTAGGGCAAGTAGTGTGGTGTATTTCAAGGAATACAAAAAAAGACATAAAATAACTGTGAAATCTTCATAACTATGTATAACATTTTAATTGTTTGAAAGGAAGAGACTGGCTGGTGTTAGTCGATTTATGCTAGTTTTCTGTTGACACACATATCTTGCCTAAAGTTTCAGTGTATGTTTTTATAAAACTAGACTTCTTGTATCTTAAGGCTTTTGTCTCTGCTGAGAGCGAATGAGTCATGCCTTGAAAGTGCAGGTACCAGTGGAAACCAGAGGAGTTTATGGGTCACAAGCTTTAAAAAAAAATTGCAGGTGCTTCTGATCACAATTTCAGAACTCCCTAGGCCTCTTTTTCTGTCATTATAGAAGAATGGTTTCAGGACTTCTGAACCCAGAAGGATCTCTCAGCCAGAGATTTGGTGTTCCAGTTTTTAAGCTCACATCAGAGAGCCTGTGGCAGCTGCTGCTGTGTTAAGTGCAGATGCAGAATAGTGCTTGTAATATTCGGTGTTTGCCCAGAGTATAGGAAAGGGGTCCAGGAGAGCATTCGGAGAAAGAAAGGTCTTAATGTCTTCTCAGAGCCCTAGCTAACACCTGCCAGCCATCCCCTAAACCCCGAGAGTTTTGATCTGCCCTGGCTAACCAGGCTGGAACCATTCCCCTGGCATAGCTCCTCCTATTGCAGTGAGCTACATTGGGATTGCTGTTGTATAAGTCAGAACTGGCGCTCAGCAGTGAGCTTTGAGAGGCCAAATGACTGATTCCCAAGAGGCATGTATGTGTTTCACTGTTTATTTTCATGCAGCTGACCCGTAGATTCAGGAAACCTGACTTGGAGTGCTGGCAGTTGTCTGCGCT
Organism: Galemys pyrenaicus; assembly: GCA_019455555.1. Classification (NCBI taxonomy): domain Eukaryota; kingdom Metazoa; phylum Chordata; class Mammalia; order Eulipotyphla; family Talpidae; genus Galemys; species Galemys pyrenaicus. The sequence continues at coordinate 3,918,214 of JAGFMF010011614.1, read as the reverse complement.
TGACCACAGTGTTCCCCACAAACCTTTGCTGCAAGCACTACTGCTGTCCAGCTCAGTATGTGTGGAAGACTGAGCTGTGGAGAGGTTAAATATAGGTTGACTATTTTAAAATGACTGATACTGGCGGTTTTGCATTGACAGAAATAGCATTTTCACATGGCTTAACCTAATAATGTATGCAGTGATGTTAAATAGTATTTGTGTTTCTCTATTCTGATTTTACATTGAATTTTGTCTTTTGATTCTTAGAAGACCCTTGTTTTCATTCATTTTTAGTTTGTTTCTTTTGGGGAGGGGTTGCAAGGGGAGGTACCTCCCTCTTGTCACCAAGTTTTAGATGGGTTTTTCTTTTATCAAAGGAGGAGCCCAGGGTTCAGAGAGGTTAAGTGATATGCCTGAAATTGTGCAGGTTATATGTTGGAGGAATCCTCATCCTTCAAACCTCTTTTCCTTTTATGCCTCACTCACGGGCAGAGTGACCAGGTGACTGTAGAGCCATGAGATCAGAGGCGCGGTTTCGGGGATGTTTCACCTGGCAGAAAAGACTACGTGATGGAAGACAGCATTGTCTTTTGAGTCTGAAGACCTGGGTGAAAACCCTTCTCATTATGCATGAGCTGTGTCATCTTGAGCAAGTTTTTTAAATTCTCTGAGTCTCTATATATTTTTTTCATCTGTCACTGATTGCTAGTCCTAAAGTTAAAAAGGAATAAGTAAGGTAACATTCACGAAGTACCTGTTAATATTTGACATCTTATCCACAAAGTAGTTTATACAATTCTTTTCCTTCAGCTAGAGAGAACAAACACCTTTTTTGTGGACAGACACAGCAAAGGCCATTGCATGGAGGCTAAGATGTGCCAGATTTTATCACAACTGAGACTTCAGTTAGACTGTTCTGCCACCAGCAGTAGTAGTTATGTCCAAATGAAAGTCAAGGGGACCGACTTTGTTATCAAGGGGATTCTTGATTGAACATTGGTTTTACCAGTTGACCCCAAAACTCTTTTAGTTCTTAGTTTCCTTCAAGAGAGAACCATAAAGACCGAAAAGTGTCATGTTGTCTTTGTAAACCATCCAAATGTTCAAGAACATTAAAGATTTTGAAACATTTCCAGAATTGCTCCCCGCCCCCCATAAAACTCAAGAATACCTAACCCTCATAATGAAAAGCGTAGTAGATGAAGGTCTGGTTACCTTGTGACAATTTTTAACTTATCAAAAGAATCTTCTCAGAGTAAAAGCATGGTGCAAACTTGAATATAAATAATTTATGTGGTTGCTTCATTTTCATGATTCTTTGAAAGTCCTCAGCACCATTTATTTATTTATTTGTTTGTTTGTTTGTTTATTTTTTTTTAATGATCTGGATGTTATTGTAGGGAAAATAGAGGTTGAATTAGATATTTGTAGTTCGTTAAGTTTATGTGATACTTTTGGGTATAGGCATACAGGTAGAATTCCATTTTAGTGACCTGATGAGATTTCAAAAGTGTTATTTACCCAAATCTCAGTCAGTTTGAAGTCAGTTGCTAAAGTGTATTGGTATAAGGAATTTAATCGAGTTTCTGAAATATTTGTATAAAGTGAACTTGTCTTAGTTATGTATTGTTTTACCAAAAAATGAAGGGGGGGTTGGTTGTGCAAGGTTGGTTCAGAGGGGCTGCCTTCTTTTTTTTTTTTTTTTTTTATTATTAGTTATATTTGACATCATTTGTAGTCCCCAGGGGGTACCCACCACCATTTCGAGGGGCTGCCTTCTAAAGGCAAATTTTGTCCTCACTGGTATGAAAGGTGTTCCTTTGGGAATGTAGACGCATGGCCCTAGGCAGATATGACCTTCACCTTGGGGTCTTGCGGACTTTTGCACAGCTCCCTGGCCTGGAGAATTCTGTCCTGATAACTGGAAAGTGGAAAAATGCATTCAATATGCCATTTGTGGTAGCTATCCACATTTGGCAGACTTAATCTGATCCTCTGAAGTGAAACAATCTAGCCCAGGGAAAAGAAATTTCACATCCAGCAAGCTTATTAAGGCACAGCCAGATGATGCCAGCTATTGTTTCTTTGTCCTTTTCTTGCTTCTGTTCATGTCTTGGTGATTTCTTTTTCACTTCTTCCCTCCAACCCACCCTTTCTCTCCTCCCTTTATTTAAGAAGAAGGAAAGTGTTGAAAGGGAGGCTATTTCCCCCTACTTATAATTTGAAAATAATTCCCAAGACAAATTATCAGATTTGACTTTCTTAAAACCCCCACATTATTCAAAATCAGGCATATTGAATTTTTATATGAGTAGCATAATAGCATCCGTCTTCATCTTCAAATATGGAAAAGTTTAAAAGAAATGGGTTGGGTAGAAATTTTTTTGTGTGTGTGTGTATATATTTATATATAACTTGTTTTTTCCTTGGAAGTAAAGCCAACCAAGTAGGCCGAGATGCCCTGAAATATTCTCTTTAAAGAACGAGTTGTCTCAGTGAACTTTAGATTGCCTGTCAAAAGTTCTATCTAAATTACTGCTGTAGAAAGTTTCATCTCTTTTTTTACCCATTTCTCTTACCTAGGGAAAAAAAGCTCCAGTTTTTATCCTGAAGTATGACCTTAACCCTGTTCTCTTTTCTTTCTTTCTTCTCCTAATGTGATATTCCAGGTTCTCTTTTGGAATGAAATTATGATTACTTGAAACTCATTGTCCCTTTTTTTTTTTCACAGTAACCCATCAAGTTTTATAAGGTATTTTACTTGGCTTCTTTCTGAGAGCGATCTTTATTTGACATATTGTTATGTTGGGATTCTCTATCTTGAGGACTTTTTGGGTTTATCCCAGGATGAACTACTGTGGTAGATAGGTGCTTTATGAGTTGGTCACCAAAACCATATTTTAGTGCAGAGAATTTGGGCATTGCTGACAGACTCACTTGACGTTTTTCTTTTTCCCAGTCCAGTTCAGAAACTTACTAAGCTTGTGAACTTGGACAGATTACTTACCTTATTTAAATGTCAGTTTATTGACCAAAAAAGTAAGAGCCTTTCTTTTGCTCTTCCCACAGCTTCCAAAGAGCTCCATTTTTGGCATTAACTGAAATAAGGGTTAGGATAATGTTTTCCTATTTGAATTTTCTAAATCTTGTAAACATTGAGTTGAATTGATTTGTTATATTCTTCCCAAGATAAATGCATAGTATCCTATTTATATAAACATTTAGCTTCTACTCTAGTTTAGATTCCTCATCAAATTTCTGTAAAGGAACCATATTCATAAATAGTAATATAATCTTCCTGAAATAATAACTCCTGCGCTGCCCCTCTGATGAAAGATCATGGAATAAGAATTGCAGTAGGCTTTAGAAGCAGTAACACACACTTACATAACATTTCCCTTGGCTAATTTGATATAGAGACATGCTGAAAAAGACATAAATCCTTTACTTTAACCCGTAGGGTTATTGAGTTATGCTAATAAAATAGGTGTCCCTCCCCTCAGCCTGACCACCTCATCAGCTCTGGATAGGTAACAGGTAGAAATAGAGTAAGAGCTCTAGCTTTTTACCTAATACTCACTGATTTTTATAAAGGACTTTGCTGGCTAACAGGGGTCACCTGATACGGCTTCATTCATCCATCCACCTTGTTATAAAATCCCTTTTCCAGGTGATCATGTCAAGATGTTTTGTAGCTTCTTTACACACGTTAAGATCAAGTTTTATGGGTGTAATTGCATACTTTTCCAACTGTAAGATGTTGTTTCAAAAATACATACATTGGTTAGAAAGGGAATTCCCTAATTTGTACATCTTTTAAGACTAGCTTCGAGAAACTCTTTCACAGAATACTTTCTTGGCATTTGTATTAGTCACTTACAGCTACCATAACAAAATTCCACAGAGTGGGTTTCTTAAACATCAGGAATTTACTCGTTCAGTCGAGAGACTGGAAGCCCAAGGTCAAGGTGCTATAAATAATAAAATAATTTGAAACATGCTCTCAAAGCACAACACAGAGAGTAAAATTCGTTGTTTTCATTGAAGGATGGGAAGTCAGGTCTTTAAGTTCCTTGTGTCTCTGTTAACTTTGGTATCCACTTTTCCTTTAGTACCTTCAGAAATTATAAAAATATATTTTAGTAATGTTGTACAATGGTCCTTTTGTAAGGCCTCTCAGACAGGTAGAGAGCTTGCTGCCTGTCTTCTGCTCATGTTCTTAGCTGATGGAGAAGGAAAGAGCTTCCCGGTGTGCCTTTCACCTTACAGAAAGACATTAGTCTTTTTTTGATTAGAACCCCACCCTCACTACCTCCTTTACTGTGAATGCCTCATGTCAAGGCCCTTTCTCCAAACAGGAGGGATTGACTTCTAAGGCATGATGGGGCCGGGGGAGAGTTTAGTCCCTAACAACACTACCTTGGAAATAAATAGAAAAATGAATTGGGCATCATCTTAATCTTAAAGGGCTCATTTCTCTGGTGCCAAAACCAGAATACAAACAGATTTACTGTATGATAGCAGTTACATTCAAATGAGAGTGTCACTTTAGCTGAATGATGAAAAAACGGCAGGCTTTGCTCCAAACAAGGAAAATTTGCAGATTCTGGGTGCAGAAAGTAACTTTATGCTCTAAGATTGAGCTGTAGTTAATAGGGAGCCCCAAAGAGTTTAAACCAGTAAAGTGATATAATCTGATTTTTATTTAGGGAAGGTGCACTGGTCACCTGACTCCAGACAGATGTGGAATTCACTAATTCTTCAAGTCTTAATCAGAGCTGTTCCCATGTGATAACTTATCATGACCTTGCCAGAAATAGGTTTCTTCCATTTTGCTATTTTGGAGTCTTGTCTAATATTGTCCTTGAATTTTTTTTTAAGTAGTTTAAAGCATTTTTACATTGTTTTCTTCGACCTGAAAAAAAATTATTTTTATCACTAGCAATGCATTTATAGACTCTTATGTACCTTTATACTTTCTCTGAAGGAAGCCATATGTAGTGAGTGTTTTAAACTTCCTCTTAGTCATTTTTGAAGTGCTCTTTAAACTCTCACTTTCTCAGTGTACTACATGCATTGTGAGCACGAAAATCTTACAGCACCAAAAAAGCTCAGCATTTTTACCCCGTGGAAAGGTCTTTGGATCATCAAAGAGGGAGCTTTGCGGTAGTTCCTCCTGCCCCTGTGCTGGGACACTGAGAGGGCACGACTGCTGCTCAGGAGGACTGACTAGTGGCCGTGTGACGTGGGGACCTTGTGACTGTAATGGCGAACCTGATGCCAGAGGCGCACGGACCTGGGAAACAGACCTCATAAAACCAGGATGGAGGAAAGACTTTGAAAGACAGAAATAAAACTTAATGAAAAATTTAAATGAAAAAATTAAAAATAAAGGATATATTAAATATATTCCTTAGAGGATCATGATAAAATTCCATTTTCTTTAGTACAGTGGGCTTAAACTGTTGTCAGAAGGCGGTATTAGGTTTGACACCTTGAAATGGTTTTCCCAAGAGCTGTGGAGTCTGGAGATTTTAAGGGAAGGCAGACAGACAGGCACCATCCCTTCCTGGAAAGCATTGAATAGATGCCTTCTTATAAGCCCTTTAAATTCGATGCTCATGTGATATTTAGAAATATTATGAATATTTTAGAATCAGAGTTTATATTCTAAATAAATCTGTGTTTCATGGAAAAGAGGAAGGATTGTTTTTGTTGGCTGGAGAGCAGACCTATATAGTTCTTTGCTTCAATTTTTCATTACTGTTTGTTAGGTGGTTCATTTTTCAAAGATTAGCTTAAATATTGTCTCTGTCTCATCATTAATTACAACAGGTTAGAACCACCAACAGCTTTTTTTAAAAAAAAAAAACACCTGTCTGTTAGGAAGATGCTAATGAACTACTTTAATTAATTTTTACTCATTAGGTTTAATCTTAAGAGGTTATCAAAATCCAGTACTTGCTTCTTAAGTACGTTGGATGTTTTCTTTCCCTTCCTTTTGTTTACTGCCATCTACTACCATTTGAGATTTCTGATGCACCCAACAGTACTGCTAAAAAGGCTTTCTAAATGGCTCAAAATGCCTTGAACTGTTTTTCTGGGAGCACAGTTCACATGTGATAGAATGTGAATGAGGCCTTTTGCATTTATGCAGCTCCTGGCAGCCTTCTGACACTCCTTCAGTCTTGCGTAGTTTCGTCAAATTAATCCAACCACAGTGCTGCTGTCTGTGTGTCAGTATTTTGTTCAAGACGCCACATTTCACTTTTGCTTACTAGCTCAACTCCTGTTTAGCAATCCAGCTACATCCCTCTGGTATTGTTTTCACTTCGTTTTGTGACTCCCCTTCCTCCACCTCTTAGTATGAGGGCTACGCATGCCTCTTAATAGTTTACATCCTGTACTCCACTTCCAGAGATCTGCCTGGTCTTTAAAATACCCTTCCCCATTTCTAAAATACGGGTAGTGGAAGGAGTGAGAAAAGAAGCTAAATCGTTTTTAAAGGTGCTATGTTAGCCGATGGGCCAGGTATCTTTCCTCAGTGCATGAGCATAGGTGCCATTTCAATTTGACAGGCGCAGAAATAATTTCAGAGAGATTAAACTACTTAACTGAAGTTACACAAGTCTGAGAGCTGGCATTTGAATTCAGATTTGCCTAACTCCAGAACTCTTTATCATTTAGTCCTTACTATTTCAATTACTATCTAGCAGTGGGTCAGGTTAGATTTTTGGTAGCTTTTTTTTTTTTTTTTTTTAAGAATATGACAAAATGTGGTTTAGGGCGGTTTCCAAACAAAAGTCTTCCTGGTTGGTTTCTTTTTCCTCTTGGGTAATATTCTGTATTCTCATTTAAGCTATAGGAACATTTCTCTCCTTCCTCTGTCTCCCAACAGGATTATAGTTTGAATAATGCCAACTCTTTCAAGTTTGTGATACATCCTTGTATATGTATGTATGTTAGTCCTTTTATGATGCTAAGGGGTGTCTATCTTAAATAAATAAAATCTTTGTAGCATTCCCAGATGTTGTGTTGTCCTGGAGTAGAATATCAAGAGCAAACCCCTAAGAGACTACTATCAAGTAGTCAGATTTTTAAATGTAAACTAAGTGATTTATATAACTGTTTACTTGCTGGTAGAGGACTTAGCATTTTGCAGGTTGCTTAACCATGAAGTAATTATGAATTGTGCAAAAGAAAGAAAACTAAAGGCATCCCAGGCTCCCTAAACTAAATGAAATAATCAGTCCAATTTTCAAGAATTCCCTGAAGTCATTTTACTGCTTTTCTATATTAATCCTTCAGGAAGCAGTGTTTGCTCAAAACCTGCCCCTCCTATTTTTGAAAAAATCTGGGAACAGGCAGAAGCATCCTCATTTATGTGCTAATTCTAAAAGACCATTCTCAACCATCACGATTTCTGGGTGTTCTGTTCATGTTCTCACTGCGAATCACACCCCAAAATTCAGGTAGTGCTTAGTAAAAAGTAAGCATGTAGGGTCCATGGGCATGGCAGTGGGACAGGCAGCAAAATAACCTATTTGGCTAAAGCGGACTTGCATTTGATTCTGCATTGTGAAGAGACTTATTTTAAAATATCACTGTACTTGCATGCTGACATCTGTAATGTGAGCAGTTAGTCCTCGTGTGTAGGTAATAAGATAATTCTAAATGCTCTCAAAGCACGACATAGTTAGAGAGTAAAATTTGTTGTGTTCATTGACGGATGGGAAGTCAGATCTTTAAGTTTCTTGTGTCTCTGTTAACTTTGGTATCCACTTCTCCTTTAGTACCTTCAGAAATTACAAAAATGTGCTTTAGTAATCTTGTGCAACGGTACTTTTGTAAGAAGGGCTTGGTAACAGTAGACTGGGATGAGGACACCTGTGTTTTGCTTGTACTGTATCAGTGATACAACCTTGACCAGATCATTTAAAACCTGTCTCTAGCATTTCCTCATTTATTTTTAAAATGCGGCTTTCGCATCTAAGGTTATGTGATTCAATATTACTTTTCTCTCTGCATTTATTCCTCTTTGTTGTTTTTAACGATTTTTAAATGATGATTATTATCAAAATCCTTCAACACTGATTTTAAAAGAGCACAAGTAAATACATTGGTTTTTCTTCCTGACATGCTTTTTGTGTAAGGATACTTTGTACTGGTTTCCATTAAAACTTGGATTGTATCTCAGCATGTTGTTAAGTTCGGGTTAGAATACCAAAGAAAATTGAAGATACCTTTTCCACCAATGTATTACCTATATGACTCATTAAGAACAATGATCATACTTGAAGTCTTTATTTTCTGTGTGATATTAATAATTATGAGACTCATTGGAGATATTTTTGCCTTTAGATCAGCCTATAATGGAATGAAATTCCATATGCGATGTTTTTTATTTACTTTTAGGAGAGAACACAAATTTGGAAGGTAACGTGATATAAATAATTTGCAGTTTTTTACTCTCTAATAGTATATGCAAGTCATACCTTCTTGTGGCCTGTTTACTGTAAATGGTAACAACACTGAAAAAAGAAGTGTGCCTAGGATGTTGCCCCAGCTGTGTAGTGGTGGGCTATATGACTGTGACCCTGGGAGACCACCAGTCTTCCAAATTTGTTACCTCCTTTGTACCAGGAGGAGGTCGAACTAAATTATCCATAGTAGCAATCACAGGGGCTGATGTTTATTGAACATTTATGCAGATGTGCAACCTGGTGAGGCAGGTTCTGCTGTGAGGCCCCCCCCCCCCCAATGCAAAGATATAGAAACTGAAATCTAGTGGTTCATTAGCTTTATAGTTACAGGGGAGCTGGTACTCAGCCTATACCCACCAAATGCCACTCCCTGTCTCTAAAACTCATGATTTGACCACATCAGTACTCTGCCATTTAACTTACAGCCCTAAACAGTATTCAGAAATTCAAGAGCTACTGCTTGTATCAGCTGCTAAGTGTTCCTGTGTAAATTTTCTACAACCCACACTGTATCACTGTGCATTTGTATGGTACTGATTGCTATTTCTAAATAACTTTAAATAGTTTGTACTAACACTCATAGCACTCTATTGAGTAAACTAGGCAGCTGAGGTTTTATAAAGACAAAGTAGATTTGTGTGACTTAGGTGATGAACTGGCAGAAATAGATCTTGAAGCCACTTCCTGATGGGTCTCATTTTTAGTACGCATATATCTAAAATGATTGGTTTTAAAAGTGTGGGAAAAGTGTTTGCTGGAGGAATCTCACAGATTTCCTGCTCAGAAATAGTACTAGTCCAGGAGCTTATTGTTTATCATAGTCCTTCCTGTGTCTGTGCTTTTCCATTTGTGACCAACTGTGAGTGGTCCCAAGCTCCACTCCAAGGCCATCCTTCTCTTTGCCTCCAGGTCCCATTCCCTCCTTTCTGCTCTGGACCTGTGCTCTTGAATTCTCCCATGTTTCTGCTGTAACATCTGTTTCTTATCAAGTGGTCACTTCACAATTTTCCTCTTCTTGGACTGCTCAGCATTCAACCCACTGGTTCACTAAACTTCCAGGATGCCAAATTCTCAAATTTGCCCTGGGACCCTTCTTCCTAACATCTCCCCCACTCCTGGATGTCTAGTTGTTGGATTGCATCTGGGTTCACTCTTTGGACCTCTTCTGTGTCCATTCTTATCATCCCAACACTGATGAGTTTAAATTTCTGTCTTTAAACTTGACCTCCCTCCTGAGCTCCTGACTCATACCTTTAACTGTCTATGTCATATTTTCCCTTAGGTAACTGTTAGGCATTTCAGATTTATTATGGCTAAGCAGACTCTAGATTTATAGATTTCTGTTCCTATTTTACCAAGTTGGTACCTCCCAGGTCTTCTGATCATCACTCACTAAGTTTACTAGGCTAAAGACTTGAACGCAGTAAGTTCTTTGCTACCTCTGCACCTTTATACTTGATGGTCTTTCCCCATCGACTTAAAGTTCTTCCTTTGTTCCCCCCTCCCCTTTCTCTCTTTTCTCTCTCTGCCCCTCCCTCTTGAACTCTGTCCCCACTCCCTTCTCTCTTTTTCCTGTTACAGTAATGAGCCCTCTATAAAACTATTTTTTTAATTATAGACTAAAGCTACTGTAAAATTTTATTTTGAAAAATTGAAAACAATTTATTACCAAGTTTTGAGGGAATAGGAAGTAAAACGCCTCACTCTCTTAAACTCTGAGTTGTTCTGAAAGAACTGAAGAAATTTGCCATGAAAATCCACCCTCATTTGAATGCTATTTATAGAACTGCTTTGCCTCCTTTGACATCTAAAAATATCAGTGACATCAGGCTATCAGTCACCAGAAATAAAGTAACTTTTATTTACTTGGAATGAAACAGAAAACACAAGATCTCAGTTAAGAGATAGGTTTCTTCAAGACAGATTGAACAAACATTTTTTTTTTTCAGTTGTTTAACCCCCAGCTTATTCAGTAGATATTTCTTTGAATTTTACTTTTTTGTTGTTATTCTTACTATTTACCAGCAAACATTATTCTATTGGGCACAAAAAATCTGATCTCTTCTCAATAGATGAAACTACACTGGACATTTGAAGGTTATTGTTTCATCACTACATTTCCATGTTTTGTCTTCTAGGCTGCCTTCCTTTCTTTCTTCTGTCATTGAATACGTAAACTCTTGGGAAATGATAGATGGAAACATTAAAAATGGAATCATGAACTGGTTACTTTCATAAGCATTTTTTTATTTTCATAGATAAATGGAAGTTAGATTCTTTCCTATAATGTTAAAGCTTTTGAATGGGAGTATTTTACTGTTATACACATGCCATGCAGGTATCATGTAGTATGATTTTTTTCTAAATACAAAAGTCAAGGCTATGAATCACCAAAGAATTTATTACTCTCTAGAATGGAGTAACGTATTTCCCAAACAGGAAAATGTCAAAGCATTTTTTTAAATCTTAGAGTTTTTGCCTTTATTTATATTTCTTTCCATGTAGCATATTTGTTACCTGGGAAAGGAAGGTCCTTATTTTTGTTCTAGTTTTGTCATTGAATTTTTTCCTAAGAAATACTGTTTGTGGTATAACAAATTTGTTAGGTTGAACAGATGATGTGAGTTCTCTGGGTACAGAATGTATACACACTTGAAATAACCTGAAAATCATGGTCTACTAAAGTCACTGGTTAGGATATAATAAAATTTTCTCTCCTTTTTACCTCCTAAGCCACTGTTTTAGGTTTTTTTTTAATAACTTTTTTTTGATCAGAGGAAATGAATATTGCTTAATTTGAGAGAGTCTTAATACTTCCATGCCTTATTTATATTTTTTTTTAAGAGAAAGAAAAAGTTTATTGAGAAGAAAAGGAACAGAATTAAAGTGGGACTCCTAGGCCAGTGGAACCAGGCCAGGGAGGGGCAAGGGAACCCTCCACGCTTTATTTTTAAGAGTAGGTGGTTCATGGGTGTTAATAACCCTGCCAGTCACTTGACAAACAAATCTGAACAGAAGGTCATGATTAGAATGAAAATAAAAATATCAAATGATTAGTAGTATAGACCCTGCACTGTAAAAATCCTATCTATACAGAATGTCAAATGAAATATCCTGTTCTCATAAGCCTGTATTCTTTCCGTCGTTGTTTGTTTATTGTTACTGAAGTGTCATTGTTCCACATCCTTCCCAGCATTTGACAGTATAGGATCTCTCCCCTCAGGTGTAGTCACTACAACACCTGCATAACTGCAGAACAGGCAGATGAACTGAAATACACTGCTGAGGGGAGCAGCGGACGAGGCAGTAGAGGTCTGCTGTGCCCTGTGGGTCCCCTCCTTGGCTGGGAATTGAACTCGCACTGCAGTGGCAGTGGAAGCTCCACAGTGCAGCATTCAATCCCTTGAGCCACCAGGGAGACCCTTAAGGGTTGGTTTTAAAGTTTGTTTTTGTCTGACCATTTTGTTTGGATTTCCTATATTCTACCTTTAAGTAAAATCCTGTGTCTACACTTCTCTTTTGAGCTTATTATACTGAGCATAATCCCTTCCATCTCCATCATGTTGCTGCAGATGACATGACTTTATCTTTTTAACTTCTGAGTAGTATTCCATCATGTATATATGTAGCATCTTCTTGACCTATTCATCTGTTTGGGGGCACTTAGGTTGTTATCTTAGCTTGACAATTAGCAGTAGTGCTGCTGTAAACATATGAGTGCAGGTTTCCTTTTGAGTTAATGTTTTTATATTTTGGGATTGATACCTAGGAGCAGGATTGTTACATCATAGCAGAACCATTTTCAGTCTTTTGAGAGACCTCCAGACTGCTTTCCATAGGGACTAGGCCAACCTACATACTCTCCAGTGATGCAGGAGTGTTGTTATTTCTTTACATTTTCACCAGCATTTGTTGTTTCTGACCTTTTTGATATGGGCCATTCTCAGAGGTGTGAAATGGTCTCATGGTAATGAGTAATAATGAACATTTCTTCATGTGCCTGTTGTCCATCTGTATGTCTTCTTTGGAGAAGTGTCTGTTTGGCTTTTCTGCCCATTCTTTGATTGGGTCCACATCCTTGCTAGTGTCTCGACAGTATAGGGTCTCTCCCCAGTGGTTTTTGTTGTTGTTGTTGTTTTTGGTTTTTTTTTTTCATTGAGTTGTGTGAGTTCTTTGTAGATCTTTTATATCAGTCCATTGTCAGATGTGTGGTGTGCAAATATTTTCTTTCATTCACAAGGGTGTCTCTTTAGTTGGTATCTCTTTCATTGTGTGGAAGCTTTTTTAATTTGATGTGGTTCCAATATTTCATATTCTCTTTTGTTTTCCTTGCCAATGGGAGGAAATCCACAAAGATATTGCTGAAGTTTATGTCATGGAGTGTTTTATATTTTCTGTGTATTGTTAGTTTTAAGTCTTATATCCAAGTATTTTATCCATTTTGAGTTGATTTTTGTGCATGGTATGAGATAGTTGTCCTATGCCAGTTCAGTCCTCCCAACACTATTTATTAAAGAGACTTTCCTTGTTCCAGTGTGTAGTCTTCACTCCTTTGTTGTAAATTAGCCATCCATATATGTGTAAGTTTATTTGTGGGTTCTCAGTTCTATTCCATTGGTCTGTGTCTGTTTTTGTTTCAGTACCATGCTGTTTTAATTATGACTTTATAATATAGTCAGAAGTGTGAAAGTGTAATGCCACCATTTCCCCCCTTTCCATCAGGAGTGCTTTGGCTATTAAGGGTTTTTTGTGGTTCCATTTAAACTTTAGTAATGTTTCTTCCATTTCTTTGCAAAATGCCATTGATATTTTTATTGGAATTGCTTTAAATCTATAAATTACTTTGGGTAGGAAAGTTTTTCAGGATAGACTATTCTTGGCTAACAGTTTTTAATCTTATAGTATTTTGAATATGTCACTCCATTCTCTCCTTGCCTGTAGAGTTTTTTTAAAGTTTTATTTATTTATGTATACAAGAACTGGGGTTACAGGCCAGCAATGTGGGGGTTGAGAGGATTCACCAGAGACAGTGAGGAGCAGAACAGGCAGATAGATTGAAATATACTACAGAGGGGAGCAGTGGGTGACACAGGAGAGGTCTGCTGCCCCATGAGGGTCACCACTCTGGCCAGGGTTTGAACTCTGCTTCAGTCAGTCGCTGTGGATAGCTTCATAGTGCTGTGACTTAAACCCTTGCGCCACCAAGGAGGCCCCTTCAAATGAAATTCTGAAGGGTTGACAGTAACACTCTGAAATTCTAACATGAATGTTGGTAGTGTCTACAAACTCCATTCATGGCCTTAGTTATTTTAAAATATTTACACACATTCAATGTTATGTCTCTGTTCTCTTAGCTATGTAAATTGTATTCCCAGAGAGGTCACCGTCCCAATATCCAGTGATACACAGTAAATAAAATATACTGTCTTCTAAATTGTAAAATTTGTACACCATTTCACTTCCTGTATTCGAATACGCTTGTTAATGATTACCATGTCTTGAACTTTTCTGTATATACTCTGCTATACTGCAGTTTACACACATAGACTCCTGAAAGACTGTACAGCTGTGCCTTTACTCTTAATTTGGAATATGATGCTTAACCAAAACATTTTTTTAAAGATTTATTTATGCGTACAAGCACTGGGGTACAAGCCAGAGGTGCTGGGAGGTGAGAGAATACACCAGACAGAGCAGGGGGCAGAACAGGCAGATGGGCTGAAACACACTGCTCAGGGGAGTAGCAGGCGAGGCAGGAGAGGTCTGCCTGTGCCAAGTGGGTCCCCTCCCTGGCCAGAGGCAGGAATTGAACTCATGCTGCAGTGGCTGTGGTTTGCTTCACAGTGCGTTACTTAACCCACTGTGCCACCAGGGAGGGCCCTTAACCAAAACATTTTACTAGGGAAGCTGATTGTACTGAACTGGTAGTAGACTAGAGTTGGGGTCTAGATTTTGATATATCTGACAAGATTTATCAGCTCCCCCCCAACCTACCACTTCCCACCTGACTAGTAGATTTGCCTGAAGCCTGACTAGTAGATTTGCTTGGGGTTTATCACTATGGTTGAAGTCTAGCTTTCTGCAACACAAAGTATTGTGGTTTCGTGATAAGAACATAGGGTTTGCAGCTAGAAGACCTGATTCCAGCATAGACCCTTACAAAAAATCACCAACATGGCTGTATATCGCTCAGTCTTGGTTTCCTTGTCTATGAAATAGAAAGAAAGGCCTCTCAGGTTTGATTAAGAATTAAGATGTTTCTTAATACTTGCTTTGTGAGCTGTACTGATCATATACACACCAACGTTCTTACAGATAATACCTTTCTTTAACAGCTCAGGATCTTACAATGTTTATAGGTTGTCTTCCTCCACTTTTAAGGTCCATCTCATCTTCATGATTCTTCAGATCTCTTTTTTGAATAGCTTCTTGTCCTCTTAGATTTCTTTGTGTGTGTTCCTGTGCTCACACCAGTATAGGTAATTATCCCCGGGTGGTTTTCTTTACTGAAATCTTGCACCCAGTAAGCTGGCATGTGAATGGTCAATAAATGCTGAAGAAAGGAGAAGTAAGGGGTGCACATGTGAGAGTTCATCAATTTGTATGGTAGGTTCTTGGCGTAGTGACTGTTAAGAATTTTTATTGACTTGAAGAAGATTATTACTAATATCACTGAGTTGGTAGCACAGATTATGAATGAAGGTGAGAAATTGATTAAATTATCTTTTGTGGAAAAAATGTTTCCTTGATTTGCATAAAAGATTTGGGTTCTAGCTTTACCACTAACTATATTTAAATTCTCCAATATTAAGAAATTTAAAATGTGAAATTCTGATACTTTTTTGACTTTCATTAAATAAATATCTCCTAGACATTTTTAGCTTAAAATTTTAACCATTAAATAATTATTTTGGGGGCTTCCCTGGTGGCACAGTGGGTTAAGCAATGCACTGTGAAGCAGACCATAGCCACTGCAGCACGAGTTTGATCCCTGCCACTGGCCAGGGAGGGAACCCACATGGTGCGGCTGACCTCTTCTGTCTCGCCCGCTGCTCCCCTCAGTAGTGTATTTCGGTCTATCTGCCTGTTCTCTTCCCCACTCTGTCTCTCATGGATTCTCTCACACCCTCCCCTTTTCTCCCCCACCCCCCTCACACCTCTGGCCTGCACCCCTGTGCTTGTATGCATAAATAAATATTTTTAAAAAATAGTTATTTTGGTCTTTCAACTTACATTGACTAAACCTTTTTACCATCTTCCTTTTAGTAGCTTATTTACCAACCATATTCTTTGGAGAAACTACACAAAATAAACTATTTTCAAATATATGGTCTCTAGGGATTGTAATCTCTATTCTTTATCTCTAAAGAATTATGATCAGGCTAAGAATTTAATCAACCCAGCACCTGAATAATATATAGAAATTGCCTTTTGTCAGTTCCTTACCAGAGAAACATTGATTGTTAAATAGAGTATTGAAGAGATTGATATGCAGGAGGTGCTATTTTTTTTGTAACTAGAGAAAGTAATTGATGATTATAAATTTTATGCAAATTTATGCAGTGGATGAGTTATCTATGATTTCCAGGTATTCATCTCCAAAAAGTATGTTTCTCTGTATAAACAAAGCATTTTGTTTGCCTTTTTCTTGCTGAATGGAAACTTGATTATTTTAATTGTAACTCTATTCAGGCCCATTAATAAAATGATTGTGTGGCCAACTGTAAAGAGAGAGAGAATTTCAGCACTTGAAAGGTTTCACCACACAAGTGAACTTCATGAAAATCAAATTTGGATATTAAAATTATAGTTAAGTGATTTCGATTTCAAGGTACAAAGGGAAAGCTTATGAGGTGCTGAGAAGTTTTATAAGTAGCAGAAAGAGTAAGAATTTGGAACTAGTACGTGAACTGGAAGTATCTTTATTTTTAAGGTAAGGATGTAGGAAATTAATAAATTATATATATAAAAATAAAAAGATGTAGGAAGTTGATAGTGATTGAGGTTGGCATGCTTCAGCTGCAACAAAGCTAC
Organism: Galemys pyrenaicus; assembly: GCA_019455555.1. NCBI lineage: Eukaryota > Metazoa > Chordata > Mammalia > Eulipotyphla > Talpidae > Galemys > Galemys pyrenaicus. Next base: position 3,901,715 of record JAGFMF010011614.1, on the reverse strand, counting down.
CTTGCCCTGTGACTTCTAGACATGGTGGTGATCTGGTTACGCTTACAGGAAAGGGTAACTGAGGCCTGGTGATTAAATAGTGAAATTTTAAAGGGTCTCAGCAATTTATAATTTCCATTTATGAGGAAATGACTCTCCATTTACTTCTATATATGGTTATTGAGTAATTGCTTTCTTCCTTTTATTTAAAAAAAAGTAGAAATATTTCACCCTGTGTGTGTGGAAATTTTTAGAATATTGAGTTTGTAGTTGGCATTTATGCTCTGGCTCTTATTTCAGATCATGACTATTCTAGGGAATTTTGAAATAGAGAAAAGATGAAATGTCAGGTAATTTATAATTAAAATTTAGTAAGGTTTGAAATCTTACTTGGATTTTTAAAAAATGCCATTTTCTCTTAAGTCTGTGTAATAGTCTTTTTAGGAAACTTTCCCACAGGGTTAAGTGTTGCATCATGGAGTAAGTTTTTATTTTTATTTTTTTTTATTTTTTGCTTTCCCAAAATCTGAATATTATTTCTTAGCATTGGATATAGAGGCTTCACTGTTTTTGTTTTTGTTACATGTTATGTAGCAGCTAGTCCCAAATTTAGCTTTCCTGTAGGAATTCTATTTCTGACTTTCAATAGTAAGTCAGTATTGATTTTTACATACATTTTATAAAATTGTAACACTGTCCTTACTGAGATTTAGAAGATGTAAATGCTTGTACTAGTACTAATAATATAGGTTTGCTGAATAACATTGTTCTAGCACTAGGCATTAATACTAATCAAGAAAAATATTTCAGGATATCAGCATTTAACCCAAAGTTCAATAATTCTGAATATATAGCCAAGAAATGCGCCAAGAAATGCACCAACTCCCATTTTAATAGAATAGGTACTCAGATATGAAACTTGCACAATGCTTGTATTCCAGCTGTCTTGCTTTCAGAAAATTCAATAAAGTGTTTTCAGATAAACCAGAAGTTATCAGCTTTCCACCCAGAATACCAAGTTGTTTTCTTCCTTTGTGGTATGTAATAATCCATTTGTACCAAAAGGAAAGTTATACCTACTTCCTCTTTGGAGCAGTTCTCCATTCACTGAGCAGTCCTGAAATGTTTTGTATATGTCTTGCCACCCAAATCTAATCATTCAGAGGAAGTGAGTCAGAACTTCAAGAAACTGGTTAATTGAAAAGGAGATCCATTTGGTTGTGATTATATTACCCATTTTAGATCATGGCATAATAAAATAACTGCTAAGAACAGTTGTAGAGCAGTTCTTGCTTGTTGTTTATACATTCTGAATTGTGCACCTGTACATTGCAAAGGCAAAAGATATCAACAAACAGAAATAAAAATCATCACACAGTCTTAATGGTTTTTAGACGCAGTGATTTAGAAAGCAGTATGCTTTCCATGTTTTCTTCCTGTCAGTGCATGACTTAACTCTGTTTTTCTCTTGGGAAACTTTAGGCTCATCCCCTGTGGTATGTTACTCTAGTGATAAAGCAGGGCTTGTCTACTAACTAGTCTCCTCTGTCTTAAATGCTAACCTGTACTTGTTTTAGAGTTGCAGGCTGTCCGCTTGGTACCAAGTTATTGTTAGAGCACCACATACCTGGTGCATCACAGTTCTCAGAAACTTCTCTTTTGAAGTCTTTCCAGTTCTATTGCTGATATTCGACTTCAGTTCAGTTTAGTGTCAGAAGTCTGTCTCGCCTTTCTGTAGGGAAGGAGAGATACTACTTTCTGTAATTTTCAAGTGGGAGTGGCATTGTCTAGCCTTGACTGATGGACTAAAATAGTAAAGATCTAGGCTTCCTTCTGCCACCAACTTGTTCTATGATCTTAGGAAATTCTTTTTTTTTTTAAATTTGAAATGGGCCTCCCTGGTGGCGCAGTGGGTTGAACACCACACAATGAAGCATCTGCTGCACAGCAGTGTGAGTTCAATCCCCGACTAGGGAGGGGACTCACATGGCACAGCAGTCCTCTCCTACCTTGCCCGCTGCTCCTCTCAGCAGTGTATTTCAGTTGATCTGCCTGTTCTGCACCTCCTGTGACTCCTGTACCCCAGCTTTTATTTGCATAAATAAATAAATCTTTAAAAAGAAATAAAATTTAAAAATTTTAATCCTGGGAAATTTTTTAAAAATTTCATGAGTCTTCATGCATGCCAATGCTTGTGTTTGTTTGTAATCTAAAAAGTGATACTATTGATTATAGTCTTTTTATTAATTGTGATAAAATACTCTTAGCTGAAAAGCTACCTTCATACCATTTTCAAATACACAGGGTCATAGTGGTAACTATATGCATATTGTTTTAACAACAGCTCCCTAAAAGTTTTTCATCTGACAAAATTGAAACATGGTGCATGGTGTCTCCAATGAACAGCAGCTCCTTCAGCTCCTGGCATTCACTTTTCTTGGATATAATGTCCTCAAGGTTCACCCATTTGTGGCATGTCTCAGAATTTCCTTGCTTTGCAAGACTGAGTATTATTCTGTTGTGTGGATAGACCATGTTTTGTTCATACTTTCATCCACTGATGGACACTGAGGTTGGTTCTCCCATTAGTTATTATAAACAATGCTGCAAATACATCTTTGAGATCATTTGATAGTCTCTAATACAACTTGTAGTTCTGATGCTGAAAGGCAGTGGTTCCAAACCACCTTGGTCTCATCATAAACACATTACTGGCCTTACCTGTAATGGCCTCTGTGGAAACAGAGGAGCAAGATAATGAAAGTTCCAGTGGTGTCTTTGTTTTGTTTTGTTTTCTGAAGGGTTCTTTGGTATAACGGCCTGTATGACAGCATTATTACATTAGGGTATGACAGCATTATTACATTAGGGTGTAGGTTCAGAACACAAAGTACAAAATAGAAATCTTGTTAAGGTACTCATAAACTAGCCCAGGGACTATAAAACTATAAAATAGTTCATAAGTGGAGAGTGTGAGCTCACATATGATTTGGATGCCGTGTAAACCTGAAGTCTTATTACTGTGTCTTGTGGGTAGGTGGCAAGTAATTTAAATAATGCAGGTTCTGACAGATGGAACGTCACTGGTGACATGTTGCTATGTAAGAAAATTAGGGAAGATCCAGGTATTTATCTTAGTGTATCTTATTCAAAATTGAGCCCTAAAATATGTATGTGTGTATTCACTTTACTCTATATAAGTGAACAAACTCAGTTGATGATACAACTGAAGTAACCAAATCCTGTAATCAAAGAAAAGTGACAGCTGAGCATCATAACCAATCTAAGACCAGAGAGCTGGTGCTCCAATGCCAGTGTGACCATCAGTTGCTAAGGACCTGATATTAGTAATATCTGTTATTCGGTAGCTAGCTTTCCAGTAAGTAAATTTTAGCGCCATATGAAAATTTAGAGCCAAAAAGAAAATTCTAGGGAACTAGTCATCATTTTCCCTAAAGAACAGCAAAAAGGTCTGATGTTTTTGAATGAGTTTGCGACCAGCTTCGCTCCCTGTGCATCGTGGACCACGGGTACCTCGAGAATCTCAGCTGTGTGGCCTTTCGTGGTGTGCCATCAGCCACGGTGGCTGAACAGGATTCCCCTGCCCACGCAGCTGTGACATGCTAAGCAGCAGCAGTCACTGGCTGGTAGAAGGCCGGACAGTTAGTCTGATGAGGTCCGTGGAAAAGGGAAGATTGATCACTGCTTAGAGGAGGTGAGAGTCACAGGGTGACAGTACCCAGTGCCTAAGCGTTCACGGGTTAGTTGGAGCAATGTGGACCGTGACCCATAAGCCAATACAGTTAGAAGGCCATTCCTTCCAGGCGTGACCCAGCGCCAGAGTGGCCTAGTCAGCAGTGCAATAATTACAGATATTTTATAGGTGAAACACTTTTCTAATACTTTTCTAATTAAAGTGTGGAGTCCTAGCAGTCTATAGGAGTAATTGTGATGTAATCATTATTGACATTTTTAGTGTTTCTGATTGTAATTTCTTTGAGCAAGCCATCAACGCTTCTTGTATTTTAAAATGTGCTCTGAACACAAGGATGGTCAGAACCCTAAGTGGAAGTTCCTGTCTCTGGTTCTCTCCTTCATGGACTGTTTATGTTCTCACTTGTCTCTGCCTCGTCAGGTTTCTGATCCTCATAGAGCACTGGTCTGTGAGGCCCTCTTCTCTGCAGTATTATTCTGGAACTAGTCTTACCTTTGTTTTCTGGCCTTCACTGTGTAGATTATTGGTTCTTTGACTTTTCTGGTAGGCATCTGGTAACGTTGTTTGCCATCTTGGGTTGCCGTTTTGACACCCTTAAATAGATAATTCCAGTTATGGAGATTTCAGGTGTGTGTCAGGTACTGTAATTCAAAGATTTTGCATTTCACCACAGAAAAAGTGAGGGATTTACGTAGTGTTATCCTACATTACTTCTTTATATTTTTCCGTAAGTTGCATCTAAAAGCATGCCCAACCACTATTTTTAACAATTTGTAAAAGGAAACGTAAATTCAAGACTTACTGGGATAAGTGGTCCTCCCCTGTGATACTTGGCAGTTTTGCACATCAACAATAGTGAGAATTACTTGATAATCCTCAGCCTCATCTTTACCTGACTAAAATAGTGGCTGCCTAGTACAGACATTTGATCCCTCAGAAATCCAAAATGTGTTCACTCAGGATCTGAAACCCAACTGTCTTTCTAGACTCCTTAATATTCCTTTGCTGCCCTTTTCTCCCAAACTAGCGACTTCTGTCATTTGTAGCCTGCTTGTGTTGGCCTAGCTTGGTGCAAGGTACTTTATATTTATTTCCTCATTAATACATAAAGTCACTAATTAGTTGTTAATACCATATTAAATCCGCAGATAATGAAACCCTGGTACAATAAGGCTATACTTTGCCTCAAGTCACGAAGCTGGAGCGGTGAGCAGAGACTGAATAGAAGTGGCTCATCTCTGCTCCTGCCCTGTGTGTGTTTCCCTCTGAAGCCTGTGAGGCTGTGAGGGGGTAACCACGGGCGAGTGCCAGGCTGAGGGTGTCACTGGGACCTAAAGTCCAGCGGGTGTTCATTTTCCAAGCTGTGCACCGCATCTACTCGGCGGAAGGAGGCAGAACCTTTTCCTAGTATGCCTGCACAGTTTATGCTCCGTGTCTTTACTTATGCTATGTCTTCACTTAAAATGCCCTTCTCTGTAACCTTAATGTTTCCTGCTACTTATTTATGCTGAACATAACTTAAGTGACATCCGCTCTATAATGTTTTCCTTAATATCTGCCACCACCACTATCCCTGCCCCAGTGTCTGCACTAGCCTTCAGTTGGCTAGGCTTCCGTAGCATTTTGATTATACAGTGTCAGCTGCCAAGCATGTATCACTTCCTTTCTTGTACTAGAATTATATATGTCCCTACCTTATTGACCTCAGTGTCTGGAAACACTTTCAAAGCATGGGCCAGAGTTTATTTCCCTTTGTATCCCCCAAAGACTCTTACCTTGTGTACCCCACACATAAGCATTCAGTAAATATTTGTTGCATAAATGTAATGCAGAAGCCAGCTGTAGTTGTAGATCCTTGAACAAATGAGACAACAAGAACACTTTTCCTTCTGGGTTAAGATTTGTGTTAGGAGAGAAAAACTTTAATGTTTAGCTTCCATATGTATAACAAGCTTTTCGTTATGGAATCTATTCCAGAATTAAAACTCTAAGTATTATATATGACTCTACATCTACAGTCTCAGGTATTTATCACATGCCGTAGAGTATAATTTGTCAATTTTGTGAATATTCTGGAATTTTGTATAGAAACATCTGCAAACACACACTTCAGAAAACATCACTTTGTTTGAAATAAGCTGGAAGCTCATAAACATGCTGTACTCTTAAATATTTTATTTGCTAATTAGCAACTACTGTCTGTAAGTAACTTTTTCCCCATGGTCTTTATCTGAATGATAAGTAAGGTTAAAGGTAGGCCAGTCAGCACAAATACGTAAAAAGCACAAATACCTCCTTAGGCAATTACCAAAATACTGCATACTTTAAAATAGACTTCAGTATAGAGTGAATGCAACTTTTTTTATTTTAAAGATTTATTTATTTATACATACAGAAACTGGAGTACAGGTTAGAGGTGTGGGGGGAGGGAGTGAGAGGATTCACCAGAGACAGTGTGAGGTACAGGGAGATCAACTGAAACACACTGCTGAAGGGAGCAGCAGGGAGACAGAAAAGGTCTGCTGTGCCATGTGGGTCACCTCCCTGGCCAGGGATTGAACTCGTGCTGCAGTGACTGGTGATAGCTTCATAGTGCTACGCCTTAACCCCTTGCGCCACCAGGGAGGCCCCTGAACATAACTTTTGTGTGCACTGGGAAACCAAACGAGCCAAGTGACTTGCATCCTATGACACCTGCAGCGTTGCTGAGGCGTGCTCACTAGGCACGTTAGAGCTACAATGATTAGGTGTCGAAACCTCATGAGTAGATTTTCGGGACAGTTATCAAAGGTGAGCTTATGTGTGCCTATAGTTCTCTTTCAACTGTTAAACCTGGTCTTTAGTATATAATGTAAAGAGGGTATATTTTGGAGTCAGAAATAACTAGGCATTTACCCCCAATTCTGTCATCTGAGCTATGTGTCATTGAGGTTATTTAAATTCTTGGTTTTCAAATAAGAATCAATGTAGTGAGAGTATTAATGCTTCTGTGGATATAACACCCTTTTTTAATATTTAAAAAATTGATTTTTTTCTCCCCCATCAAAAATGAGAATTTGAAACTTCATTTGCTTTTTCACTTTCAGTAACTATAATCTCTTTAGTTGAGTATAAGCCTTTCCAGCTGAGTTTTAGCTAAGATCAAGAAGCTGTCTCTCATCTTTTCTATCTGGTTTTCTTCTCACTCTGCAATTAGGTTGGCCATTTCTTAGAAATTAAAAGAGAATTTCACATTATTAAATAATCCTTTATAATTATTAAAAGAATGTAAATTTTTATAGCTATATATTAAAATTAAAATAAGTAATCCCTTTTATTTTTTGGAGATACAGCTCACCTCAATACTCTCTTTTAGATCATACAACCCGGTGGTTTTTAATATACTCATAAGGTTCTGCACCCACCACTGTCTAACTCCAGAGCATTCTTGTCACTGCCTAAAAAAGCTGAGTACACGTTATTGGTCATTCTCCATTCTCTCCTTCTTCATCCTTGACAACCACCAGTCTACGTTCTGCCCCTATGAATCCCTGTGTGTTCATGCCGGACATTTCACAAAGTAGACTCATACACACATGGCTTCGTGATTGGCTTCTTCACTTAGTGTAGTGTTTTCTAATTTCATCCTTATTGTAGCATAGAGGACTGACATAGTAACATTCCATTGTGTGAATATCTTTTTAAAATCCATTTATCATTAGTAGGCCATTTGAGTTGTTTTCAACTTTTCGCTATTGTGAGTAATAGTTCTGTGAACATTCACATGCTTAGTTTGTGTGGACATACATTTTCAGGCCTCTTGGTTTATGTCTAGGATATATACCCAGGATTGGAATTGCTGAATTTCGGAACTCTTTTAGAAAAACTGTTTGTTTTCCAAAGCAAACCTTCAAACTTTAAGTCCTCTCTCTCCTAGCAATTCACTGGTGCTGTGATATGGGAGAGAAATAGAAGAAATTTTTATTGTGGTGATTTCTTTTTTGCTGTAAATTTTTAAATGGATGATTTAGTTAAAACTAGCCGGTTGGAAATGATCGTAGTTTTGTTTGGAGGTTGATTGTAAGAACGAGGCAGTAGTTTGAGGCCTTTCTCTACAGAATGCTGAAAGGAAGCATTGGTTTGGATTAGAAATGCTCAGTTACATCTCAATCAGTGATGTTAAGGTGACGTATTTTCTTGCAAGACATGACAACGTGATTTGTAACTTTTACATTTGTCGCAGTGTTTGCCTTACTGTTTATCCCATTTTTATATGTATATGGTTAATGGATTTTCTCATTCTTTTAGATTCATTCATATACTTTTGTCAAAACCTGAATTCATTCTGTTCGTTTCTGCTTTTAAGTTGCAGTTTATTTTTCACCAAACATGAATGACCCTTAGTCCCTGCAGAGAGTAGTTTTCCAGTAGTGCACTATAAGAAGTTCAGATTGAACTTGAATTTCCACTTGGAGAAGTGATAATGAATTGGTAAAACAAACCGTGAGGAATGTGATGAAACCAAGTATGTGTGTGACTAGACTAAAAATATGTATCTTGTTTGTGTCTTACTGCTCCCGAGCAAGAACTGAACTAACTTCATCATTTTTCTTCTTTCCATGAGAAATTACAGTTTTGGCTGAAAATGAAAATGCAGTATGTGGCAAAGGGTATATGACTTCTCAATAGCTATATATTTTGAATTATTATAATGTGAATTTTTGCCCATAAAAGTGTCCAGTTTATTACTTTTCTGTATTTTACTAATACTTAGAAGTCAGAGGCAATTTTTTTTTTTAAAGATTTATTTTTTTATGCATACAAGCACTGGGGTACAGGCCAGAGGTGTGGGGGGTGAGAGGATTCACCACAGAGAGCGGGGAGCA
>JAGFMF010011614.1:3759843-3893106 GCA_019455555.1 Galemys pyrenaicus | reverse complement strand
CCCCTCCCTGGCCGGCAGCAGGGATTGAACTCGTGCTGCAGTGGCTGCGGTTTGCTTCACAGTGCGTTGCTTAACCCACTGCGCCACCAGGGAGGCCCCGTCAGAGGCAATTTTTAAGAGAAAGACTGACATGTATCACTAGGGTGTTGAAACCTGGGTCATGCTGAGGGCTTTCAGCAATTAATGACCTTCTGAAAACTGAGACCTGACTAATTTGAGACCTGTGTCCTTACTGTCAACTCTGCCTAAGTAGTACATTTGTATGAAGCAGCAGTTCTTGACCTACACACACAGTGGGGTGTGATGCTGTGTTATTGAAAGTTGTGACTCTCCTCCCTTCCAGAATGCATGTGTGTGACTAGTAAGGGTATTTTTCATATTGTTTCAGGTCATTCAGGAATCCCAGGTGTTCAGAACTTCTAATCTAAAGCCCTTCCTATTGTACTAGAGAGTCCATACAACTTGCTTTAGGATCTACTAAAGACAATATTTCAACTGTTTGATTTTCAAAAATAGTATTCTAAAACCTTTAGGTCAATAAAGGGGGGTGGTGTCCTGTAATTCAGCTCCATCAGCCGAACTTTCCTCTATACATAATTTTTTATTAGTGAGGGTTTTTTAACTGTACTATTGCATTGTGAATAGCCTTCTCAATATCATTAAAATATTCTTTTTGGGGTTCTTTATTTCTTACATACTAATTTACCTTTAGTCATATTTACTTCTGTGAGTTTTGACAAGTACAGAGAGTAATGCATTTGCCACAAGCAAAGATACAGAATAGTTCCATATCACACAAAAAAGCCTTCTTGCTGCCCCACCTAGCCCCTGGCAATCACTGGTCTGTTTCCTGCAAGTAGTTTTTTTCTCTTCTAAAATTTTATGTAAATTCAGTCATTTGAGTGTGCAGTCTGTTGGGTCTGTACTCTTTTGCTTAACAGGGTGTATTTGAGATTCTTCCATATTGTTGAGTAAGATTCCATTTATCAAAATATTTACTGCTTGGGGCCTCCCTGGTGGCCCCAAGCTTATGAAGCCTCTGCAGCCACTGAAGCATGAGTTTGATCCCCGGCCAGGGAGGTGACTCACATATTGCAGCAAATCTCTCTTGTCTCGCCTGCTGCTCCCCCTCAAGCAGTGTATTTCAGTATATCTGCCTGTTCTATTCCCCACTCTGTCTCTGGTAGATCCTCTTACCCCCAACACCTGTGGTCTGTACCCTAGTTCTTGTATGCATAATAAATCTTTAAAAAAACACAAAATATTTACTACTTGGGTTACAATTCAGTACTTCTATTTAAGCTTAAACTGCCATTCCTCAGGTGATACCAGCGTCAGTTATATTCTTTTATTTACAGTCTTTTGTATTTTCCTAATATGAATACATTGCATCCTGAAGATTTCCGTTTAGCTCACATTTCTGGCCACATTGGAATTAGGTTCAGAGAAAGCAGAAAACTATCATGAAGGATCAGACCACTTGGCCACTGAATTTGCTTTTCCAAGTTCAAACATTTCTGTTAATCATGATATTAATCATTTCTATAAATCTCACGTGCTTTTCCTTGAATACTCCCAGTGACCTTGGTCATAGATGTCATGCTTGGAGTATGCAGATAAGGAAACTAAAGATGTCTGAGTTCATAAATTGCCTCAGGGACATAGCTAGCCACTGGTCAGATCAGGGTCTTGTGACCCATGTTGTGAGAAGAATGGCAAACTGGACTTGTAATTTGTACTATATTTAATATCTTACATAATGCAGTTTTTCTCTGGAAAGAAGAGAAACAAAGATAATCCGTAATGAGATGCACCATTATTTAATAGGGTACTATGAAATTGTAGCACTGTTTAGTATCCTGTAGGACTCTGAGATATTCATATATTAAGTATGCAAGTGAGTAAGCAATTTAGCAAGAATAATGAATTTTGTGCAAGGCAGTTTAAGAAGAAATTTCATATTGCTGAAGAGTCTTACTAAGGTTTAAATGCTGACTCATCTTCTGGCATGCTGTGTGCTAGATTATATCATTTTATAGCAGACAAAATTGTGTGCAGTAAACAGCTGCTGAATGAATAGTCTAAATTCTGAAACTCCTTCCCACTTTGGTATTTGCTCTTTGAGGCTTTGAATATCCATGTTGCCAGCTCTTTGCCTGCCATTTTTAAGTATATTACTTCAAGTATTATTTATATCGTCTCTTCATAGTCTTCCAATCAAATATTCCTATTGCTTCAGAATGCTTAGGAAGTAATAAAGAAGGTACTGAGTGGAATCAGGTAAACTGCTAGATTTAAGAGCGAAGTATGGAGGGGCCCACTGACTTATGGTGAAAGGATTATGGGTTCCCTGGTGGTGGGTGGTGTGGTGACCTACCTCTGCAGAGGCACGTCCTATACCCCTGAGTTTTACAGTGTTATAAACCAGTGTTGTCTCAATGAGAGAAAGACAGGGGGCGGGAGGAGTGTGAAAGTGATGACTTTGCCTGAATTCTACTGGTTTCCTGGAATATTGCTTTTATCAGCCCCAGTCTTTTCAGATCTGATTTTTCTGATGGCCAGAGCTTTCCTCACATTGGCTATGCTTATTTTCTAAGTGCAGGCTGCTGGGGGACAGAGATGTTTCTGTGCAGGAGCCTAATAAAAAGAGTCCAGAGCCCTTAAACACAGTTGGTGTTTTCAGGTACAGTTCCACCAGTATTATTAAAGGTTTACAAAGTAATATTTTGGTCAGATACCAATGAACCAAGTATATAAATCTTATTAGGCTAAAGCTGAATATCACCATTATGGGATTAATTTCCAGGAGACAGAAATAAACTGAAAATATCCTAAAATATTTTAATTGGTATTAAGGTATTATTATTAAAAAGTGAAGGAGCAAGGTCATTAAAATTTGAATCCTGTAGTGCAGGAACCATAATTTCTGAGCCTGGCAGCTGCTCCTATATTTATTGTTTGCATGTTTGTCTTAGTAAATAGATGCTCTTTCTTGGTCAATGGTCACTTTTTTTTTCTATTTTATTTTTTTAATTTTAAAAATTTATATTTTTTAATATAATTTTTAAAATTTACATATATTTGACATCAATTGTATCCCCATGTATTCCCCATCACCGTAACACCAGTGCACCATCACCTCAGTCCCCCGTGGTCCCATCTACCCTCCACCCTTTCCCTCTTCCCTCCCCACCAAGTGTCCCCAGTTTGTAATGGACACATTTGATAGCATCTTTACTGTTTGCTATATGTACCATTTGGTACTTATAATGCAGAAACAAAGTTTTCAATAATTCTCTAAGTAACATGGTATCTGGGATTTCTACCTTGAATAAATTTCAAAAAACCCATCTCTCTAACTACTGAGGAAGTCTCCAACAATCAGAGTTTTTATTCAAAGATTCAAAGCTTTGAAATACTATCATAATACTGTCTTAGAAAGTTGTTCTGAAGTTTTAACAGTAAGACCAGAATGTATTATGAATACCTCATTTTTAAGCTTTTCTTTATATTTTTCACATTATCAGGATTTATCAGAAATAGTTTATATAAACTTTAGAATTCCTCATGAAATTTTGAGGTGTCAATGTTGACATTCTGCTGTTAATTTACACCATATGGGTTGACATTTTTTAAATGCTAAATGGAATTAAATAACATTTAAATACAATTCATAAAGCTTAGTCTTATTTTTATGAATGATGTATAGAATGCAGGAAGATGGTAATAAAGGCTTCATTTTGACTTTGAGTTGACTTCCTTGTCACTGACCAGCTGTCTTGCCTGTCACTCCTCTATCAGTTGTATACAGTGTGGTGTTCCCCGCATTCATTAGTAAAGTAATTGAAATTGAACATCATTTCCTTTTATAAACATTTAAGGTCTTTGGCCTAATCGAATTTATAACACTGATAATTAATGATACCTTTCTTTCTATATAGTACAAGGAAATCATCAGTTTTCCGTACCCCCATAGCAACTCTTCATTTCTCAGAAGTTATTTCTCTGCAATTATATAACTTTGTTTTTCCTTTTTAAAATGCTTCAAAACTATTACATTTCTTACTGAGACACTTCATGCTCTCAATTTTAACATTAGGATTTTAGTTTTTTTATTTGCTGTGGCTGCAAATGCTTTAAGAAAGAAAAAGAAATGTAGTATGTATAGAAGTATGTTTAAATTAGATAGGTTATGGCTCTTTGTTTTCTCTTTGCTAGAGGACTTTTATATAATATCCTATTATAAAACTTTAAGTTTCTCAAAAAAACCCTTAATCATTCATTTTTGTATACCCATTAGGGACTAAATATTCTAACCACTCAAGAAATGATTATAAATTCAAGCTGAAGGGAGTGCTTAAGGCTTGATGGTTATCTGTAAGAACTTGATCGTTTCTAAGTCCGTATGTGCAGAAGTAACTAAATTCTGGGAGTCTGCTAGCTTTACAGTATGCATAGCCTCTCACATAAAGACATTTTCTTGCTTGCTTTGCTAGAGGGAATTTTAACTTTAACTGATTATTTGTTATAGGCATAATCACACATTTGTCTTTACTGACAACTTATTTTTCCCAGTAAGATATTCATTGCATATTGTTTCCATAATCTGCAATTAATTAAAATCTTTATAGACTTCTTTAAAGCTAAATACTGTAAATTATTTCCATTTTATACTTGAGAAATCTGAAACAGAAATTAAGTGGTTTAAATTAGTGAACTTTTTAACTTACAAGTTTAACTTAAAACCTTTAAGGTTAAACCCTTATCAGTAATTACTTATATGCTCATTATTTAATAATAAGTATTTTAGTATTCTCACATTAAATGTATTTGAATTCAGAAAAATTAAAATATTTGATCTATTTATTAAGTATTTATAGAGTCTGCTCCTTCTGGGCCTAATTGGCTTTAGCTGTGAGTGAGGTTGAGCGGCCTCTGCTCTATGGAACCCTCTGCCTGGTCAGGGTGACGGCACGCAAGGGATGAACTTGTTCTGGGTGCTGGGCTGTAGAGAGATCTATAGTAAGTTTCACTAAGGACGTGCTATTTAGGAAAGTTTAACCTGAGACCTGATGACATAAAGTTAACAGGGTATATGGTATGATGAAAATATATTTGGTCTTTGTCCCTGGTTCCTAAACCTTGAGCTTTCATAGGTTAAAGGGTATCTTTTATTTTTGTACACAAAGAGTTTCTGTGCATCAAACTTGAGTTTATTCTGATCAGATGACATGATGGGGCCTTAGACAGCTTTAGTATTGGGGGAGGGAGACAGAACATGTGGTCTAAGAAGGGGAACTTTAAACTCCACTCCCGTCTTCTGGTAGAAGTTGGCCTGGAAATTGAGCTAAAATCTTTCATGTAACAAGATTCTGAAAACTTCCAGATTGGTGACTGCACTGATGTGCTGGGGATGTGGTCGGCCTGGAGAAGAGAGGGGGAATCTCTGTGGCTCACTCCCACCCCATACCTTGTCCTCCTGTTGGGCTGTTTCTGAGTTGTATCCTTTCTAGTAAACTGCTGGAAGTGAACACCTTCTGAGTTCTGTGTGTCCATCTAGAGAATTCTCAAACCTGAGAAGGTTATGAGAACCCCTGAACTTTTAGTGACCCAGGCAGAAAAACTATAGATAGCTCAGGAATCCCATTTGTGGCTGATAGTTACTTGATGTTGGAGAATTAATGTTGTAAGGAAATAGCACAAGCAGGCAAGAGGCACAGAAGAGCATTCCAGAACAGAACTAACAAGTGTGAAAACTTGTGAGCTAGGAAGGTGACTTACTCCAGGACCTGAAAGCAAATGTCACTTAAAGAGTTGTGAGCAAGTAAGAAACATGATCAGATTTGAAACTTAGTAAAAAATCTAATTACAACCCTGATGATGGGAGTAATCAGAAGAGGAAGGATAGTTGGAGGGAGACTCAACAGAAAAGTTGCACAAGGGTAGTGAAAGTGGAAATGGAGTAACACAGTGACAGAAAGCACCCTGGCAGCTCTGTGAGGCATTTGAAATATGCCTCATTCTGAGAAAATATTGTTCCAACAGCAGGTCCAGAGTTTTAATAGTGAAAGTTAAGATTCAGGGTGATATAGGAGAACAACAAGAATATGTGCAGGTTTGTGTAACTTGGTCAAAGCAGTCTTGTGAATTACCATTTCTTAACTTTGAAAATGGGAACAATTCTTTTTCTTCCTACTTCATAGGGTTTGAAGATTAACTAAGATAATCTTCAAGACACAAGTCAGAATACTTGGTAAATTGGTTGTGGAAGAATACCACGTTTCACTGCATTTCTTGCGATCATTAAAACCCAATCCAAAACTGATTTGGTGACATTTCTTTTTTGAATGTTTTCCTCCGTCCTACTTTATACTTTATATTGAGTGTTCCAAGCAACTATTTTAGGAAGTCATACCTATTTTAGGTGAGCTATTCCCTCAGAGGTTCTAAAACTGTATTTCAGTTATAGCCAGTTCACAGAGGTGACCCTGGCCTCTTTGTTATGTATGTAAACTACCTTATTTCTCTGGGCCTTAAGAGAGGCTTGTGGGTATCTATGGCATTGAGGTTCTTGCTTTTGTTTTGAGCAGGTTGGGAAGATAGGAGAGTGATTAGTCAGTGAAGGATGAGTGCTTGCAGCTTCTGACCTGGCAATGACACGAGAAAAAGAAGCACGTTGACAACTAGGGTCCATAATTAAAACCTTTGGGAGATCCATAAATTGAAAACTGTATTATTAGCAAGACCAAGCAGGGTCTATTCACCCTTAATAGGCTGCTCCCCCAGATATTATAGCAGAATCTGATTTTCATATAAGTACTTGTGTGGGTAACTCACTATCCTAGAACAGTTCATTTTGCCCCAGGGCCTTTGACCCACTCATTTGCTAGTAAAGCCCCCATAACCTACTGGTGTATCTGGTACCTATAGTAGCTCCTTAATAGTGATTTGTTGAATGAAGGTGTTTTTGTAGGTTACCTTCACGGTATTTACTAAGCTGCTTTTTTTCCACCATATGTGCCACACAAAACTATGCTTCTCTGCATACAGATTTTCTTAAATATATAATATGCCCTTGTGCATAGAGTCTAGTTGACATTTCTCCTACCTGTCTACTACCTCCATCTCCACTGCTACCTCTTTCATTGAATCATTTCACTCATCTGGATTATTGTAGTTTTAAAATTGGTATGCTGCCTTCAGATCTTACGTGCTCCAGCCGTCCCTACCTCTTGCTGTCATGGTGCAGTGAGATATGTTACAAATGTCAGTTCTTTCCTGCTAAAATACTTGAGATAATTGAATAAAATACCGCTCTAAGTTCCCTTTTACTTATAGCAGTAACTTTGCAATTTATGTGTCCTAATATGTCACCATCTGTTGGGAGGTGATAGTTAAATCAGAGTTTTTGTGCTTCTCTTATGAAAATGAATCCAGAAGGAGATAAATTTTTAAATATAGTACCACTGTTCTTATCTTTTAAATGAGTGGTGAAATCACAAGGACAGAGAGAGGACAGCTAGAATATTCATTTTCTTTGCCACCTTATGTAGCTGGGAAGAGCACACTTCTAAACTAGTGCTCATCAGAAAGACATTCTCCAGAATTATGCTAAAGCCCTCTTCACTTAATGACTTTCATTTATGCTTTGGTTTTGTTGTAGATAGTAATAGTTTTGTTTACTTTTTACCAAGTTAAAGGTATGAGTTACATACTCATTGTATGGTTTTGTTACATTTTACAGTGCTTCTAGTCATTCAAAGAATGAATCATAAGATGACGGGATCAACATAAAAATGTCTTTTTCCCAACATCCCTACACTTCTAATAGCTTGAAATCATGTTTCTGAAAGGAATGATTGGCCACTGAAATTCATTTGTTGTTCTGAATTAAGGCATGTAATGTAGCACAGACAAAAGGGCATCAGCAGAGTGATCCTAATAGGGCCAGGGAACAGCAAGACCCCCATGTGGTCAGTTACAAGAGAAACATTGACACTAATTCAAATAATGTCCACCTAAAAGTAACTTTTCAGGGGCCTTTGTGTGGCTAAGCCATTAATTCTCAGTGCTATTACCTCTGCTGCCTGAATTTGATCCCCAGCCAGAGAGCAGACCCACATGGCAAGCAGACCTCTCCTGTCTCCCTCACTGCTCCCCTCAGCAGTGTATTTCAGTAGATCTGTGCTGCTCCCCACTCTGGTTAATCCTCTCACCCACCCCTACCTCTGGCCTACACCCCAGTTCTTCTACAAATAAAAGATAACTTTTCATCATTCTGAATTATATTTCCCTTCAAGTAAACATGTACACTAGAATGCTGAGTTGGGTATTTAGACTATCACTTTATAATTTATTTCACTTCTTGTAGTTACCTTGTGAAGGTCACTTGTTAAAGGGACATAATTATATTAGGTTTTGAAATGCAGTTAAACAAAGCATTTTGCTTGAAGTGTTAAGAGTCACAGATCTCAAAGCCAGCAGAACAACTGGAAATTAGGGAACTCCCCAGAAGCAAGGAAATCAGACTGAGTGAGTCCAATTCTTCCTAAATCCTTGACTAAATGCCACATTTCATAGGCTCAGGGAGACCCAGAGGAAACAGGCTAAAAAATAGCAGCTGGGAGCTACAAGAATAAAACAGACATAAGCTGCTGAGTACCATGGGTTGAGAGAGAGCTTGAGGCTGGAATCCAAGCAAGGAAGCTGCCTATTAGAATACAAATCCAATAATCTTCAGCAAAATCACAGTGAACAATCAGTGTTTCTATTAACTATCTTATCTATGTTGTCTAGTCTTATTTAAAAAAAAAATACTAGGCATACAATTAAGCAGGACAGCGTGACACACACCCCAAAAGCCATGGTCAATAGAAACAGTCCGGATTTTAATTTAGAAAAAAAAAAAAAAAAACTTCAAAACAGCCCTTTTAAGTACAAAGTGTTAAGAGGAAGTATGTCCAAGGAATTAAAGGAAAATATGATTTAAATGAGTAAACAGGTAATCTCAGGAGAGCAATGACGCTATATTAAGAACTAAACAACATAAACAAACCTGGAACTCTTTGAACTGAAGAGTATAATTTTTTTAAAAAAATTTTTTTAGAAACACAATACCAATAAAAATCTCAATGAAATTCTTTAAGGAATTAGACAAAATATTGATGAAATTCATATGGAGACACAAAAAAAAAAAAACCAATTAGCCAAAGCTCTACTGAAAAAAATGAGAATGGAGGTATCATACTCCCAGACTTCAAACTCTACTACAAAGCAATAGTAATTAAAACAGCATGGTACTGGAACAAAGACAGACACAGACCAGTGGAACCGTATAGAAAGCACAGAAGTAAAACCACACAACTATGGACAAATGATCTTCGACAAAGGAGCAAAGAATCTGCAATGGGACAAAGATAGCTTATTCAATAAATGGTGCTGGCAAAACTGGTCCACCATATATTAAAAAATGAAACTGGACCACTATCTCACACCATGTACGAAAATCAACTCAAAATGGATAAAAGACCTAAA
Source organism: Galemys pyrenaicus (assembly GCA_019455555.1). Taxonomy (NCBI): domain Eukaryota; kingdom Metazoa; phylum Chordata; class Mammalia; order Eulipotyphla; family Talpidae; genus Galemys; species Galemys pyrenaicus. The sequence continues at coordinate 3,883,572 of JAGFMF010011614.1, read as the reverse complement.
TGTAAGACCCGAAACTATAAAATATATAGAGGAAAACATAGGTAAAACACTGTAAGACTTACACCTCAATAGAACTTTCGAGGTAGCAGTTCCCAAAGCAGTAAAAATGAGAGATAAGATAAACAGGTGGGACTGCATCAAGATAAAAAGATTCTATACAGCAAAGGAAACATTAAACAGAACAAAAAGAAACCCCACTGAATGGGAAAAAATCTTTGCGCTCCACACAGTGGACAAGGGTCTGATCACAAAGATATACAAAGAACTCATAAGACTCAAAAATAAAGTAAAAAACCCAAAAAATGGGCAGAAGAACTTAAAAGATACTTCTCTGAAGAGGACATACACATGGCCAACAGGCACATGAGAAAATGCTCAGCATCCCTCATAATCAGGGAAATGCAAATTAAGACCACAATGAGGTATCACCTTACACTGGTAAGAATGGCACATATCTTTTTATTTTTGATTGCTGAATAGTATTCCATGTAACACATCTTCTTGATCCAGTCCTCTACTTTTGGGCATTTGAGTTGTTTCCAGGTCTTAATTATAAATAGTGCTGTAATAAACATGGGAGTACAGGTGCTCTTTTGGTTCGGTGTTTTTGTGTCCTTTGGGTAGATCCCTAGGAATGGTATTGCTGGATCAATCAAAAATAAAAAACTAGGGACATTTATAGAAACATGGATGGAGGTAGAGGAATTATACTCAATGAAACAAGCCAGAAGGCAAGAGAAAAATAACGGATGACCTCGCTTTTAGGAGGAATGTGAAAGAATAACAACCACACAAAAAATTAAAAAACAACAACAAGAGAAAGCTCAAGGAAATGGGCAATCACAGCCAAAAACAAACAAAAACTCAACAAGATCAAAAGATCAAAGATAAACCCAAGGCATCACGGGGGTAGGTGGAGGGAGAGGAGGGCAAAGACGAGGATGAGGGCATAAAGAGCACAAGGGACCTAGGTGATGGTGCACGGGTGAAATGGTGGTAGGAACCCCCTGGGGACTACAAATGATGTCAAATACAATTTAATAATAAAAAAAAAAAAAGAATGGCACATACCAAAAACCCAACAAATGCTGGCGAGGATATGGAGAAAAAGGAACCCTAGTACACTGCTAGTGGGGATGCAAGCTAATCCAACCAATATGGAAGGCTGTATGGCGATTCCTCAGTCTGCTAGAAATGGAACTACCATATGATCCAGCAATCCCACTCCTAGGAATCTACCCAAAGGACACAAACATCAATCCAAAAGAGCACCTGTACCCCCATGTTTATTGCAGCACTATTTGTAATTGGTAAGACCTGGAAACAACCCAAATGCCCAAAAGTAGATGACTGGATCAAGAAGATGTGGTACATTTACACAATGGAATATTATTCAGCAATCAAAAATGAGAAACTAGGTCCATTTATAGACACATGGATGGAGCAAGAAGGAATTATACTTAGTGAAACAAGTCAGAAGGCAAGAGAAAAGTATTGGATGGCTTCACTATTAGGAGGAATATGAAAGAGCTACAACAACAACAAAAAAAGAGAAGAAGCAGCTCAAGGAAAGGGGCAGTTATAACCAAAAGCAAACAAAAAAACTCAACAAGACCAAAAAGTTAAAGATAAATCAAAGGGACTATGGGGGGAGTGGAAGGAGGGGAGGGCAAAGACAGAGATGAGGGCAGAAAGAGCACAAGGGACTGAGGTGATGGTGCATGGGTGGAATGGTGGTGATTACTCCCTGGGGAATACAAATGATGTCAAATATAATTAAATAAAAAAAATTGCTACATAAGCTCAAAAGCAGTTTGGAAATATCAGGGAAAAGGAACAGCAAGGCTGAACACCCAGTAGAAATGACCTAATCCAGAGAACACAAAGAAAATAAAGTTGAAGACAAATGAATGTAACCCAAGAGAACTTGGGTGTTACTGAACTTAGATGTTGACTACTTGGTGTTGTAAATTAGTCTAGTACAAACTGTATTTACACCCACGGAAAGTGAGTTGAGAAGTATAAAGATAATTGAAGAAATAATGGCCTAAAGCTTCTCGAGTTAATGAAAAACATTGATAGATCCAAGAAGCTTGCAGACCCTCGAGAAGGATAATCACAAAGAAAAGCATTCCTAGAACTTCTGTGTGATGGAGATTGCTGTACGATAGAGAACAATTCGAAAGTAGCCAGAGGAAAATAATGCCTTTTGCTTACACTCCACGGGAAAAAAACTGAAAAATATTGGTTATGGTGATAAAATAGGAGCTTTTTAAGAAAGAATTTGGGAAAACTTGTATTCAGCAATACTTCCTTAATATTTGACTTGGGAAAATTTGTATCCACCAATAGCTTCCCACTATTTCATCTGATACTGATGGGAACATTAACAAATGTGACTTTCAAGAATACTGAATAATGAAATGTGTCTATGTTTGAAGGTCTGCATAGGTCTGGAGTCGTTATTTTTCAGATGGCCAATGTGTGATGTTATGAAGTTATTCACTGGTAAAACATCTATTCAGAGCACAGAGTAAATTAATGGATTTTCATATAGCAAAGTTCACTGTTAGGTTTCATATTCCACATTGCAGCTATAGTTTAAGGAACTATCACTCATCAAGATTTCTTGTGATACTGAAGATGAGTATCTGCAATGATCTGAAAAGACTAAGTTACTCCCCTCTTTGGTAACTACCATCTGTGAGAGACTTGATTTTCTTCATATACTTTAGAACAACATACATACAAAGGCAAATTTGAGGATCTGGCTATCTTTTTAAGCCAGACATTAAATAGACTTGCAAAAATGTAAAATATTGTATCCTTCTGTTTTTGAACTTAAAGCTATTTTTCATAAAAATCTGCTCTTATTATATAGTGACTGTATTACTATTACTTTTAAATTAATTGTAAAAATTCTTAGTTTTAATTTCTAATACAATAAATATCAGTAGATAGAATCTACATTAATAAAGGCTCTTTGGGGTCCTTCATACTTTTTAATTGTAAAGATGCCCTGAAACCAAGAACTTGAGAATTGTTTTGACTCTACGAACCTTTAGACAGCAAATTCCTTTAAGCGTAACAGACTGTAAAATTGGAAGTTACATGTAGCCTGGGAGATTGGTGTTCTTGAGCATATGATGACGGTCAGTTTTGGTTGATACCCTTGCTTATTTTCAGGAGACCATGTTGTTGCTGTCAGGGGTGCTGCTTCCTGTGTTGAATGGCAGCTTTATCTCTCCCTTTTTGTTACCTTTTTTTGAGACTTTTTTTTTTTAATTTGGCGGGGAACTTTACCAGGAAATTGATGGGATGTGTGGCTCAGTAATTATTAGTCCTTATTTTCTTTACATCTTATTTTCTTTATATGTTTCATAAATTTATTTATAAAAACAGATGTGTTATAAGGGGTGTTTAGCATATAAATATCTAGTAAGTTTATTATCATAAACTATCATAAAGCAAAAGCAAAAAAAAAAAAGCCCACTTCCTACCTACTTGTACTGGATAGTACCTGCACTGGACACTGGCTAATGTCCAGCTGCTTCCACATGTTCTTGCTTTATCCACCTCTTGGTATCCCTCCCTTTTTACTTTGTTCATGGCGATTTGGTACTGACATTTAAATTTAGAAGACCTCCCACTATTTACGAACTATTGTAGATCTGATTGTGATTTTAAGACTTAGGATAGTGTTGTAAACTGATCAGAGAACTGTTTCTTTACTCTCTTTTAGACTTTTATGTTTTCAACTAGTAGTTTTGGGATGTACGTGTGTGGCACTTTATTTCTCTGATAGCTGAGTTAGGGGAAATAATACAGCTGACACTTTTTCCTCTTATTGGCTTTAATGGACTTAATAGCGATTTACTTTGTGAACCATATTTTATTTTTGAAATGACATGGGTTTTCTCTTTGCAAATGACAGTGGTCCTCAAAGTCATAGAGGCTTTCATCAGAATACGAGGATTCAACTTTGAGGTTCTTAGAGGGATATTTATTTAGGTTCAGAAATGATTCATCAGCTGCGTTCTTAAGTCAGTTTTCCTCATGTTGTTTTTTTTAGACCAAAGATGAAGAAGAAGAAGCCTTTTTGGATTGGAGTGACGATGATGATGATGAATTTGACCCAAGCACACTTCCAGATCCAGATAAGCACAGAAGCTCTGAAGAATCAGATAGTGAAGATATGGAAAATAAAATTAGGTACATTTTTATCATTGTTATCATTAAGTACATGGATCATCTCTTTCTAGTAAGTTCAAAGTGTATGTAGAATCACAAGTGTTAGGCACTTCTCACATGTATGATGAACAGAGGGTTGCCTTTTTCTTTTTCCTGGTCTTTTTTTCTTGTCTCTTTCTGAATCCATTATGATTAAGTATTTCATGCATTGGGGTATATTTATGCAAACAGAGGCAGGATTATTTTGATTCTCTGTCACAGGACTCTGTCTGAGAGTGGTGGTAAAAATCCTCTGAATTTTAAATAAGGGTAGTTTATAGTTTCACATCCTTTGATATAAAACCCAGTAGCATATATATACAGTAATGGAAAACTTATACATAAACAGGATTTGACACATTCTCTCAATTTAAAATATGCTCATTTGTAATGTGGACTTATTTGCTACCATGCCAGAAATGATGAAATATGATGAATAATAGTGTGACTTGCCAGTATTTGTTTTCACAGGGCTGTGTGTTAGATTACATTGAGACTCTACTTTTTAAAAGTTCAGGACATTGAACATCATGGGCATTCTAAATAGATGATCTTAGTCTAAACTTATGAGGGAAAGGGTTTACTAATGGCAGATGTAGTTCATTGGGTAGAGGGGAAGAAGGCTTTTATATGGAAGCCCTCTGGTGCTAGCCCTGGGAGGGTGGAGCTGGAGAAATAGGCTTCAGAGAGCTGTGTTGCCAGTTTAAGTAAGAACAACATTGTGGAAAGGTCTTAAGAAGATTATCCCTGCAGGAGGAAATGCTGTAGAGGAGGTCATTTCTGAGTGACCCTTTATTTAATCTCGTGCTCATTTAAACAGAGAATTATTTTGTAAATATATGATATTATTTGACAACAAAAGTACCATCTTCCTGAAAAACTCCAGAAACTTGAGGTATTTACACTTGGTCACCTTAGGCATGAACAGTAGTTTTACCACCACAGAAGACACTGCAGAAGAAAATAACTTGATATGGATTTAGAAAAATACACTAATATATGCAGTAAGATTTCATAACTTAGGTTCCGGGCATATTCCTCACCTTTAAAAATTGACCTCTCAGAGCGCACACTCTGCTTCAGAAGATGCCTGGGCGCACTTGTTGAGACCTGGGTGGTTGAGTTTCCTACCCCTGGGTGCTCATGTAAATGTCTCTCTTTCAGAGCTGTTCATGGGACCTTCATTTTTTATGTTTGTGGTCTAATTAATGTGGAAAACTTTGTAATATTAACTCGTAAATGTTTCTGTGTAGTTTTACTCTATGGTGGGAATGTTAATGGGGTCTTCCAATTTGTTACTTTGCATGCCTTTCTAACATTATAACAGAGTCAGCTTTTGAAGGCATTGGCAAGATGTCAGCATGCCTTCTGTACTGATTCATAAAGATATTTTCCTAACAATTTTAATGATAGTTTCTGGGTCATCGTTAATCTATATCATTCTCCTGGCATTTCTTACCTTCATAGTGACATTTTCTGCAACTACCTAGTTATATGACTTGTCTTCTCATAGTGTCACATATTTCATCCTCTTAATTAGACTGTAATTGTTTTAAAACCAAAAACCTGTCTTTATAAAACACTTCCGGTGCAGTCCCTGTTCCTGCCCCCAACATTAATGTCATAGACGCAGAAAAGACCCTGAAATACTGAATTGATTGACTAAAGAGGTTTATAGAGTAACAAAGAGAAGTGGAACTATAAACTGCTTTTATATATAAAATTGTATTTCTAGTAACTTAAATGGTATAAGGTGCTGGAATGATTGGGGAATTGGCAGAAGGCAAGCTCAGGTACTGTGATGGAGGTGGACACCTACTGAGGTAGGTGTGCCTTAAGATGCCATCTTAAAAGTTCAGGTGAAAATATTTAAGCATTAATGGAAACTAAAATATTTTAATTTCATGTATGGCTAGTTAACTCTGAATTATCAGAGAGTGAAAGGAATTGGTAAACTTGTTTTAAATCGAAGAAAAAATGTGTTTTGTTGAAGAGACTACAGGGCTTTTGTTCCTTTAGTACATTTTAGGGGTTTCCTGACAGTTTTGTCTCTTGTCTGTGAACACAGTGATTATCTAGTCCAGTCCCCCTTTTCTTATAGATGAAAAAAATGAAAATTTCAAGGGGTAAAATAAATTATGTTGGTGATCACAATGCAAGTCAGGGACAGATCATGTGATCTGCCAAAATCAACTGATTCTGTAGTCCTAACCCTGCCATCAGACTATATAGAATTAATCTAGCATTAGGAGAGGTAGCTCAGGGAAGCTGCTGGGAAATCACACTTAATGTCATTTCCCTGAAATTGGTCCACGGTTTAAACATAGGAGAGACTTGATGAGGCCATGGTTTCCCAGCCTCAGCATTACTGACAACCTGACCCAAATAATTCTTTGAGGAACCTGGAGGTGGCTGTAGACCCTCCAACATCATCCCTAGCCTCAGTCACTAACTCTTTCCAGCTGGGACAACCAGAAATATCTTCAGACATTGCCAGGTGTCAAATGTCCCGTAACTGAGAACATTGGACTAGACCCGGGATGGGAAGTTGTATTATTACTGGTGCTTAATTTCCCCTGCTCCTCACCCGGCATGGGCTTTGTCTGCCGCTCTTAGACCGGGAGGCAGGATATAGAAATAAGTTACAGGAAGGCTGCCTGTGAAAGTTCTACTTTCAGCCTCAATCCCTCCCCCCCTCCCTTTTTGCTTCTCTTAAAACTACTGCAGTGGCAGTGAATAAAGATATATGTAAACAAAAAAAAATTCTTTTGGATAAGGAAAAGTATTCACCAGTAAATCATATACACTAGAATTTGACAGTAGTAATTGCTCTTCATAATAATGGCACCATTTGACTGCATCTTATTTCTTTGCCTCATGCAAATACGACTAGTTGCTCAGATGTTGTGAGGTCAGTTTAGTAGAGGGTCCTCCCTCCACTGTCACAGGTTTTATTTGTTGCACTTTTTCTAGCCTCAGCTTAATAATTGTAGGACCACCCAGTGTTCCGGCCTCTTGGCTGTCTTCAGTCTGACGGTGGGTAGGTTATTCTCTGGATATTGACTTTGCACCTTCAGATACGCCAGTTAGAAAGTGGCTGCTAATCCCAAACTAACTCCACAATCGGTTTTCTTTGAAAGTTTCCTCTGGGTCTTCTTTTTCCTTCACTTGGATAACACCCATAAATATTGAGCATGAGTAACTCTTCTGTGTCTCCACGTGGAAAGAGTCTTAGTATGAAAGGGGCAAGGAGAGGCAGGTACAGTGGAGAACGACTGAATCTGAGGTCAATAATTCCTACTCAGGGAGGTCTGATAGGCTTTTAAACAGTTTGTTCTTTGCCACCTCCTCAGCTCAGCTGCAGCAGAATTTACACTGCCCTCAGCCCTTGTGGGATATCGGAATTGCCAGCTCTAACACTGACATTCCAAAGAGAATGTGATGCGTACGGTCCAGCTCCTGTGAGGGAGCATCACAGAAAGAGATCTCTTGTTTATTGCTTCGTCCAGGGACAGTGACAAATAATGTGACCTTGAGTTCCTTTTAAAGAGCCTTAAGAATACTGCTTCGATGCCTTCATTTATCTTCAGAGTCAGAGCTGTGAAACTGGGAGCAGGCAGTCTGCCCGCAGTGCAGAAGGATGTCAGCTGCTTGGTCAGTGTGGGGAGAGGTCTGAATTCTCTCCAGCCCCTGGCTTTTGTGTACTGTTTTTGAAAACAGGTGTAGCGAGGAGAGCTTGCTTTGATGCTCTCTGATTTCTTTTTTGCTTTCATGCATTTACCAGTTGATCCAGCTGGACTTTAACTGTGTGACGTTTGGTTGTGATTCCTTCTTTGGATCTGCAGGGTTCGCATAGTTACTGTTATTAAAGTACAACAACGATTTGGTGGGAAGCCTTGTAGTAGGCTTCTGTGACATCATAGGATTTATGGGTCAGCTGAGAATCAAGGTGTTCTTGTCTCCAGTGAGTTCTGATGTAGCTTTTTATACCTTTTAACAGTGAAAAATACCGCAAGTAACTGCAGTTGCCTATGTGTTCATAGGTGATTTTTCTTTACCTCCAAATAGTTCATATAAGATAGTTATGCCACTCTCACAATAAAATATTTCAACAAGCTTCTGTATGCAGTGCCAAGAACTGGAATAAGAACCTTCTGCATCATTTAAATCATATTTTACTTACTTGAGAGTTGAAACTATCCTCTTGACCTTGTTAGTCTCTGACTTGTCATATTTCTTTCATCCAATCTTTCAACTAAGAATGTTTAGTACCTGTCACAAGCCTGGCGTAGTAAGTGTTGGTACTTCCTTCCTGTTTTCACAGAGCTTTTAGCTCAGTGGATTTCATGGGTAGCTGAGGAAGCAATTACAAAGCAGTGTGATGGAGGCATGGAATGATTTGTGCCCTGGGGGAGGTGCATTGGAAAGGGAGTAGAGAGTGAACGTGGAGTGCATGTTGGTGATGGACTAACCAGGGCTTGATGAGTGGGCAGATCTTCCTGCAGGGAGTGGCTCTAGGCTAAACCTGAAGTAAGACTTAACTTAGCAGGGACATGGGTAACTTGCTATTCTCAAGAATGTGACTTTTGAAATGAAACAAGTGTGTCTTTAACCATATTCCAATTAAAAGCTTCTTTCAATAAAGTAGTTCCTTTTAGCCATGCTCACAAGCTTAGAGATTTGATTCTGAGCATGTAATAGGAGATTACTTTTTGTATATCTGGTGGCATTCATCATGTTTGGTTTATGGCCATTTTCATGTGAATTGCTAATGACGTGAAAATTTGCAAAGTATTAAATACAATGAAAAAGAAGCAGCTGGATATTCCAGATATTCACTATCCAGTCAAATTAAGTTTTAATATTTATATAATCTAAGCCTTTTTCAAACAAACAAACAAAAAAAGGAGATAGAGAAGGTTGTGGTTATTGCCTGATAACAGTCTTTCTTCACTGAATGCAGTGTCTAAGACAGGTCACTTTATAAAGAATTGTTGTGTGGTAGATATAAAGAATTGTATTTGGCTGATTATTGCAGGCAGCATAAGACCAATTACACTAGTAATTCTTACAGACATGATACCCTTCTTTATGGATGGAAACCCTGTTTAGAGCAGACTGCTTCATATCTAATTTAATTACATGTTCTTTTTACCTCATCTTACACAGCTCTGAATCAAGACTGAGCAAGAATTTTTTTGTTTGTTCATTTTTTGGGCAATTTTTGTTTGTTTGGAGTTGTTTTTAAAAATATGCTCCATATTAGTTTTGGTATTTTTGAGTGAACTGTCTTTTTATACGTACAAAAATTACCTTTGGTATGAAGGGAATTAACTATTTCAATCTCTGGTTTCTTCTGGTGTATTATTGTTCCTAGTATCTCTTCAGGTAATTTTGTTCAGTGACTACCCTTCCACGACTTAATGGTCAGTCTTGTGTTATGTGGAAGGCTTTTCAGTTGGAAGAGAAGTGTGTGTGACGAATTTCTGGGGAAGCAAAATTCCCAGGAAACATTTTCACTTCCTCCTCAAATATTTTTGGTTGGGACAGCATATGGCACATTTTATGTTTTATGTACATCTTAGTAGAATAATTAGTGTTGAATATAGTGGATAACTTTTAAAACAACTTTTTCTTACTAAGAGGCACGGTGATTATTAAAAGAAAAATACTATTGACTAGTTTCCATTTACCTGAACTCTTTTTCATAGGTGAATTCAGTTGTGATTGGCAGAAATGGAAAGGTGGCAGCTTGGCTTAATGATATATTGACCTAACTGTGTGCCTGCCTTTCTTTCCTCCTTCTTCAGGAGATTTATCCTGATTCCAATATGCCTAGCGGCTTTCAAGAGAAAATTTCAGACATCTCTTCTTATTTGTGAAATACAAAGTCCCACGAACTATGAAAATTCACAGAACTTTGGCCAGAACTTAACATGAATTGTGGGTGACCCAATGAATTAATTTATTTGACTTTCTTTTTAAAAAATGTGTTGCTTCTCTTTCCCCCCATTCTGCCATTGCCCTGAACAAATAAAAATATTTTGTGCAATGGATAGCATGGGTCAGGTATGGAAAGGTAATGCTATTTATCTTGGGACTTTGAGGGGAAAGGTTGCTCCCCGTTGAGAGTAGAAAGTGTTACTTTTGGAGTAAAGATGGGTGGGAAAGACATTTGTTGAGAAATTTGCTCAGGGAGTCTCCTGCTTGACCTTCGTGGTCTCCATCTTCACTCTGCACTTCCTACTCTTCCGTTGCTTCAGCCACTGAGGATGACGCTTCCGCAGGGCCCAGCCTTTTCTCATTGCAGTTGGTATGTCAGTGCATTTGTGTTGAGTGGTAGGTAGCATGCCATCACATACTTGCACACTGATTTCCTTATTTGGTTCTCATGCTCCTGTTGCCCTTTATTTTTTGTCATCTTAGTATATCTTTAATGGGCAAGTTTGTTGAAGATTGGATTTTCTTTCTTGAAATCATTGGAAGGACTAATGAAGAGTAAAACTAAATTGTAAAACTTAATTTTGCCAGATAGCAAGAACATTGTGGACATGCTTGAGTGCGGTGATGATCTTTGAATATTGAAAACTAATCAGTGAAAGTAGTTTGAGGAGAGAAGCTGATGTGTTTCTGGGGAGCACACAGTGTTCTACATACTGATTAGAATCAAGAAAAATGGATGATAGAAACAAAGAAACCCAACTTGTCTGGGTATTTACCTCCTTTTTTTTTTTTCCCCCTAGATCTGGGAGAAAAGAAATAATTGTGTGTATCTTTTAAATTGCTGCAGTGCAGGGACTGACTTGGATGGTCGGGATGAGCTTGAGGGGCATCTCGGCCATCTTGAAATGGATGTCCACACTGCACGGGTGTGGGCTCATGGGCGGTGTGGGTGCTCCGTGCTTTTATCTAGAATAGGGGTCATGGCAGCTCACCCTGTTCTCAAGTGAACCAGAGAAATGGAGGTGGGGGAGCCAAAGCTTGATCCCAACCCCGAGTGACGCTGTGTCTGTAGAAGGACGGGTGCACGTGGATCAGCAGTGGTGTGTTGTCTCCTGCCTCCTCCTCCTCGCTCATCACCCCAGACCTTCTTGGTTATTAGAATTCTAAGAGGACATCTCTTCTTCCGCTCTTGCAGTTACATTTGTAATGAACTCTGAGCCAGTTCATCTTCTTTGACTAAATTGTTTTCACAAATCTGTTTTTTTTTTTTTTTTTTAGCACCAGGCAGCTAGAAGAGAGACATTAAGGATGTAGAACATTTTCACTCCTATGTCTGCACAGTAGCTTTCACCACCAGAAGGAAGCAGGGCAGGCTTTATGGAAGGTACTGCAGTAATTAATCTTCACTAGGACTGTTGCCTCGGCCTTGTAAATGAAAATTTATGAGCAGGGGAAGAGTCTCCTGCACAATATATTCAGATGCCACAATGCCAGTACTTAAGGATAGGTATGAAGATTGCTGAGAATTTGCTTACTGGTCCCAAGTTCACTTATTACTAGCTGAAAATTCTTTAGAAGTTCAGGCAACAAGTGCTGATGTGAATGCAAGAAGGAGAGTTTTGTAAATCAGGGGACGTACACTGGGTGCTCGGGGCTCAACTTCCTGTAGCATGTGGCAAGAGGACACCGCAGGTTCTGTATCAGGGAATATTCTTGTTCTCACCTCAGTCCTCAGCTTGCTTGTAGCTAGTTCTGTCTACAGTTCCCCCTCATTTCTTCCCAGAGAGAGAGGGAGAGAGAAGCAGGGAGGTGGAAGAGCTGCACAGATAGGGGGTATGCTTTCTCCCGGCACCCCCTTGTAACTGGTGCAGAGCCTGTTTCTTGATGTGGCGCACACCAGGGACACCCAGATTGCACATGGGTACATGCAGTGCTGCAGAAGTCGGGTGCGCTCACGTGAGCATCCTGGCACTTTCTGGCTGCAGGGTCTCTTTTTCCATGTCAGGCTTCAGAATCCCCAATGATTTCTCTCTCCGTTTTATAACCTAATTATTGGAATCGCTTGTCCTAGTGTCCTTGGCAGTTTATTGCTCTCTCCACTCTGCTGCTCCTCGTGCACACACCAGGAGAGAAGATGACAGTTCCCCCCCTGACCTTTCTCTTCTGTGGTGCCTCCACCACAGTCCTCAGAGACAAGACTGGGGCTTGGACTCAGGGTTCAGACTGCAGCCTTTTTGCAGCACAGGGGATGCAGTTTCCAGGTCTCTGGTTTTTTTTTTAATCGGAGTTAATGCACATGTCATTTATTTATAATATGCTGCATAACCGTGACTGAGCCTCCTATTCACTGCGTGCACTAATGATTGCCTCCTTCTTGTTGAGAGGTGCCTTTGGTTCCACCACATCTCTCCCCTTAAGTCTGCCGGCTAAAGCTTCCTAGGGACCAGAGAGGAAATAAAACTATCAAGTGGAATAAGACCTATTAGTTTCCTCTTTAAGGAAAAATAATGTATTAGTGAATCAGTCTCTGCCTTTCAACCTTTCTCTCACACAGGCAGGATGGTTTGAGAAGCATTTTACAAGAATAGTTACTCTAGCAAGTGGGAAGGTATGATATATACTGTAGCAGACATCAGTTACATCAAGTTCTATGAACAGACACTGAGTATCTTGCCCACATGCACCACTGCATGTACTTTGGAACTCTTGGTCTATGTGCTTTATACTATAAGCTTTGCAACGTTGGGAATACATAGGAATTTTATGAAATTAAATCTGTGTTAGAACAAAGGTAAGGTACTTAGTTCTCTAGGCAAACTGTATCTCTGAGTCAGACAGACAGACTCCAATTTCAGTGTTACTTTCTTTCACAAGTTGTGGACTTTGTAACTTACTTAACTTCTTGCCCTCAGTTTTCGTCATCATTCAAATGAAAATAATTCCTACCCTGCGAGGTTATTATGAAAATCTAATGCAGATTAAAAAGAAGCAGAGTAAGCGACATAATCGGGTCATTAGTATATAGCAGTCTAAAAGCAAAACCATGGAACTTTTAAAGTGTGTGTGTGTGTATTTACGAGAATAGAATCTGCCGTCCCTGGGATACCTGTTTTGCATTTTCATCCTCATCAGAATAATTGTAAAGCCTCCAGTACACAATGTGGCAGGCCCTATAAAGAAAACAGTCTGAAGGATCGATCTTGTGTGGATTAGGTTGAAATGAGTCATTTAGCGAAAATGATGACCTGTGGTATATTCTACTCAGAATATAGATCTAGAGTCTGTATTACCATATTCGAACATGGAAAATCACCTTTCCTGTTCTCTTTCTGGAACATTCCAGTATTCAGGCACTCAATAAACTAAGTTTTTTATGTGACTGGCCGAGAGCAGGAAAGAAGAGAGACTGGTCCCAGCTCTCTTAAAGTGCGCTCCAGTGAGGGAAACAGACTGAGGAAGTAAACAAAAAAAATGGTAACTGCATGGTGATGACAGAAGAATTGGGAAATTTCACTATAGATGAGTTTAGATAAACCTGTGAGCTGAGACCTCAACAGCTATTGAAGCTTTCTCTTTAAGAAGAAATAATTCAGTCTAAGGTTCTAACCATGAGTCGCTTGGACACTTTATTAAAATTTAAACATTTACCCTGGTAGCATAATCATGACTATTCAATTATGTATATTTCTGCCAGAGGAAATTCTCCGGCTTCTTTTCATCCCATCATCCTTCAGCTGTGTATCATCCTGAGATGTTGTTTGGCCTCATGGAAGGTGATAAGGCTAAGAAACAGCTGCTATTCCAGCCCCCACAGTGGCAACTCCTTAGAAAGAAGTGTGGGAGCATGAGGCTCATGAGAACAGGAAGGTGACGTGAAAATGGCCTGAGGTAAATTCAGGTTATGAATTAAAGCAGCAGCATATCATTCTTGGGGGATAGTGGAGAAAACACTGATATATTTCTGTTTTTTAGATGTAGTGTGTTAGTGGCATATCAACTTTTCTGAACTCTGAATTTTTATTAATAAACACATTTAACAATTTCAGTTTTTATAGTAAAAATTGAATAGAAAGGGGGTGGTCCCCATATACTTCCCTCATGCTCCCACCCACCCCCCCATACACATAGCCCTTCCTGTTATCAATATCTGCCCACAGAGTGGCACAGTCGTCACCGTGGATGAAGCTACCTTGACAGTTGCTGCCACCCAGAGTCTGTAATTTACAGTAAGGTTCATTCTTTATGTTTTGCATCCTTTTGATTTTGACAAATATTTGATGTCATGTATCTACAATTATAGTGTCACAGAATAGTTTCACTGCTCTGAAAATCCCCTGTGCTCTATTTTTGTCTCTACTTCTTTCCCTTTTCCCTCTCCTCCCTTCCTGTCCTCACCTCCCCACCACAAACCTGACAAGCAGTGGTCTGTGCAACATGCAGCCATAGTTTTGCTTCCTCTAGAATGTCAGATAGTTGAAATCATATAGTTTGCAACCTTTTCCGATTGACTTTTTTCACTTGGCAATGTGCTATCAAAGTTCTGCCTTGTCTCTGCAAACTCTGAAAATTCATTTTTTATCACTGAATAATATGACAGTGTTACAGTTTGTTCATCCATTCATCTAATGAAAGACCTCTTGGTTTGTTCCAAGTTTTAAGAGTTACAAATAAAGCTACTAGTAACATTTATGCGCAGGTGAATGTGAGTTTTTTACTTCTTTTGGTAAATACCAAGAAGCATGATAGTGAGTCCCATGGTAAGAATGTGTTTAGTTTTTTTAAAAAAAAAGAACTGTGAAGCTGCCTTTCAAGTGCCTTTTGCATATTGCATTCCCCTCATCAGTGAATGAGAGTTCCTGTTGTGCCATCTTGCCATTATTTTGTGTTTTCAGCGTTTCAGATTTTAGCCATAAGAATATAAGAATATTTATAGTATAAAGATGTTTTTAATTTTTAAAATAGAGAAGACACTGGCAATAAAATGGTTTTTTCACTTTAGTTTTGTGTTGGGCGAAACCCTGTCCCACCAAACATGAGTTAGCAGAGCCCATTTTTATGAATGGAGCTGCCCTTTGAGAATTATTTTCCCAACCGATCAGGGGCGAGGTTCCTCTTTGGAGATAAAACCAGTGATGGCAGACTTTATTTAAATAAAAGCTAAGTCCAGCGGATTTACTTACCACTTAAATGTTTATTTAGCCCCTGGGTACCACAGCAATGTGGTTGCAAATATAGGGGAAACGGGTAAGTGCACCAGTCTCAGCAGAACCCTTTAGATGGTGTAACGTAGTATGCATGGTGCTGGGGTCACCTGGGAGGGCCCAGTCCAGAACGGGAGGGCCTAGAGCTTTCTCAGAACTGAGTCAGGTGACGGAGGACAACTTAATGACAAGGCCTGAAATAAGGTAGTACAGAGGCCTAGGGAAACTCAGATGAATTGTCAAGATACTACTGGTAAGGAAATGATCAGTCACTCTGAGGAGGAGGTTGCTTAAGGATAAAGTCCTGCCTTTAGTGGAGGCAGGGAGTTTACTCAGAAGGGAAATAATAGATGAAAGAACAAATTTGGGGAAAACACATAATAATTAGGGATGTGTTGGGTTGAGGTACTTTTGAAATGTAGCTAGAGAGATCCTGAATATGCTGATCTGGTCAGGAAAAAACTGAGCGAAAGTTGAATATTTTTAAAGTCACCAGCATTATGTGGAAGATCGTTGAAATATAGACCTGCATGAGAATACTCAGAATTACGTAAAATTAAAATAGTAGAAGGGCCATGGATGGAAGCTGCAAACATCAACATTTAAATAACGGACTGAGGAAGAGGAAACTGAGAAAATCAAGTGGGGAGATTATAGTCAACTTTTAAGTACTTAAACTTATAGTGATTGCCCATTGCATCCGTCTCATGCAGAGGTGTCGGAATGGTAACATTTCGACTGTCCACAGACAGATGATTCACTCAGCAGAAGGCAGGTGTTTGGAAATGAGTTGCTGAGTTTACCTCTAATACCATTAAACCAAATGCAAAGCCAAATTTTAGAGCACCGGGTACTTGAGCCATTAAAACCGGGATGGCCAGCAGACAGAAACCCATGCCCTCACAGACTGGATTGAGTCATTTGAGGGTGCTCTGTGAGTAATGCCCTTTGCTGCATTACTCTATTGGAAGTCGAATTAGAGGCAGCATCCGCTGAAATTTCATGGTAGTAGCAGTAGTCTTGGGTCAGGATTCATCTCTCAGGCATACTTTTAAAATGCAGTTATTTGTGGCTCTAAATAATGTCATAGTATTGTCTAGTTAGTCTTTCCTTCAGTGATGAGAGAGAATTGCTGGCACGCCAGGCACTGGCATTCCTGGATCTTGAATAGAGAGTTGTTTACAGGCTGCTTCAGGCTGCTCCCAAGTGCATGTGCTCATCAGGCCCAGCCCTGGTGACACCGAGGCTTTCATAATGAGGGATAGGATTTCCTGGAACTTGAGCAGTTTATTCTCCTTTGGAAGACACCACGTGTTTGGGATGTAATGTCATGTTGCTGTGGAATTTTTTTTTTTTTTTGCTGCTTATTATATATCAGTATAAGAATTTATTTTAAAGGGGATCAGTTATAGACAGGAAACTAATTGTACATAATTTCATTCTTTGAGCTGTTGTCTTAAGCAAATGACGTAAATCCCATCTTTATAGAGAAGGACACTAAAGCTTAGAAGTGGTTCTCAGCCAAGGTCTGACTGTGTCAAAGCCAGTGCGCTTTCCATGCTGACTCTTATTGTTGCTGTCATCCAGTTGTTGGCTGACGCGTGTCAGCCAAGATTGTGTTCACTGGCCTGAGTAGGAGCTGAATCGTTTTCGATCTGGGTTTGCAGCCTGTGTGTGTGTGATCTGGGTCCAGTCGTTTGACTTCTCTCAACCTGCTGGTAGATGAGGCCAGTGCTCCTCACACTCAGGGTGTTCACCAAGAAAACTGATGTGCCCAGTGTGAAGCCTGAGGGGGCTGCCAGCCCGAGGAAGCCCATGGAAATAAACGGCTGCCATGGCGTTGCTGTCGGGCGGGTTTCGTTTGAATCTTGCATCTTGACCCAGTCATTGGATCATCTGTGAACACATGATATCTTCAAAGGTTTTGAGGATGTTTTGGCCTTTTCTTCAGAAAAACCACCTTCAGAAATAAACTTAATTTTTATGTTCTTTAATGTCTCAGGAGTGTGCAGAATGCTGCAATAATGTTTATTTTGCTAGTATTTTATGTTTGTACAGATTTTAAATGAGGATAATTTGACATCGTAAATAATTTGTAATTGAACTTTCCAGGTTCTATTTTACTTATAATCTGTATGTCACAACTCAGTGCAACAGATAGTAGGATCAGTCCCTGGCATCCTGGTACCAGTAGGTGCATGCACTCTCCTTACAAGATGACCAGCTTCAAAATGGAGATGGTTTGAAGTGGCAGGACAAGCAGAGGTTAGGGACACTCTGGAGCTGGAGTGTGGCGTCTCAGTGCCCTTAAGTGGTAGACAATGTGGCCATAGCCTCCTAGAACGCGCGTGCCGATTGGATGAGACTGGGTATGCACAGTGCTGGTGCATAACACACCCATCTCCTCCGTCCGTCCGTTAGCGGGAAGGTGCTTGCTTATGACAGACATCTGATGTTTGTTGCAGTTTCTTTCCTTCTTAAATAAAAACATTACCAGCTATCTGTTGTTGGTAGTTTTGTTCTATTTTAAGTGTTTGATTTCATAACAGTTTAATTATTTGTAAAAGTAAATCATTGGATTTGTTCCCACCAGTGATACCACGAAGAAGCAGGGAATGAGAAAAAGGCACAGCAGTGACGTGGAAGACGTGGGACACACAGGTCGTGGTAGAAAGAAGACCAAGTGGGAAGACTTGGAACCTCTGGATACAGGCCTGTCTCTAGCCGAGGATGAAGAACTGGTGTTACATCTGCTCAAAAGTCAAAGCTAAATACGTCCTGCTCTTCTCCCTGAAACTTCAACTTGTGATTATGTGTACCAGGAACTGAACAAACAGTTGGCTTTGGGGCACTTAGGTAACCGCACTCTCCACACAGAAGCGGTGGCTCTCTAAGCCCTTATGGACATGATGGCGCCTTTCCAGAGAGAACTCAGGATCCTGACATTTCCCAGCCCCATTTTCTGACTGTACTCTGTTAGATCTTCTACACAAGTTCCTACATCTTCAGAAATGCTTCCTGTTTTACTGGAAGGTTCTGAAGATCTTGTGTTATTGTTAGAAATTCCTGTCTTGCTTACCATACAGAGGTTTCTGTGTACTGTTAAACCAGATTGCTCACATTTTTGATGTCTTTAACATCTCTAAAGAGACAGATGGTGATGGACCAGCCCTGAGAAAGAATGAGTATTTTTGAATCAAGATGATCATTAATAAACATAGTTCCCACTTAAAAAAATTAATGTTTTCATTGTATCTAGTGATATGAGCACACTCTCAAGGAAAGGTTCTTAACATTAAAATAATTGGCCAATTCCTAAAAAGTGCATTTTTCCAGTTCTTAAGTTAGCTTTCTTAAAGGGAATGCCCTACTTAAACAGCAGCTTTGCTAACTTGAATAAAACCTATAGAAGTCCTGAATCTGAAGACTTTGTGACTTAAAACCCAGTCTTTCGGTGAGCCCCCTCACTGATTGTAGATCTTCTGCGAGTGCCTCGTTCAGCAGGCACCTTGGATCCCCACCCAGAACCAGCTCCTCGAGTAAAAAGCCCAAGAAACCTCTTTTTGGTTACAAATACACGTCAGATTACACGTCAGATTCCTTATAGGGAAAGAAATCTGGGCCTTGGTGTGAAACAACTGATTTTATCCTGGATTTGTCACCCTTTCATTATTCTCTCCCTTTCCCACTTCCCACTCCAGGCACAAACAAAAATAATTTTCAGTAAAGGTACAGATCACTTATGAACCCAAGAAAGGGGGTGCTTAGCCTCGCCCCTCTCACAGACTCTTCCACCGCAGCCCCAAGGCCCAGTTTGGAAAGTTTCTCCTTTTCTATCCATTTCCTCACGGGGGGCACCAGCACTGCCAGTCATCAAAGCGAGAGCATGGCGACCCCGCACTTCTCTCTTTCCCTCCCTTTGCTCACTGCTCCCTGGATTTCTCTTTTGTAATGAATCCCTCAGCCATTGTTTTTTCTGTTGTGATGAAGTTCAGATCCTCCTCGTCACCTGCTCGTACTACTGCAGTGATTGTCACTGTGCTTCCAGTTCACTTTTCTCTGGAATGCTCTAGAATTGTCTTCATAGCTGACCTGCATCATTCCTGTTACAGTGCCTCCCATGCAGTTGTAACACTTGTTTATGAGTCTTTTACATGTGACTCGTTTCTTGGGTGCAAACAGACTATGTTTTCCCATCTTGGGCATACCCAGAGCCAGACACAGCACTTGTGCTGGGATAAGTTCCCAGTAAATACTTAATGAACCAATGAATGGACAGCAGTAAACCAAAAGAGTTTTTAAAGGTCTGTCATACTGTCAATATGTCGCTGTCATCTCTGGTAGGACATAAAGTGAAGGAATTGAGAACTGGAAGAAATGGCTGTAAAGGGAATGACACCTCTAACAGGGAAAATAAGAAAGGCGTTCAGAGCATAAGAACCTGGGAAGATTTTGGAAATTTCTGGTACGGAGTCTCTGGACCTTGTATTAAAAGGCCAGAAAAATACAAGAGTCTGTAAATAGAAGATTTACCATTGAATGTTCTTAGGCTGCTTCAGATTGTGGTTTTTTTTCTAACCAAAGAAAGGAATTAGAGCAGCTGAATTGCTCTGTATATGTAAACTTTAAATAAGCATATTATAAGGCCTTTGGGTCATAAACTGGTTTGAACTGTGTTCTGTCTCTGGAACTGAGTGGACCTTGACAAATGTACATATTGTTGATGATTTTAGTGTGCTGTATTTGAAACCTAGTTACTACATTAATGTTGATAGGAAACTGAAGTAACAAATATTATATATTTAAATGGGCCAAATCAGTTACTGGCTTGGCTACCCATTGTGTTTTGCCATGGCATGTGGAGCCATGTTTCCCTAGGTCTTTCCTCTCTCACGTCAGGGCTGGACACTAACTCTGGCCAGTGAAAGTAGCCACAGAGACCTGCCTAAAGGTGGGTCTAATTCTCCAGAAGGGACAGCGAGACCCTGTTTCCTCCAAGTGGTATACAGAAGATGAGAAAGGAATTGTTTACTCGCAAGGACTGAAGAAGTGGGGGTGTGGGTCTGGGGCCTCTGGCATCCATTTCTGCAGCTCCCCACCTAGGTTGTCTCCTGATGACTACATGAGAGAGAGAAACTCATAACCCATGAGTGAGAATGTTCATTCAATAAATGTTGGTAAATTCAGCAACTACATATGCCAGACTTGGTACTTGTGAGAATTACAAATAATTCCTTCCCTGCAACCCCCATTGTCAGAGAAAGAGAAAAGCAAATTGTTCATTTGAAGAGGTGGGAAGGGGAAGCCTGTTGTCTTGGGTGAAGAGACTGTTGCAGGAGAGCAGATAAGAGGCGGGACCTAGGGCGTTGCTAGCGGGGGACCCAGAGACTCATTCTTCATGACGCTTCACTGAGGCTGAGAAGCCATTCATCAGACTCACTGGTGTAAAGTGATCCCTAAAATTGCGTAGGTCTCTGAGAGCAGATTCACACAGCAGCAGGATCTGCTGGAGGACTGCCATCTCATAAGCTTAACATGGCATGTTAGATTTGTTTGAGGCTATAAAAAATGGATACGTTTAATTAAATGTAATTAATTTTGTTACACAACATTGGAAATACCCTGAGCATGGAAAGTCATCTCCATGACTGGCAGAGTCTGCCAGAAGTTGCAGATGTTCTTGGGAAGTGTGGGGAGGAAGCAGTCTGCGGAAGTGCTGGTGTAGGTAAAAGGAAAGGAGCTTGTAACCAAGGTTTGAAAACAGTTTCCTATCTTTTCAGATCATTTTAACTAGATGTCTGATCATAGCGTGATTCTCTCTCCCAGCCCCTGCTGAGCAGACAGCTCAGGGCAGGCATGTTTTGTACCATATAACCCTGTGCCTGCTGAATCAGGAATTGGCAAAGCGTGGCTATGCCTTGGAGTGAAAGGCTGGTGCAGAAAGCTCTGCCCAAACAGGGAAGTATCGGGCAAGTAACACGCCCAGAAACTGAAATATTGATAAGTCAGCAAACCAGGATCATGAGCCAGCCAGGGAGCAGGGCCTCTGGGCAAAGGTTAAGAGTCAGTGGTAAAGGGTCCACTCACTCGTGGCACGTGAAGCAGATCCACGGAACGTGGCCAATTTGCAGGTCCTGGCTGTTGAACTCCCTGACTCTAGACTTCTCTCCCCATCGGTGCTCTTGTGAAATCTCTGCTGCAGTCTGTCTCCTTTAGTGTCTGAGCTGTGGGACCCCACTGCCGGGGCATGTCAGTCTTTGGGGTTTTCAGCACCCTGGAGAACTTGAGTAAAACTCAGAACAGTCAACCGCAGTGCTTTGTAGACTTCGGTGTGCCTGGCTCACTAAGTATGTTTCAGACATGCCAGTTGTGATTCAGCAGTTTGGGGCAAGACCTGAGATTCTGCATCTCTGACAAGCTCCCAGGTGCTGGCCCCTGGCCACATTTGAGGAGCAAGGCTCTAATGGAATTCAGAGAGTTATTAAAACCATTATTCACAGAGAGGGCTTCTGTCAGCATCCCAGCAGGAAACAGATGGTGCACACAAATGAGGATAATTCCAGGGGGGTTTAATGAGAGATGGATCTGCGTAGTCCAGAGTAGGGTGTAAGGAACCCACAAGGGATGGTTCACCTGAGCTTGGTAATAGAGGTGAAAAGATGATGAAAGAGAAGGGATGGGAAGGCAGCAGATCTCTGACCTTCCTTTGACACATGCAGCCAACCTGAGGGGACCTCAAGGAACCAGCAAGGGGAATACATTCTGGTGGCCCCTACTGGCCCCAACTCAGTGCCAGAGAATGGCGTGCCCATCCATGTCATCTGTATAGTTGCTCATGACACAGCAAGGGGGCCGGAGGGTGAAGGGGACAAAGAAGAAACTGGCACAGAGATGTAGGCCATAAATAGGTACAGTCTATTTTGTGGGAGGTGAAGAGAGGTCCTCACAGATTTTGTCCCTTCAACACCCACACTATCAGCTGTTCTAAGTTCTGGACATTCCGCAGAGACAGCAAGTATCGGCAGTCCCTTCCGTAGGGATAAATGTTACAGAAAAGCACCAAGGAGAGAGAGATAGGGGCAGAGAAACGGGATCTTGGTGAAGGCCTGGAAGACGTCTGGAGGACCCTAAGTCTGATGGGGCAGCACCGGCTCTTCAGGCAGGTTAGCAGCACCTGAGCGACAGGATGTGAAGGAAGAAAAACATCCGACCACAGGAATGAATCTCACTAGAAAAGTCATGACCCCGTTCTCTGATGGTCCTTGGGTGCTGCTTCCTACCTTACTCACTCCTGCTCTCCAAGACAGCTCCCTCTCATCTCAAATCTCCCAGACCTCTCCCACTTCCTCACTCTTGGCTGATGACCTTTCTTTTGATTTTACTGGGAAAAAAGAAATAGTCAAGAGTCCTTCCCCAGCTTCCCCACCTCCGTCTCGTGCACACGCTCTCCAGGTACCTACTGCTCTGGCCCAAGGACCCACTGGACCCTGTCTCCTCTGGTCCTCTCGAGGACCTCACCTTGCACTGCTCCTCTCTGCTGCATTATCAGTTCCCGTCCCTACTAGTTATTCCCATCAGTCACCAAACGTGCAATAATGCCTTCCATCTTACAAAGATAACAGGGTGCCCCCCTGCCATCGCTTTCCAACCCGAGTTCCCTTTCCCTATTACAGCATAACTCCTCAAAAAACTTGTCTGTACTCCCTGTCTATACTTTTCTCCCTTCTCAGTCTTTTTCATAAACAGTTTATTGAGAGATAACTGATAGTAAATAAACTGTTTAAAATAGGCAACTTGATAAATGCTGACAATATGCATCCATCCTTAGAACTCATCCGTCTCCCATAAGTTTCCTCACGTGGGGGCCCCCCTGGTGGCACAGTGGGTTGAAGACCGCACTGTGAAGCATCTGAGGCACAGCAGCACAAGTTCGATCCCTGGCCAGAGAAGGGACCCACATGGCACAGCAGACCTCTCCTGCCTCGCCCACTGCTCCCCTCAGCAGTGTATTTTGGTCAATCTGCCTGTTCTTCTCTCTGCTGTCTTTGGTGAATCCTCTCACCTCCTGCAACTCTGGCCTGTACCCCAGCTCTTGTATGCAAAAATAAATATTTTTTTAAAAAGTTTCCTCATGTGACTTTGTATTTCCCAGTCCTCCAGCCAGCCCACCCCTCCCACCTTTCCCAATCACTGATTTGTTTTGTTTCCTGTCCCTTTAGATTAATTTACACTTTCTAGAATGTTATCTAGATGGGATCATACAGTATTTATTCATTTTTGTCTGATTCCTTTCACTTAGCATCATCTTGATACCCATCCACATTGTATATATCAATCGTAGTTTATTTTTATTGTTGAAAACTAATCCATTGTATAGCTCATACCTCAGTTTGTTTATCCATTCATGGGTAGGTGAAAAACTTTCAAGTTTCCAAGTTTTGGCAATTGTAAAAAAGCTGTCATGAGTTTTTGTATACAAGTCTTTGTGTGGTCATGTTTTCAGACCTCTTGGAGAAATACCTAGGACTGGCATGACTGCCTCATGGGATAGTCATGTGTTGAATTTTTTAAATTGCAGCCATCTTGGGGCCTCCCTAATGGTGCAAGGGGTTATCTCAGCACTTTGAAGCTATCACAGCCACTGCAGCACAAGTTCTATCTCCAGACAGGGAGCTGACCCACATGGCTCAATAGACCTCTCCTTGTCCCGCCCACTGCTCTCCTCAGCAGTGTGTTTCAGTAGATCCGCTTGTTCTGCTCCCCACTCTATCTCTGGTGAACCCTCTCATCACCCCACCCCCACACCTCTGGCCTACACCACAGTTCTAATATGCATAAATAAATACATCTTTAAAAAAATTGTAGGCATCTTAATGGGTGTGTGGTGCTTTCTCATTGTGATTTTAATTTGCATTTTCTCAATGGCTAAAGATGTTGAACATCTTTTCATTTTCCTACTTGTAATCCATATATCTTCTTTCGTAAAATGTATATTTAAATATTTTGCCTATTTTTTATTAGGTTGGTTGTTGTCTTAACTGAAACTTACTAATGATTATGATATTCTGGGTGCAGTTCCTCTACCAGGTACATGATTTGCAAAATCTGTGGCTTATCTTTTCCTTATACTGTCTCCTGGTCGTTTTTGGAAGACGAGAGCTTTAATTTTGATGATGCTCATTTTTTCTTTAGTGATTGTGTTTACGAATCTTTCCCTAATCTAAGATCACAAAGATTTTCTCATTTATTTTCCTCTGAAAGCTTTATACTCCATTTTGAGTTAATACTGTAGATGATGCAAAATAGAGCTTGAACAGTGGGTATCTCATTTTTGGCATATGGCTGTCCAATTGATCCAATATCATATAGTGAAAAATTACTTCTTTACAGTCTCATATTCTGAGTGCTCCTCATGCTCTTGACTTCTGGGTAGTAGAGACCGTCAGTGCTCAACTTTGGACTTTTCTAATCTATATTCACTTCCTGAGTGATCTCATCCATTTTTGTGTATAAAAATACCATCTATACACTGATAACTCTCAAATGTATGTCTCTAGCCCAACTTCTTTGCATTCCAGACTCACATCCAGCTGTATTCAACATCCTACTTGAATGTTTAATAAGCATCTCAAGCTTAATACGTCCCAAGATGAACTATCAATTTTCCCCAAAATTTTCCTCTCCATTTTCTTTCCTACCTTAGTAAATATCTGTTGTTCTGACTTCTCATGCCAAAACCCTTGGAGGCATTCTCTCTCACATCCACATCCAACCCATTGGCACATTCAGTCAGTTCTTCTGAAATATATCCAAAACAAACCTCTCATCACCATTCCCACTGCAGTTTCCATTCTATTCCAAGCCATCATTCCCAGGATTACTGCAATAACTTACTAGTCAGTCTCCTTGTGTCTACCCTTTTCCTCACACAACAGCCAACACAGTCCTTTAAAAATCATAAACAGATCATGTGACCACGCAGAACTCTAATGGCTTCCTGTCTCGTTTCAGATAAAACCTAGTGTTCCAGGGCTCCAAGGCTCTCCTTTCAGTCCTATGTCAACCTCATCCGCAACTTTCCCTTCACTACCTCCATTTCATTTCATTGGACTCCCTGCTGTTCTTTTGGCCTGGAGTTCTTGATTCTTGGGTACTTATTTGCATGACTCAAGAATCCTTAGGAGAGGCTTTCTTTGACTACCCAGTGGAAAATAGCACCCTCTGATCACCTAATCATTCTTTTACTTTCTTTCCTTGCATTCCCACCACCTGATGTGTGTTTTGTGCATTTATGCTCCCTTCCACCTCCTCCCATACCAAAGTAAGTTCCTTGAAGCTGGAAAGTGACTTCTTAGTTGCTGAGTCCCAGCTCTTAGACCAGTAAATGACACACAGCAAATACTTGGTGATTGATTGAATGGTTACATCCTACCAATTAAAACTCCATTTGGGTTAATGAGATTTCTTTCTGAAAGACCTATGACAGGCTTTTTGAAAGGTTTATGAACGTCAGGGCTGAGAATGATGTCACACTTACACTACACGGCATCCTTAACAGGCCATTGCCCATTACCAAACTGGATTAGGAATTTACATTGGGAGAAAAAAGTTGAGTTTGGAGATAGAGTGCTGCACTGATCATAGAATGGCCCCACCCGCTTCACTCTGCACAGCCATAGAGCAAGAAACAGTCTAGGGGACATACTGGGTCCTGGGCATGAGGGTACCAAAGATATTCTTACCGGTCAACTTGTTCTAAAAGCCACTCTCATGCCTTGGAAACCAAATTGGGGTTACCTTAAGCCACTGACCTAAATGGGCAGGCAGCAGAAGGGGTCTACACTGGACTGCCACTCTCTCTCCTCTGCTGGTTAGTTAACTGGTTCCTGCCAGTTACTTAGCTGATGAACTCAGACATGACATTTTCCTTTCTGAGCTTCATACTAGTTTACTATAAAGTCTAATACTAATTGCCACATCCAGCAGTTCCTTTGATGATTAAATAAATCATCCAAAGATTCATTTGAATATACATGGGGCATTGTGCACAAGAAAAATTTACCACTAGTAAAATCAAAAGACTGATCTTGAGATCCATATAGATCATGGAGAGAGAAGCTCAGCCACCTGTGGGACATTCCAGCCATCCCATGAGGTGGCAGACATGTGAAAGAAGCCATCTTAGTTATTCCAGACCAGCTGAGTCCATCTTAGTTGTTCCAGGCTGTGTCTAACACTGGGAGTCTGTACCCTGTACAACAGATAAATGAACTCATTAAGGCATCAGCTTCAGTCAGAAGACTTCACTTCCTCATGCTAAATATGACCAGCCCCATATGAAAAGGTTAAAGCAGAAAGAAAATGTAGTTTTCTAGAGGTTTAGAAGATGTGACTAGAACCTTCTTAGATTTTATCAGGCAGTCAGACTAACAATAATATTATTGATCATCTGTTTTCAAAGTGTGGCTCCCAGAACTGGCAGCATCACCTGGAAGCTTGATGGAAATACAAATCCACCCCCCCCATGCCTTGCCCCGCCCCCCCACGCCCCACACACACACATACAACAAGATCGACTGAGTCAGAAATTCTGAATCATTAATATCTGAGATTTGGGGGATTTTTTTTTCAAGATATATGTACATTTTGAATTATTTAAAACAATTAAGATGCAATTCATCCACTTAAAGCATACTGTTCAGTAGTGTTTGGTATAGCAACCCTCACCACAGTCAATTTTAAGATATTTTTATACCTCACAAAGAAAACCTACACCCTTTTGTTTTCACCTCTGTCCTTAACTCAGTCTGCTCCTCCTGCCTCTACAGACTTGTCCAGATAGATGAAAACATACACTAGGCGGCCCTTTGTGTCTGGCTTCTTTCTCATAATGTTTCATCCGTAATGTAGTATATTTCTGTACTTCAGCCCTCTGTATGATTGAATAATATCCTATAACTAGACCATGTGTTGTATATCTGGTCCTGAGGGGGTGGACATTCAGGTCATCTCCGCCTTTTGGCTGTTGTGAATAGGGCTGCCATGCAGATGCCAGGGCATTGATGTGTTTTCACCGGCACTTCCATGATTCTCATGCACATATTGAGCCTGCTGTCATAGATGAGGGGGCAAGGGCTAACGGAAGGTAGTTCCTTTTAGTAAGTGGAGGAACTATGTATCCCTTAGGTCATAAATCAGGGTAGCAGATGAAGAACCTGGCTATGGGGGTCCAAAGGTGTGTGGCCTGTGGACGCAGGTGCTGGCGGAGGTTGGGTTGAGGTGACTGAAGGACAGGAACCCTACCTATAATGGCACTGCTCCCGCTCTGAGGCCACCCCTTACTGATTTATCAGCATGTCATTGTGCTCTGAGGTCACCTAGGCACTGAAGTGTTGAAGCTTCTCCTCAGAAGGCATGACTCATGGCACCTTGAGCTTCCATAGTTCCAGAAACTATTAAGCTTTCTTCTCTCTCCACATTGTCTTTCACCTCTACACTGCAGTATCCTCAAAGTAGAGGCAAGTAGCTCCATTTTGCAGAGAACAACCTGCCACAGAGCCTGTGGTAAAACAGGGATCAGCCTCAGTTCACCTACCCTCCCCTCACTTGAGCAATGGATCTCACTCTAGCTGCACATTAAAATCTCCAGAAAACCTTCAAAAAATACTGATGTGCACATTCCATACCCAGAGGGTTGAGTTCATTGGTTTGTGATGGGACCCCCAACATTGGTGTTTATTTAAAGGTTTACTGGGAGACTGTCCATCTGACTTTTTACTATTTTTTCACTCTTCCTTTTGAAGTAATTTCAGATTGACAAAAAAGAGGCAAAATAGTACAAAGCACAGTCCCTTAAATGCTTCCACCATCCCCCAAGTGTTCCCACATGTTACCATCTTATAAAAGCACCATAATTACCAATGCCCAGAGCCACGCTGATCCAGAGCAAGTCCCTCCTCTACACATACCCCATCCACATTCACCAGTTGCCATTCCGGATCATTTTATTTGCTCTATCTCCTTAGTGTCCTTACATTTTTGTAGGTGATTTTAATGGGCATCCCGGGTGAGAGCTTCCCGGGGGACAGTGGAGCCCTGCAGTTCGCATTCTGTGTGTGAATTAATTGGCTACCTGCTCTCTGGCACCCTGTCCCCATCCTCTGCCACAGAGGAGCTGTGTCCCCAAATCCGGTGCATCGCTAGTTATTGTTACGCTGCTGATAGGATGAGTCCTTTGAAGATTTCTGACCATTTTTTATGAAGTGTGAGTGGTTTTCTCTGCCAGGAGGAGAAATGAAGCTAGTTATATTCTCAGCAGGGCTCCGGGCATCCAGGTGAACGTAGATGACGGTACATCGGGGAAGGAAGGGTTAAAGGGCTTTCAAATATTAACTCACAATTCAACAGTCTGGGTCTTTGCGGGATAGAATTCTTTGGATGTCTATGTCTAGAATGCAATTTAGATTTTAATTAGAGATGTGCTGGACCTTAATGGAGAAGTATTTGTATAGGGAAGCCAAAGACAAGAAACTGAAAACCTCGCTTTTCTTGCAGCTGGTTTATTAAATTAAAAAAGGCTCTTAACCCGTAGTCTTGACCCTGTCTTTGCAAAGATGAGTCATTGAAACCCCAGCCTGTCAGTTACCCTGAGTGATCGGCTGGGAGCTCCAAGAGTCCACTGAACTGGATAAGTCATAGGGGTTTTATTTTTATTTTCTTCTTTAGTCGAACCACCATTGTCCAACTAGAATTTCCATCCTCATCTGTTTATCTCCTGCTCTGAGAGAAAACAAGCCTGCATGTCTCTGCTGTATATAAATTAGCTTGGCTTCAAAGACCCCCTAGGCTTAACAAAAATCCATCCACTAGTAAGTAAAGGTGTTGTTAAGTTTGAGATCACCTCCTAGTCACCAGCACTGGCTTCCTCTAGGCCGTAGATGTTCACTGTCAGCAAATACTGAGGCCCCAGCTAAGAAGCACATGCCCCTCGGAGCCTCCCATATGTGCTCACATCTGACGTCAGAGCACGACAGTCTTCCGCTTCACGGGGAAAGTGGCTGGCTGCAGAGGTGTTTCTTAGCTCGCCACACTCTCCCAGCCTTGGGCTTTTTTTCCCCTCAAGATTTATTTACTTATGCATACAAGAACTGGGGTGTAGGCCAGAGGTGTGGGGTGAGAGGAGTCACCAGGGACAGAGTAGAGAGCAGAACAGGCAGATCTACTGAAATACACTGCTGAGGGGAGCAGCGGGGAGACAGGAGAGGTCTGCTGCGCCATGTGGGTCAGCTCCCTGGCCAGGGATCGAACTCGTGTTGCAGTGGTTGTGGATGCTTCATAGTGCATTGCTTAACCCACTGCACCACTAGGGAGCCCCCTTCCCCTCCTCGCCAGACTTGGACTTTTGACTAAACTGCTCCCTTTGGGCCAAGAGCACCCTTTTCCCCTTCAGAATTTACTTGCCTTTTCCTGGCTCACTGCTGACACCTCCTCTCAGGAGCTTTCCTTGATTTCCTCTCCTGACCTAAGTTAGGAGTCTTCTCTATTTATTTGCACAGTGCCCAGTGGCTATCTCTGTCACAGTAGAAGTGACTGTCTCCTTGTCTGATCCCCATGTCCTAGCACCCACACAGTGCCTGTTTTCTGTCACATGCCTGAGGTAGGCGCGTGTGTTGGAAGGATGAGGTGAATGAGCTGCTCGCTCGGCCAAACTCCGTTTTGGGCACCAGGCTAGGCACTTTCAGCCACTATTGTTTTATTTATTTATTTATTTATTTATTTTCTTTGTGTATTTTGTTTTGGGTTTTTTTCCTTGTTAGTTTTCTTTTTTTTTTAACTTTTTTTCTTTATATATTTTGACATCAATTGTAGTCCCCATGTATTCCTCATCATATTTTCACCAGTGCACCATCACCTCAGTCCCTTGTGCTCTTATCTGCCCTCAACCCTCTCCCTCCCCCCTCCCCACCACGTGTAGCTGCTATTTTTAATCCAGCCAACAGTTTTGAGAGGAGGGGGTTATTTTTCCCCTCCTATCTGACAGGTAAGGAAACAGGCTAAAAGGTTAAGTGACTCGCTTCTACATCACACAGAGGCAGAATTTGAACCTCCGTTGAATGCCACAGCGGGGCCTCTTCTCCTGTGCTGAGTGGCCTCAGCTGAGGGTGGGGCTGGGGGAGGCCGAGCTGTGGGACTCTCGGGGCTGCATCTGGGGTCCGTAATTCACTCTGTGAGGCTGTCATGGTGCAGAGGCAGTGCCCTGGTCCTGAGGAGGACGCAGACCAGCCCTGGCTTGAGGGAGGATGGCCTGGAGGACAGCCAGCTGGCCCTGTCCTTGAACCTCAGACCTGTGTGCAGCTGGCCTTTTTCATGGCGTGGCAGGCATGTTGCCATCAGCCTGGCTACTCGGGGGGGATTTTGAGCCAGCGTTCCTGACTCGAGCTTGGCAGCCAGCTTATCCTCTCAGAAGTCCTGGGAAGGACGAGGGCAGGCTGGCCGAGCCCAGGCATCAGAGAGCAGGGGAGGCTGCGCCTCTACAAAGAAGGCAGGGAAGGGGCCAGGGCGAGGACAAGGGGCGTCGTGTTCAGGTTGCCTCCCCAAGGCGAGTCCTCCTGCAAGGACAAAAGCCCCAGTGCCCGCCACTGCCCGCCCGCTCAGGAGCCTTGCCAGCCGGCTCTTCAGGTGAGTCACCCTCCTCCCAGGCGCACACCTCCAGATGTCCTGGAAGACAATGCAGGGGACAGGTGAGAGGAGGCACCCCTTTGTTTCTGGAAGTTCCCAGGGGAGAACCTACTCTCACTTCCTGAATAGGTAATTCATTGTGGACACAGTCTGGCACTTTTAAGATTTCAAAGATCTCAGGTCAGAACTTCTTACTCAGGAACAGGCTCTTGCTTCCCTGAAATCCGTTTTCTCCACCTCTTTTCTGTGCCTCCTACACCTGACAAGGGGAATGTGTGAGGGTGGCTCAGGCTTCAGCATGGGCTCTCTGGGTTCTTCAGGTTTCCTTTCCTCTCCTCCCAGTGAGAACATGAACCCCTGTGTAGGGTTCCTGTGTGGCACCTCAGACACAGAAGCAGCTACATAAAGAGACCCTGGGAAGGCCTGACCTGGTAAGGACCTCTGCTCCCTCTGACTGTGTGGCCCCAGCTGGCCAGGCCAGGGGCAGACCCATCTCAGGTGAGCGGGCTCTGACTTGGAGGATATGAGAGAACAAAGTGAACTGGGTCAGTGAGAGTCTTCTGCAAGGGAGTTTCAGTCAGGAGCCTCGGAACCATGGCGGAGCTGGGAGTGACCGCCGTGGCCAGAGTGTGTGGCCCCAGACCTGAGCTGGCCACACAGAGGCCGGGCTTGGGGCAGCCACCGCGCACACAGCAGCAGAGCGAGAGGAGAGACAGCTGAGAGTGTTTCTCCCCACAGTGTTGCATCTTGCCCGAAGGCCTACGCTATAACAATCAAATTTCCCTTTCAGTTTTTTCCTCCTGATCTAAAAATATTCGAATTGCCACCCCCAGAGGAACATCCGTGTTCTTTTGAGGCCTAGCCGTTCTGTAGGTCTTAGCTACCATTCCTTCTCGTCTGTGGATCTGCCCCAGGTGAATAAAGTGAGCATTTCTAAGCTACTAATGCAGCTTTGGAGAGCTGCTGGAGTCTCCTGAGGTGCCGGCATCTGGTCAACGGGTGGGCCTGGGTGCCCTCAACTTACATGTGAGGCCGAGGAGGTGAGCATGTCCCACATTATCAGTGCATGTGGCCCTCCTTGGAACAGCTTCTGAACAGTAGCCACCAGCAGACTTGAGGATGACTTCTGGAGGACAGGCACTTTGAGGAAGTACTGGACCTGTGGACCCATGCTAACTAGGGATGAAGAAATGAAGGATGAGAAGATTCCAAGAGAAAACTTCATACTCAACACTATGGTCTGGGTTTCCCTGGTGGCGTGAGGAGTTGAGCACTGCACTATGGGGCTTCTACAGCCACTGCAGTGCGAGTTGGATCCTCGGAAAGGAGCTGACCCACATGGTGCAGCAGACCTCTCCTGCCTCGCCCGCTGCTCCCCTCAGCAGTGTGTTTCAGTAGATCCGCCTGTTCTGCTCCCCACGCTGTCTCTGGTGATTCCTGTCACTCCCCTGTGCCTCTGGCCTGTACCCCAGTTCTTGTATGCATAAATAATATCTTTTAAAATAAAAATTAAAAAATCGTGGTCTCCAGACTTCAGAGTGATTGCAGCATGGGCTGTTTGAAGAACAAAGCAAACACAGAAAATCCCCACAAAGACATCTTCAGTCAGGAGACCCATTCGCATATTGGAGGGAGTAGTTTCTACCCAACTTCACGAACAGCTTTGTGAAAAGAGAAGTCAGCCAGCACTGGGTCACCGGAGCACTCTTGTGTCTATCTGGTCAGACACAGAGGCAGAGGCACAGCTCTGCTGGTCAGCACCTGCTGGAATCATTTCGGACCTGCCTTATACTTGGCCATGTGTCTTGGCAGAGACCTGAGAGGAGGTCCCTAAGGAGTTTGTATTTTGATTTTTCTCTCTACGTGGGAGAGGGTTATTGAGTTCTTAGCAAATAGAAATTAGCCCTGTTTGGACAGTCTCAAGACGTTGCCTATGAAAAGTAACAGGAATGGTGGAGTTTCCCTGCCATACTAGTCTTATTCTGTACCAGGGACAGCCAGCTGTACTAGCGAAGCTGCTCTCAGCCCCAGCAGGAAGGACTGGCTCCTGCTAAGGAGAAGTGGGGGCATCCAGCGCAGTGGGGGTCTGTGGGGCAGGGGGGTCTTTGCAAATACCCAGTACATGAGAGTACAACAGTAGTTACAAAATCAGCCTGCCTCCCCTGTTTCCAACAACTTTTTGAAGACAGGCTGACACTATATATCTAATACTATAAATTTTGTGTTCCCTTTAGCCAGGAAATCTGTCCAGAGATATATGATAAATAAATAATACAGGGTCTGGAACTGTCTTCATTTCAGCCTAGTTTCTCATAAAAACAACAACAACAACAAAACACCTGAAAACAGTATTCATTTCCAGTAATTGGAGAGTGAATGAGTAAAGGATGAGAGTCAATAAAATACTATGCATCTGTTAAAAAATCCTGTTATAAAACTTATTTCTTGATATGAAAAGATATTCATAACATTGCTTAGAAAAAGCCACAAACATGATGGTACAGATTGAACCACTAAGTGATTGCATATTTTGGTGAGATTATGCATCATTTTCCTCCTTGCCTAGCTGCATTTTATGATTTTTCTCTGGCATTTGCCACATTTTTCTTTAAAAAGGAAAGAAAAGAAAAGCAAATTGCCTATTGATTCTTGTGAAAAGCAGAAATCTCTGTGACACTTCTTGGTGTGTGTGGAGGGACTGTGGGGTAAACGCAGAGGGAGCAGGAGAAATGAGAGCCTTTCCGTTAGAGAAGTGGCCTGGGAGGGCAGGATCACAAGCTTAAACTGCTATTGCAAAAGACTCCCGATCCAGTGACGTAAAGAACACGAATGCGTTTGTCCTCTCTGTCCGCCGGGAGGATTCTCGGGCAGTGGGCAGTGCCATCCATTCCTGGCTCCGCACTCTCCAGCACCCACCAGGCCGTTGCCTGCAGGGGGAGGCTGAGTGGCTGTCACGTCTGGCAGGAGGATGGAGAAGCCACCACAATGAGAGGGCTGCACACCAGAAGAAGCCATGCCCCCGACCCCAGGGTGAGCATGAGGGCAGATTAGCTCACATCACCGTAAGAGCCGCTGGCAAATGGAATATGCCTGGACAGCCTCGTGCCCGGACAGCCACGTGTCTGGCTTCTATTCTGCTCCTGTGGCAGAGTAGCAGAGAGGATTTGGGGGGACCAGCCACAAGCTGACCTGCCGGTGGTCTGTATGCTGAGGAGGGTCACAGTGAGCAGTGAGGCAAGAAATAAGAGCAGAGAGAGAAAGTGGAGGGAGCAGAAAGCATCGCCTCTGGGATCTCGCAACGAGCGTTTCCTGTTGAAATGTCCGATGATGGTTCCCAGCACATAGATGAGGCGTGCTAAGTGTTGCTGATGTGCCAGCTGCACTCCTTTCTGTGCTGCTCAGGAAGTGTTAGAAGCCAGGTTGCTGTGACATTATGAGGACGCAGCCCCCATGGCTCTCGTCTGGATGCCTGCACTGGCCTCTGGATGCCCCATCTCACCACCCAAGCAAGTATCCACTCCACAGCAGAAGGACCTTCTGAAACTGCATACAAGCACCTGTCTTCTCTGCTTACAGCTCCTCACAGGCTTTTCAGTGTTCTCAGGAGAAGATGTAAAACCTTCACCTTGACTCACCAGGCGCTCTGAAGACGACGGCCCCTGGGCCCTCCGCAGCGCTTCACATTGCCATCTCCAGCCACAGCAGTTATATGGGCTCAGCCTTCCCCTGAGTCAATAGCCTTCCCCTCCCACCGCAGGGCCTTTGCACCGGCTGTCCTTCGTGTTCTCCTGGACAACTCCTCATCCTGCAAGGTCTTTGGGTGAACATCACTTCCTCACAGACATGCCTGCCTCCCCGAGCCACACAGCCCCTGTGCTACACATGTCCACGCCCCTTGTGCTCTCAGACGCCTGTGACATCCTCATGTCATGATGTGTCCCTTGCTTGGCAAGGGCTTGGATCATCTGTGGACAGGATCCAAATATGTCTTGCCAGACCTGGGGTTACATGGCTGAGTCGGAAGCCTTTGGCCTCGTTGGCATGGTGCAGTTGGTTCAAATGATGCACTTTTCAACTAGGTGGGGGTTCTCTGGGGAAGGGCTGCCAGCCTGAGGAGAAACTTTCCACAGAGAACAGGAAAAAGTGAGCAAAGCCTTCACTGACCTTGAGGGAGAAACCTGAGTCTTACATCTTGAAGAAGCTGAAGTAGGGTTCAGATATTTCAGAAGGTGCAAAAAATAAATATATCTGACCTTGTTTTGGAGCATTCTGACCTCTGGGTTAGACTGGTATGCAGCTGTCACTTCCTATTTATAAATTAGTGGGGCGAGGGGAGAAGAAAGGGTTCCGCAAGGTAGGGGGAGCACTGAAGGGCGATGGCAAGTCTGTGGGAGCCAGAGAGAAGGGAAGAAGTGAGGAAGAATGCTGGCTGCCAGCACTCAGCATTTTGTCCATTTAAGCAACGGTTTTGATGCTCAGCCACTTTTGACCATGGGAGGGGCAGGCAGTACAGAGACGGGATTGAAAGCTCCAGGCTGTGGCTGCACGGAGGAGGAAGACCCTGCCCTTATGGGGGAAGGTGACGCTGAGAGAGTGAAGTTGAGCTGGGCCTCAAAAATTTCAGAATTTTTCAGCCAAAATGGTGGGGGAGAGGACTCCAGAAAAGGGACTAACATGAGGTTAAACAATCCCAGACAGGGGCCTCCCTGGTGGCGCAAGGGGTTAAGCACCACACTGTGAAGCATCCGCAACCACTGCAGCACCGAGTTCGATCCCAGCCAGGGAGCTGACCCACATGGCGCAGCAGACCTCTCCTGTCTTGCCTGTTGCTCCCTTCAGCAGTGTGTTTCAGTCAGTCCTCCTCTTCTGCTCCCCACTCTGTCCCTGGTGACGCCTCTCACCCTCACACCTCTGGCCTGCACTCCAGTTCTTAAATGCATAAATAAATAAAATAAATCTTAAAAAAATAAATACAACCCAGATCATCCGGGCGATGGTGAGGAAGGAGGACGTGGGTGCACCAGGAACCCAGGCTGGAGGCAGCGAGAGACAGTGATGGGGACGTTCACTGAACATTCCTGTGCTGGGCACTGCGTGTCCGCGGGGCTGGTGATCTCGGCCGGGACGCAGTGGAGCCAGGCTTCTGAGTCAAGGTCCTTGACTCCACACCTTAGCACCAGCCACTCCACGTGCTTGGGAGCTGTCGATCCCACCAAGCTCCCGGGAAGGAAGAGAATTTGGGAGATTTTACCTTTGAAAAATGACCCATCACACTATGCTCTAAAAAGATGATTGTATCGGAACGTGCCGGATGACACAGGTCAGGAAACGGGATGCTGCCCCACCATCAGGAAAGCCGTCTCCTCAGGGAGCCAAACTCACCTGTGTGCCAGTGGCAGGCGAGGGCTGTTGCCACACAAGGAGGCGAATATGAGTTCTAGAGTCTACAGCAGCGCCTACCTGGGGGACGGGGACGGAGCCATGTTTGCTAGAAAGAAGGTAGAGCTGAGGTGTCCAGATCAAGGATTTTCATTGCCCCTTTGCAGTAAAACGATTCA
The DNA here is from genome assembly GCA_019455555.1 of Galemys pyrenaicus. Classification (NCBI taxonomy): domain Eukaryota; kingdom Metazoa; phylum Chordata; class Mammalia; order Eulipotyphla; family Talpidae; genus Galemys; species Galemys pyrenaicus. Next base: position 3,846,962 of record JAGFMF010011614.1, on the reverse strand, counting down.
TTTTTCCTTCGAATATACTCATTTGAGTATCCCCCAACCGGTGCTCTGGCCTGACCGTATGGCAATAACGTCTCATGGCTCTCATTTGTTAGGGTGAGGTCATTCTGGAGTCACGGGCCCAGATGCATCGTGACTGGCACCCATGTCAGAGAGGGAAAAGAGTCGCAGGCACATGTGCCGGGGACAGAGCCACGCAGGGCTTGGGCCGCGCCCAGGTCGGGGCAGAGGGTGGGCGGGCGCAACCACAAGCCCAGGAATGCCGAGGCCGGCCGAGACGACCGGAAGCGGCTCCCTCCAGCCTGCAGAGGGAACGTGGCGCCTTGACTTTGGACTCCAGCCTCCAAAACATTGAGGGCACAAATTTTGGTGACTTTAAATGCCCTGCTGTGTGTCATTTGTCCCAGCAGACCTAGGGGAGCAAGGGCAGCTGAGGAACCAGAAGCCACGCTCCTTCCTGCACCTGCCAGATGGTGCGGCGCCCACAGCCAAACTCTCGAGTCTCACCAGGCTGACAGCCCTTCACGGTGTCTCCAGCCCCCTTCGACACTTACCGCTGCGCGATCTCAGCAAGGTTTTCTGTTGTCAGTAGCTCAGATTCTCACCTGCAAGGTGCAGCTGATGACATGCTTGCATGAGGCTCAGATCGGGTCTGGACGTGCCCGAAGAGGTTCTATGTCCGAGAGCCGTCTGTGATTTGGATGCCACCTGCCGCGAGGCGGTTTGTTCAGAAGCAGTGGTGCGAGTTGCCAAGGAATGCAGAGACGCCACAGCCGTTGGATCCCAGACATCTCCCTACCAGGTTCCGCGAGGCCCATATCAAATGCCAGGGCCCCGAAGACGGCCAGAGGCACCATTTGTCTTTCCCAGACCCGGCCCCTCCTGCAGGTCACAGGAGAGAGCGGCTCGGCACCAGCTCCGAGCCCACGCTGGCGGCAGGGGGAGCTAGGAAGAGGCTGAAGTGCTCTCTGGGGGTCCCACCCTCCATCCTCGTGGCCTGCTCTGGTTTCCTAAATCTTAGCGCCCCCTAAATCCAGCCCTTGTCTGTGGAGCAGCCCCCCCTCCTGCTCTCCTGACTGGCTTACACAATAGAGACGCAGAAGCTGAGCAAGCAGCTCACTTTTATTTCTCGCCACTTTTATTTCTCGAAGTACTGGCTCCCAGGAGACTGGGCGCACTTGAGGTCAAAACGGGGTGTATGACCCTTCCCCACCTCAAAATCAGGTCTGCCCACCTGGTGGGTAAGTCAGGCCTGGTCGTTTGCCCTCCTCGCACTGAGCGTGGGGTCCCTGGTCTTCATCTGGGAGGGTCTTTGACAGTGAGTGGAACGTGCTGGTTCCCTTCTGTTGTTTTTCTGCTCTTTGGGGCTCTCCATCTTAGAGTTCTCAGAGCCAGTGAGTCACCCGGGGAGCCCTGAGACACCCTGGTGAGGAAGGGGCACCCAGCTGAGTGCAGCCTCAGCCTACCCCCCTCGGTGCTTGACATGTGACTGAAGCTATTTGGACCCCCAGCCCAGCCCCCACCTGAATGCACCAGGATAACCCCCATCAGTGCCATTTGGGGCAGAGGAATTGCCCAGTCAGGGCCTCCCTGGTGGCGCAGTGGGTTGAGCGCTGCACTGTAAAGCATCCACAACATAGCAGCGCAAGTTCGATCCCCGGCCAAGGAGGGACCCACTTGGCACAGCAGACCTCTCCTGCCTCGCCCGCTGCTCCCCTCAGCCGTGCACTTCAGCCAATCTGCCTGTTCTGCTCCCCTCTCTGTCTCTGGTGAGTCCTCTCACCACCACCCCCTCTCTGACCTGTACCCCAGCTCTTGTGTACATAAATAAATCTTTAAAAAAGAATTACCCAGTCAAGCTCGTCCCAAATTTCTGGCTTACAAAAGCCATGAAATATTATATAATATGTTGTTTTAAGCCACTGAGCTTGGTGCAGTGTGTTACTCAGCAGAAGACAATCACAGCAGCCCCCCCCACCCCCCGACCCAGGTAGAGATCCTGGCACCTGAGAACAAGAGCCAGAACTCCAGTCACGGGCAGGCACTCCTTGGAGGTGCTTCAGGTGAGGCTGGCGCCCAAGGAGAGCCTCTGCTAGTGTCATCTCCCCCTAAAGCCCTCCAGCGGTTACTCCCTGTTTCCCCTGTACCTCCCCAACCCTAAGCAGCCTTGACTTTCCATTCGCTGTTCTGCTCCTTGGTGACATTCCCCAGTGGTCCTGTGTCTGGCTCCATCCACTTGGCATGCGGTTTCCTGGCAGGCGTCCATCGGCACTTCGTCCCTGACATGCTCAAATAGCGGTCCCCTCTCGGGATGGGCCGCATTTTGTTTACTCTACAAATAAGCTTTCCTGTCTGTCCACGCTGGGTTGTGTCCGCGTTTTGGCTGCCATCAGCATTCATCAACGCATTCTTTGTGTGGACAAGGGTTTTCATCTCTTTGGAGGATGTACCTAAGAGTGGAGCTGCTGGGTCATGAGGCAACGCCACTGTCAACGTCGTGGTTCAGGAATTTGCAGCTTTGGGAATAGGAAAGAGAGCCGTGCTGAATAGCCGCCTGTGCGCATGTGTATGTACACGTGTGTGGGGTGCCTGTGAGTGTGCGTGTGTTCTACAGACTTGTGCAGGGGCAGTGCTGTAGAGATGGGAGCCACTTTCGAGGGCCATTTTCAGAATAGTTTCTGGCCCATCAGTTCCTGTGACCCTGAAATTTCTGCCTGTCTTTTCCCTTGTCTGAACGTCCTTTGCGGGGTGATGGGCCTCAGATCTTCAACCAATTAGAAGACTCTAGCAAAAGTCAACAAATGTGTGCTGTGAGAGGCCGTAGCTGACAGGCTGTCCAAGGTAGGGGCCTGTGCCGGTCGTGCCAGTGGCCACTTGAGTTCTGAGCCTACCAGACGCAGAGCCGGTAACGTGTGACTGACTGTCGCGCAAGTCCGCTGGCGCGTGTTGGAGGAGCGGTGTCACTGGTTGTCATCAGGGCCTGAGCAACCCAACTAGGGCTTTTGGTGGATGGTGGGGGCAACCAAAGGTGGGGCCACGGTGGGGGCAGATGACTTGTTATATTTCAGGACAAGGCTAGGTGATGGCCGGCTACTGCCGGACCCCTCTCTGCCCCCATGTAGCAGTCCCTGACACCTCCTTCTGGGGCCTTCTCCTTCTGAATTTCCTAGTCACGCTTGGCATGAAGGGAGCCATTCAGCTCACCCCTGTGGACACCTGGCCTGAATGCAGGTCAAGGAACCATCCCCACACCCTGCAGTGCCAGGTGTCCATCACCCACACACACCGCGAAGGCCCTGTATGCTTCTCCACTGGAAATTCGGCCCTTTGGGAGAGTATTGGAGACGCCCGTAGGGTCCTGATCGGTCTCCACGCTTTGGCTGTCCAGGCTCTCCTTGAGAGCCTTTTCTCGCCAGCACCAGTGCAAAGCCTGCTATCCCTGGAGTCGGCTGCTGCGTCCAGAGTGAGCGCCCCCTGACCAGAGGCACGTCCCTTCCCAGCTTACGCGTCTGTGACATGCTCAGCATGCCCTCCGGGTGTCTCCATAGGGCTGACGGGGCTGTGGGATCTGGTGGGCCTGTTTTGTTTTTCAACGCAGTCTCAGACCTCTCTTCACTTGCTGATTTTCCTGTGCTCCTCTCTCCCTGGCCTGGCAGGGCCTCTGGCTCTCAGGCAGGAGTTCTCTTCTCTGTCCCCACCGACTGTCTCCCAGGGCCTCCCATGGCTCAGTCCAGCTCAACTCCGAGGGTCTTGGAGTGGGAGCCCCCGGGACCGAGGCGTTGGGGCAGGTGGGCAGCCACGTGCTTTGTCTCTGAGTCTGGGTGACACGTTCTGCCTCTGCTTCCAGACCTTGGTAGCTGCGCCCAAGATCTCCGTAGTCCTGGAAGAATTGGGCCCTTTGCGTCTTGTGCCTCATGCCTGGGGCTGGGGTCACTACCCGGGTCCTCCATCTCCGCACCGCAGGTGGGCCCGAGAATTAAAGCGTCAAATCTACCCAGAAAGAAAGTCTCGCCATGGCAGTTTTGAGAGAGAAAACCCTGTTACTAAGTGTGTGAAGATTCTTGCAGAGCCGATAAGATTCACTCTATTGAGCTGTTTGTCAGGGAAATAAATTGATCAGATCACATCGTGCCATCAGACCAGTGTTACCGCGCCGATGAGCTGAGAGCATCCCTCAGCGGCTAGGATGTTAACACCCGAAGTGCTACATCCTAAAATTTCACAATAAGCCACTGGATTGCTTTGGGGGATAGCTGTATTTTTTTATTGTCAAGAGCTGCAGAGCAGAAACTATTTCCCAAAAGTGCTTAAAATTGAAACCCTCTGGCCTCTGGACCCTGAAGGGGCAGCCCTGACCGGCACTGCTCCACCTGACCCAGCCTGGAACAGGGAACCAGCAAACAGAGGGTCAGAAGTGACACCTGTGACTGGTTTATTGTAGTCGCTTCCAGCCAAATGGACTTCGGCCCCCTTTCCTATGCAGAGGGAGCTGTCTAGTGTTAGAGCAGCCACTGAATCGCCCCTTCTCTGCCTGGTTTGCTTTCCTGGTGTCATCGGGGAGACAGGGAGCTTTCTAGGATGCTAGAAACTTGGGCAGACACAGTCCCCTGGTGGCTGGTGTAAAAACAGTGCTGACAGCCCTCCCCATGCCCCTGCAGTGAAATGTAAGGCTGGTCACCTTAGCCTCTCTCCAGCCCTCCACGCCAATACCACTCAAACCTTGCCCAAATATTTGCAGGCACACAATCCTGAACAAATACTGCCCATCGAATTAAATTGTTTGCAGGGTTTAGAATTCGATGCTGCTAGCTTCTCACCCACTTCAAGATTTTAAGTGCAATCAGCAAGCAAGCACCTTTGGGGGGTGGGGGTCTCTGCAACAGCCAAGTGGAGAGAGTGTGTGCACAGAACTTTTGGTCCATTGCAGTACCCACCCCCCCAACCTCCACCCTTTCCCGACATACCTAGCACTTGATGTGAGTCTATTCCATGCTAAAAATAGGATTGTTATCACAGCTCTTCTGCAGGTGGGAAAGAGACTGTCTACCTTTTTTCCACCTTCCTTCCCAAGTCCTTGAGTGCCAGATGGACAGGCACTGTTAGATTGGAACGTGTGCGCAGGGTGGGCTGGGAGAGAGCAGCACTCCACTTAGCCCATGGGGAGACAAGGCCAAGGCCGAGGGCTTCCCCACACCCCCATGTCAGCCTCAGGCTCCATCAGCAGCATTACAAGCAGCACTCGAGTATGTACAGAGCAGTTATCGTAGGATACTGTGGACTTTTGTTCTTTTGCTGCCATATTTGGGATAGCACTTGAAAACAAAGAGGGTTTGGTAAATGTGAGAAGGATGAGTTCTTAAATATTTATTCAATTCCTACTTTGAACAAAGCAAGAAAGGCTTGGTTAGCCACCGACTACTGGAACCACCTCTAGGAGTTAAGATGTAAACATAGACATGATACTATAATACTATCTGCTGGCTGCCTCTTAGCAGATGTAGGCTTATTTCTTATTCCTTCTAGAATAACTCTCTTAGCAAAGTAGCTGGAACAGGCATGCAAATGTACCCTGCTAATCCAATTGCCCCTTGTTCTTGGAGGAATGGATGGTGTGGGGGCAGGTCAGATAAGGAAACAGGTGCAGGTGTTTGGATTTTCTAGGAAGTATGAAAGTGATGTTTCCTCTGATTATAGTCAAGTAATGACGGTGAGGGATGTCTGAGGAAGTGAGCGCTGTGGGGAGTGACCAGAGAAATTCGGCTCGGGGCCTGTGGCATTCCTGCTTGATGCCCCCTGTGCTGAGGGGACATGTCTGTTGGTGAGGGGATTCGAGCAGCTCAGCCCCAGGAGGCCCAGCCTGTGCAGCTCAGGGATGCGAAGTGGCTCCAACTAACGGCCCCCCACACCTTCTGGAGAAGCACGCTGTCTATTTCTCACCCCTGACTAGACCACAAGCTCCTCCTTGCGAGGTGGTTCCAGTAGTCTGTGGCTAGCCAGCCTTTCTTGCTTTGTTCAAAGTAGGAATTGAATAAAGAGCCCATGGCCTCTGCCCTCCTCCCGGTCAGTCCTCCAGGGCCGTCGTGGAGGGCGGGTGTCTTAGTCTGCTTTTCCCGCTAGAAAGCAGAGTAGAGTTCAAGGACTCGAGGGGGGCCTTCTGTGGGGACTTTATTTGGGGACCCGAGGGATAAAGAGAAGTGGCAGGGGAAGCTGAAATGGGGATCCAGTGCAGCCAGCGTGCGGGTGGCGGCCCTGCTGGTCCCCGCTGTGAGAACAGGGGCGTCGTCTCCCTGGCAAGTCCGAGGAGCTGTGGCCTCCTCCGAGGGCTGCTGGAACGACATGCTACAGACCGGGGGGATGGGGGGTGGGCAGAAACAGACACTTGGCATCATGCTCCTCGGGCTGGAAGTCTGGGATCCGGTGTCTGCAGGGTTGGCGCCTTCTGAGGGCCAGGAGGGGGAGTCTCCCCATTCTTAGGCATTAGCTGGGCTCGCTCGGTTGTGGAAGCATCCCCGAGCGCTGCCCATGTGGTCACTGGGTGTTGTCCCATGTGTGTGTCCGAATGTCCCCGCTCTGTAAGGACGCCTGTGGGTGCCTGAGGTTAGGGCCCATCCTCAGGACCTCACCTTGATACGGTCACCTGCGAACACCTTATTTCCAAATCAAGTGTCATTCACAGGTGCGAGAGGTTAGGGCTTTGCCATCATTTTGGAGGACACAATTCAACCCATGCACTCCGGGCTGAGTCTGCTTCAGAACTGCCTGCCCGAGGGACCAGAGACGCACTGGCCCCTGACCCCGGCTCGTGCCCCCGGGGGCCTGAACTCTGCTCTTCCCCAGTCAGCGCTACCAAGAGTCTCTGGAACAGACAGGAGGACCTGGTCAAGGAGCTCTGAGGGTCGAGCTGCGGGAAGCTGGGGGGTGAAAGGTTCAGAGAATATGCGATGACATGAAGCGATACAGTCATCCCCTTCCCCACGTTCTGTGGCTTCGCTACATGGTCAACTGAGACTCAAAAATATTATGTACGATGAGATATTTTGAGAGACATGACATCTCATTACTTTGTGACACTATCTTGTTAGAGTTGTTCTTTTTTATTATTCTTGCTGTCCAACTCTTTCTGCGCCTAAGTGATAAATGAAACTCCATCATACGCGTAATTGTGTAGGCAAAAAGCAGTATGTAGAGTTCGGTGCTGAGGTCTCAGGCCTCCACAGGGCCTTGGCACACACCCAAGGAGAAGGGGCCACTGCATCTGTCCGGGGCACATGCTTCTCTGATGCCTGCTCGGGCGCTGCTGGACTCCTGCTTGTCTCCACCCCTGGCTCGGAGCTCCACCAGGCCGGCTTCCCACTGGGCTTTATCTGCTGTCTCCCTGTCAGCAGCAAGTGCCTGGTCCATGAAAGCGGCTAACTCATCTAAGGAATCAAGGGGTGTGAGGGTGCGTATCCAGCCCTAACATTTCCTTTGGTATTTGCAGACTTGAGGTAGCGCCAGAAGCTGCTTAAGTGAAATAGAGGAAAATCAGCTTCTCGCTCCTGTCCTCTCCCATGCAGTTCAATTGCTGGGGGAGGCTCTGCTGCCTGACCTCTGATGCCCCCGCTCTCACCCTGCCACCTCCCCTTCCTAGCCCTCGAAGGGTGGAGGGACAGCAGGACGTTTCGCTGTTGTTTTGCACTGACTGAGGTATCTCAATTACTGTCTTTTGGGTGAACCCACCTTAAACCTTATACTGCGTCTTTTCGGTGTGGTAATTAGCTGGTCCCTTTGGACAGGATGCGGATGGAGCTGCAGGAAACCAGATTGCTGTCACAAGGTTACTGTGTGCTACCGTCACCACTGCCTCCCTTATTTCAGCACGGCTGTGCGGGGAAGAAGGAGAGGTCATCTGCAAAGTGCCCATTTAAATGTAATTTCGGAGCATCTGTCAGCGCTGAGTGCTGCATTAGGTACTAAGTGTACGGAGCGTGTTCAACTGGGATTCTAACGAGGCTGTGCCGAGTCGCTCACCGCTGTGTTCAGACCCGGTGAATGGGGACACCGTGACCTGCCCCCGGGAGTCACTCGTTAAGAAAAGTAGGAATAGAAATCTGTTCTGTTCTGACCCCAAGCACCCGCCCGCGCTGGCCTGGTGGGCTGGGCCCGGCCGTGCTCACAGGCGGCTCGACCCCACACCTGCTGTGGTGGTCTGTGTCCTACCGTCCTCAGGGTGTCTCTGGACTTGTGGAGACCTGGCTGGCTGCGTGCCCGCTCTCTGTCCTGCTCACTTTGCACTTGGGGGATACTTACATGGGCACCCCATGGTAGCCGCAGTGGGAGCGATAGGCTCTCAGGGTCCCTGCCTGCCTGCAGGTATGGATGGCGGCAGGTATAAGCCTTCCCACCGCACAGGACACCAGTGGAGAGAAGGCCCTGTGTTTGGAACAGCCACCTGGCCTTACTTCCCCCCGCCCACCCTCCATGTCCACGGGTTGGGGGGCTAGAGTCCGTGTGTAAGGTAAATGAAGTGTATCAGCTTGTTCTGCCCTCCCGCCATTAGCATCAATGAGAGACACCTGCGGCCCTGCACGCATGCCGGATGGCAGGCCCCCGAGGTAGGGTGTGAGCATGCGCAGGTGGGCGCATCTGCGCAAAGAGACTGGGCCTACAAGTTAGCGGCACGGGACACCGGGAGCAGCCGAGGTGTGGCAGTGAGTGTGGGAAGTGCGGTGGGGTACACTGGAGAACGCCATGAGAACAGCTAAGACAAGAGGCTGCTTGAGCCGATGATGACCCGACCGGCCTGGGATGGTCGCAGGACACCGTGGAGGAGACCTCTGTGGACCCCCAGGAGGTACTGGGAGGCTGGGGCGGGCGGCGGCAGACGGTGGCCGTGGACAGCACCCTCTCTGACCCGGTCCTCCCCTGGGATGGGCACCCACGGACGGGGCAGCAACTGTGTCCTCCTTGAGTGGTCCTTTAGGGCCAGCCCCGCACTGCTAACTGATTAAGGGGTGTGATGCCAGCAAGGGGCACAGAGCAAGTTCTCGATGATTCGAGCAGACGCGTAAAGGAAGGTGTCCTGGAGCCTTCAGTGGCGTTTTCATGCTTTCATCATCAGAGGCGCCCAGGTACACAGAAGGCAGGGAGGCCGGGGGATCAGGAGGCGGGCAGACATCCTAGTCCCCCACGTATCTTCACTCTCTGGGCTCTCTAGTCTCTTCTCTCTGCCTCTGCCTCTCCCCTGCTCTGCTGCTTTTGTTCTGCTGGCGTCCTTGTGACGCCGCCCTTATACGCCCGTGTCCAAACCCAGGTGCGCCCACCTGCACATGCCCACCTAGGCACGCGTGCAGCACCGCAGTGTGCGTCATCACACCAATGGCGGGAGGGCAGAAAAGCCTGATCACTTTTCTCTGACCCTACAAGGGGTAACTAACTGTGGAGGAAGCTCGGATCCACACGCTCTTGAGATGTTAGAAACTTCTGGAGGCTGCTGAGCCACACCAGGAGACAGTGTACTGCTGCCCTCAGGACCCATCACTGAATTTTAACCAAGGCCGACGTGGTTCCTTCTCCATCACGCTTGTGTCTGTTTCTGAAGCCCGTTCACGGCGACATGTGGCTTTGCCGCTTCCAGGGCGTCTTCCTTCCGTGCCGGTTGTTTCTTGCATGTTTATCTTACTGCGCTTACACACAGATCCGAGACATTCTCTAAAATAGCTGTTTTAAGAGAACTTGGAGACACAATGTGAGATAAAATCCAGACGAGTATGTTTTATCATTTGCGTTGGATGCACTGGGACCCTTTTTCTTGGGCTCCACTTGTCTAAAGGTGGTTCCCCCACACAATTGCTCCTCAGAGCATCTGGGAAGCTTTTAATAGATACGGCTTCTGGCCATGACCCCCTCCTCCGGCAGGGGGAGGCCACGAGCCCTCTCCTCTGACTGAGAGATCTGCTTCTGGGTCCATAGGGGGATTCTGATGCACGACCAGGTGTGGAAATCATCCACCTGAGCCACAGCCTCCATTTGACCCCCGCCCTATTACCCTAGGTTTGTCTTTTAAAGATTTATTTATGCATACAAGAACTAGGGCACAGGCCAGAGGTTAGAGGAGTCATCGGAGACAGAGCGGGGAGCAGAAGGGGCAGATCGACTGAAATGCACTGCTGAGGGGAGCAGTGGGCGAGGCAGGAGAGGTCTGCTGTGCCATGTGGGTCCCTTCCCTGGCTGGGGATAGCTCCATAGTGCTGTGCCTTAACCCCTTGTACCACCAGAGAGCCCCAGCATTTCATTTTCTTTGGGGAAAAGATAAGTACTTAACATAGAAATCAGTGGTGTTTTATTAGCAGAGTAAAATCATGGAGTACTTGGTTATTGCCATCTGTGGGGGTAGGGGCTTTTTAAGAATGATTTTACTTAGTGTAAATCCCATTAATGAATTACTGCACATCCTCTTGTTCTAATGTTGAGGCAAATGAAGGGAAAGGAGGTTGAAGAAATTATTTTGGTAACTAGTTCAAGTGACCACGTGGACGGTGTTAGGACGCCAAGAATCCAGCGCTGGAAGAATGCCGAGCCCAGAACCACCAACCGAGTTTGCCAGCTTATAAACGATATTAGACAAACCAAAAGTGCTGCTTTCTTAAGTATTTGAGCCCATTAAGTCTTTTTGTCTTGTCTTTTTTTTCTCTTTTTCGAGTCAGGGCTCACAGAAATGTCATACTTATAAATCATATGGTTTATGGCACTTACTGTATCCAGCTAGCCATGCCCATAAGCTGCACTTCTGTCGGGGTTGTCATAAATCATTCAGACTGTTAATAGTAACAGTGGCTTAATCATGCCCATGCTTCTTGTTGCTAATACATAGTATAACAAAAATAGATGGAGGTGTGAGGAGTGTGCTTTCTGGAGTTTGCTAAATTTGGGTGGACTGGAGGCAGGGACCTGGAAAGCCCAGTCCATAAATGCCTGTGGGGGTTAATGACGGTGGTGCCACTCCATCACCGCGACTTGCATGGTTTTTTTTTTTTAATGCATACAAACTGGGTACAGGCCAGAGTTGCAGGAGGTGAGAGGACTCACCAGAGACAGAGTGGGGGGCAGAACAGGCAGATTGACTGAAATGCACTGCTGAGGGGAGCAGCAGGTGAGACAGGAGAGGTCTGCTGTGCCATGTGGGTCCCTCCCTGGCTGGGGATCGAACTCGCGCTGCTGTGCTGTGGATGCTTCACAGTGAGGCGCACAACCCGCTGCACCATCAGGGAGGCCCCCCTCGCATGCGTCTTTATGAAACATTTGCCTTTATCTTTCCAGAGCCCTGTGGTTGGCACTCAGGCCTCCCTAGTGTCCAGAAAGCTGGGCAGACCCAAGTCAAGAGCTTCCTCCCCCTTTCCAGCCTCCTTATGGGCCTGGCTGGACTGGCCAGTCTTGCTTGTTCCTGCAGCCCGCCTGCGCTTCACAACCCAACCCGGAGCGCATGATTTCTCCTGTGCTTGATTGGAAGTGAGAGAGCCTGGGATGGGAGCAGCCTCAGGCTGCACATGCGAACTTCAATCATTGGTAAAAAGGGAGCCGAGAAGCTGGATGGTCATTAAGCTCTGCAGAGGGGAATTTGCCATAAATTCCCAGCCTTTTCAATAGCTTGGCTTTATTAGGGCCTGAGTCAGTGGCATTTTTCTTCATTTCCTAACCTAGTGCTCACACAGGGATTTTTGCTTGGTAATGTTTCGTTTTCTCATGGTGGGAGCTGAATTAGAGGAATACCAGTGAGACCTGGAGGGAAGGGGAGAGGGAGCGCCACAGTCCCTTCGGAAGCTCTACCTTCTCGGCCCAGTTTTTTGGGACTCCAAGGCCACAAGGGGCAACAGATGCACCAGGTTCTCCTCCGTTCCAGGTAAGAGCAGCATGGTGAGGTGAGCACTGGCCACATGCTGTAGGCTTCACAGAATCAGGCAGGCCTTGCCAACATGAAGAAAATATCGTTTAAACTATTTCTGATATTGGATTGCTCCTTTTTTTCTAATAGGTTGGTGTAGCAGGCACTCAAGGGAGAGAAGTAGGAACATTTGTCAGGGTGTGGTCTGTTATTAACCTGTGAGTCGGTTAATTTGGTCACCTACGGATCAGATGGAATTCACCCAGTTCCGTCTTATCTGTGTCTCCAGGACTGAGGCAGCCAAAGTCAGTGAGCCCCGGGTCCACCGGTGGGGGCCGCTCTGGTAGGAATCTGATGTCAGACTAGACACAGGCTTGGCAAGAGTTTGGGGACAATCCACAGAGTCCTGTGACATTTTGGCAAGGAGTTGATCTTGCAAAGAATTTGGCACCCTGAGGACTCTGTATTAGAGCTTAAAATAATTTGGACGGGCTGGTTGGTGGGGAGTGCTGGGAAGGAGGGAAGATGTGCAGCCAGGTCAAGGGGCTTCTGCCACATCTGGCTGGCCCAGCCTTCTCGAGGGCGGTGGACCATCTGCATGGGTTTGGGGCGAGAATGTTGCAGCTGTAGAATTGCCCCTTTAGCCTCTGCAGAGGAGGTCCTGGCAGGCAGTTGTCTGCATGGACCTCACTCAGGCATCTTGCAGGTTTGCCACGCCCCATCTGCCCAAGGAGAACACTGGGTCTCCTCAAGGTGAATTTCTGCCTTGACTTCTACCAAGTGCAGTGTCCGCACGGATCGCGCGTGGGTGTTCTCCACACTGGTGATCTTCCTAAGATGATGTCTGTGACAGCTTAGCAGGGTTTAAAATATTCCTTCTGTCCAAGTAAGTTTCATCACTGTTCTCTTTGTCACTTCTTCATCTCGTAGCCCTGGGTCCCAGCTCCTCTCTTCTCCCACCCCATGGTGTTTGACATTTACTTAAGTCTCTAGCCACTTAGCATCTAAGTTTCAGACTGACTCCTGGAGATAAAATTAATTCCTATATTTTTAAGTGTTACTGATGAGTGTTGAAGGAACCCTTTGACCTAAACCAGGTTATGACATTGAGCATTGTAAATGTTATTGAAGAAACAGCAGCACCACTGCATGGGCACTAGCTAGACCAAAAGAGTGAGAGCAGGAGAAGGCAACAGGAAGGCACAGAGGACAGACTATGCCAGGTCCGATTCTCAGGATATCCGATTTTTCAAGTTACAACTTGGGACAATGTGTTTCTAGTAGTAGAGGCAATAAGACAAACCATTTTATGTTTGGACTGTCCCAGAACTTCGAAGGGACTGAGCACTCCATCTTGACGTGTAGAACAAGAAAAGCAGAGAGAGCCATGGCATTGATAGCTCAAGGGAAACAGAATTTAGTTTCATTGCTGCCTCTGAGATCTCACTAGTCTGAGAGGGGTTCAGAAATGGGAGCCTTACTCTGTTGGATGATTATTTAGGGAAGTCACATCCCAGCGTAACTCTGACTCCTTTTCAAGTAAATGATTAGAAAAAGATTCAGAGTGATTTCCGGCCAGCTTTATGGACCAGCTCTCCAGGCTGCTAATGTTCGAGAAGCCTGGGAAAGAAGTAATTAAGGACACTTGCTGTAGATTGCTGTTGAGTCTTGCTTCTGGGCACATTCTGCGCTTGAGAATGAAATTGGAATTTTAAAAACACAATCAACATCTCTGTTATTTTCCAGCTTCTGCCCAAACCCCTGCGTTTCTGTCTCTCCTATCCTTGGAAATGAAATAGACTCCTTGGTTACTTATGGCTCCAAGTCATTGTTCATATTTCCACTGAGAGGAATGTTAATTGCTCTTATGGAACAGAAATAAGAGGCACCAGGATTTTTCAGGAAAAGGGCCAACATTACATTGTTAATGTAAGATTTCTCGACATCACTCATAATGGACTGGGACACGCTATTGTGAATTTGGCATATGGAAAGCAATTATGTTAATGGATTGAATTTCAATATTACCTGACAAACTTTTTATTGAGTTTGGATCTTTCAAAAACTGGGGATAAAGTGTGCCTCTTTTATGTACATATTTCATGGTTGAAAAAACAAGCACTAGCCTCACATCTCATTAACATCATGGAGTCCTGGAGTTAGAAGGACACAGGAGATATGTCATTCATCTCTTTCATTGTAAAGAGGCACATATAAAATGCCCAGAGAGCTTGTACTGGCCTCAGATCTCAGAGTTTAAAGGTCAGCAGGACTAGTGCCTGGTTTCGGACTGTGGTGTTCTTTCTGCTTCACCCTACTGCACTGAGGAGCACACTGGCCAAATCTAGTTCTTACCTTAAAGACCATGGTTTGGGTGCCTTTCTCTAGTGGTACAATCTTCCAAGGATGCCATATTTTAAACTCTCCAAGTATCACTTTTGTTTGTTTCTGTCCTGAAAAATTTCATTACTCCATGTGTCAATTTCAATTAACCCAGCACAGACAGACCTAGAACTAGAACACTGATTACTCTTGGCAGGACCTGGGGGGTCTTCTAGGTCAACTTCTCAACAAGTCTCACGCCAAGGGAATGGTTCATCTTTTCCATCGGAGTGGGGCGGGGTAGTCTTGCCTAAGGTAGGAGTGGGTGGAATTTCTTCTTCTAATCAATTGGCCAGTGAGTCCAAGCTACTCCAAGCTTTGTTGGAGCAAAGACCAGAAATGAACCAAATGGGGAGATGGACTTTTGTCTCCATGCTTTCTTAGATGGCTTCAGGAAACCATGAGCAGAGCTCTTGGAGCAGGAAATCCTCTATGTGCCTCCCTTCAGGAGCTGGGTTAGGTTTCTCACTAGAAGAGGATCGGGATCTTGCTTGTTCTGTGATGATATGGAGTGAAGTAGTTTGGTGGGTGGTGCTTCTTGAACCCACCTGACAACTCACTCCTCTCCGTTTATTGTTCCTTCCAAGAAAGCTACATATGCAAAGAGCAAGGACCATAAGAGGAACACATGAGTGACACTAGAGGTGGTATCAGGACTTGACAAGAGCCCATGACCAGCCACTGTGCTTCCCTCCCCATGTCCCCAGGCCAGGGTTCTCCGGGAGAGCTGGGTTCGGACATCACATGCCTTCAACTTAGGCTGAAATCCATCTTTTGTTTCCTTCCCTCTGTCTCTCTACTGATTCTCACCTCTCACCCCTAATAGAGAGGGGATCTTTGAATTCTATTTCAAGGACAGACTGATGCAAAGCACACACAAAGAACTAGACAGTGGGTCTAACTGGTAGAGCAAGGGGTTAGTTAAGTCTCAGCACTATGAAGCTATCTGCAGTCACTGCAGCATGAGTTCCATTCCTGGGCAAGGAAGGGACCCACATGGTGCAGCACACCTCTCCTATCTTTCCCCCTGCTTCCCTCAGCAGTGGATTTCAGTCAGTCTGCCTGTTCTGCTCTCACTCTGTCTCTGGTGAATCCTTTCACTGACCTCTGCACCTCTGGCCTGTACCCAAACTCTTGTGTGCATAAATAAATAAATAAATAATTTTTTAAAAGAGCTAGACATTTAAGGTATGGTTGATGCCAGAGCATAGCCCACTGTTGGGCTTAAGGCCAGGTTGATTCCCAAGTTAGATTGTGAAATGGGAGAGAAGAGGGGATGGATGGGCATTTTCCCAGGTGACAAAGTCATAGTTTTCTAACTGATGAACATTAAGTCATGGAAAAGTTTAGTGAACTGAGTCTACAGCTCATGTTGTAGGGAAGAGAGAGGAGGTTTGGAAGGGAAGAAAGGGGAAGGGAAGGAAAAGAAAGGGAAGTGAGAGTAGGGCGAGAAAGGGAGGGAAGGAAGGGAAGTGGTTTTTTTTGAAGATTTATTTATTTATGCATACAAGAACTGGGGTGTGGGCCAGAGGTGCAGGGGCAGTGAGAGGATTCACCAGAGACAGACAGGCAGATCAACTGAAGTACACTGCTAAGGGGAGCAGCAGGAGAGGCAAGAGAGGTCTGCTGCGCCTTGTGGGTCCCCTCCCTGGCTGCAGGGGTCAAACTAGTGCGGCAGTAGCAGCAGATAGCCACTTGCACCACCAGGGAGGCCCCACAGTGTCCTTCCTGTTTAAAGCACAGTGACACAACACAACCATCGAAAGAATGTGGTATAATGAACACTGGGTTCTGGGCAATCAGAAATCTCGTGGAAAAGCAAAGAAGAAAATGGAGAGAAGACCAGAGTATGAACACAAAATCTTTTCTCTGTGCCCATGCCAGGATGTTGGGAAATAAATCAACAATTCCCTTCTTAGCAAAACATTGCCATTCATAGAATAAAGGCTTAGAGGTACACAGATTAATCCAATAGAAACTTCACATGAATTAATGTGAAATCAAAACTAGAAAAAGAATGTGATTTTTATTATTTCCTAATATGGCAAGAACTAGTAAACTAATGGCCATGACTTTGCTTAGTGAATTTCTACATTTTTCAACAATATTTTAATAAGGCAGATGATGGTGGGCAAGTCCTTTTACTTCCTTCAGTTATCAAATGAAAATTTTTGATTGGATGGTATCGTTTCAGACTCTAAGAGTTTGAGGGCTTGGAGTTATTTACAGTTGCATAAGCCGGGGTGATTGAAGTGGGATCTTATACTTTTGTGCTCAAGTGCAGGAGTTGAACACATGCTGATTGCTTTGGCGGATAAAAGGCAGGAGGAAGGAAGACCTAGCAGACATCTCTGGGGAGGAGAGGGAAGGTGGCATTAGGAAGGAGAGGCATTTCTACTTCAAGTTCCAGGGGATTTAAAAAGAGCATTTCAGCAATTATCTAGAGCTTAGTGGATCAGACCCTTGATAGAAGTAGATTTCAAGCCAACCAACAACACAAAGAACCCCAACTTGGGGGAAAAAGAAGGGGTTTTGCATATAACCCTTTTACAAAAGGTATTACCTGCTAAAGGCGGCTATAGAAATAATTGACATTTGGCAAGACTGTATTGATAGTTAAAATCTGTCTTGATATGTAGAAAAGCAGACTATGTTTTTATTATGTACACAAAGATATAACTCTCCTTTTTTTATTTTTCTTTGAATGAACCGTTTATTCTCTTACTAAAAATGTTTTCAAGTAAGGAAAAGGGTAAAGTCATTCGTTTTTTTTCCAGCTCTATTGGATGGGAGTAGATTTTTGATTTTCAGTTCCAAGAAAGGGCAAAGAAAACACATGCTACACGGTGTAATCCACAGTAGCATATACAAATTCTTAAGTACTTTTAAGGATTTACTTATGCATATGGTGTACAAGCCAGAGATGTGGGGTGTTAGAGAATTCACCAGTGACAGAGTGGGGAACAGAACAGGCAAATTCATGGAAACACACTGCTGAGGGGAGCAGCAGCGAGACTGGAGAGGTCTGCCGCACCACGTGGGTCGTGGCTGGGAATCAAGCAATTGAACTTGCCTGCAGTGGCTGCTGAAGGCTTTATAGTGCTGCACCTTGACCCCTGCGCCACCAGGGAGACCCTTTATGTCCTTCCTTTTGAAACATTCAAGGAGTAGCATCCGGATGCTGCTTCTGGATAGAATTGTGTTTATAATAACCATTTGTAAAGAAACAATGTTTTTATGACTGTAGCAAAGATAAGTATGGCAAAGCCACATACTGAATTTTATTCATTACTTTTCATCGTGTGCCAGATTAGGAATTAAGTTTAACTCTTCTAACCAAACTTGGGATCCATCAGTGAGGTTTTAATGAGAACCCCAAATTCTGGCCAGAAATTCGGATTTGTCTATGTATGATTTCTAATCACAGTTGCATTGTGCTCTCTCAGTGTAAGGATGACAGGAAGTAGAAATTGTTCTTAACCGACAGAAGAGGGTGATTGCAGTGATTATAATAGATGCTGGTAAAGATTACGGTACATGAACTAATTTAGTTTGCATTACAGAAACTATTAAAGCTGAAGTATTACATCTTAAATGTGTCATGTTTGTTAAAAATCATGCAGTACAAATACCTTTGAATGGGTAATTTTATAGAAACCATCTCCTATCTTTATTGACCTAAATTCTTGATGCTTGTTCACAAATCAGTACCTTAAAAAGCAGAATCCAACCACGTTCTCTTCTTTGCACTTTTAAAAATGTTCTTTTACTGTCACCCTCCCTCTCTCTCTCCCTCTCTGCCTCCTCTTTCTTTGTTTCTTTCCCTCCCCTCCCCTCCCTCCCTCCCTCCCTCCCCTCCCTGCCTCCCTCCCTCCCTCCCTCTTTCCCTCCCTCCCTCCCTCCCTCCCTTTCTTCTTTCCTTGAGACCTTTAAGAGCTTTTCTCTTTCTCCCTGGATATTTACATCCATGGAGTTGTATGTCGAGCCCTTCGTTTTGACAGGGGTGGAGGCACTAAGAAACCACCACATAGTCAGAGATCAGAGATTAAGAAAGACGAATCTTCACATTTTCCAAATACCTTGGTCTCCAGCTACTCTAATGGTGCTTGACTTTCTGCAGATGGAAGGCTGCCTGGGTATTGCCAAGAAGAGGCATTCTATTCAGAGCAGGGTCAGAGCTTGCTGCTTGTGGCTACTTTTTACTGGCAGGATGTCCTGACAGTTGGGGCTTTTGCAGAGTTTCCATTTGCTGGCTTGACTTAGCACTGGTTTAATCTGGAGAGCTTGACCTACTCGGCCTTTGCTCTCTTCTTACTTATTTCTCAGAATTGCTGCTATTTTTCAGTCACCCTTCCAAATGCTTTTTCTAAAAATTTTCCCAGTAAAACCAGAATCTTAATGATCCCCTCTGAAACAGATGGCCTTGGGCCACCTCTCACCCCCCTCTTCTTTTCCCAAATAAATTTTCCTCTTAACCAGACTTCCCTGATTTTCTGGTGTTTTATAGCATTGTACAAATTATGCAGCACTTAAATCACATGTAATTGCCATCCCTGCCAACAGGGCTTACTACCCAGGATGGAAATGGAGGAGAACCAAAAGCAACCAGAGAAGAATCAGTCATTCGAAAGGGGAACCAAGTATCTGCAGTTGACTGCCTGCTGTTGCGAAGGCTGGAAACTCAGACCAGCGGTTCTCACCCACCCCCGCTGGCTAATTCAGGGGCCTCGCTCTGGCCAGCTTGCAAGGGGGCACCACGTGCCTCTAGCTGGCGGGAGCAGCTGTCCAGTTCTTTGGGGACATTCATGGGCATGGGCACTGATCATGTCTGTGGAGGAGGCCAGGCGAGAAGGCCCCGGAAGGGCTTGCAGAGCCACCTCTTTCCGTGGAGAAAGCTGAGCATGAAACCCCAGAGTGTCTGATGACCTGGTGAAAGCATGTACTCAGCATGCCCTCCAGTGCTACCATGTTCAGAGCTTTCTCCCCGCCTTTAGAAGCTCCTTCCAGTCTTTCCACAACTTAAAGTTCACTCTTCCCATGTCTGAGTTACTGCTGTTTCTTTGACATTGTTATGTGACAGGGCAACTCTAATATAAAATGGGTTTCCCTGACTAGGTTCTCACCCGCACACTCAAAAGACTTATAATAAGCCCCAACTGCAGGTACATGTGACAAAAGTTATTAAAGGATTTTATTTTACAAGAGAAGGGGAATAAAATAGTAATAATACAAAGAGAAATCCGTAAATATCCTACCAGATCTTCCGAGCTGGAATGCAATGGCACGCTGAGAGCTGCCTCTGAATCAGGTGAGATGGCCCCAAAGGAAGAGAGAGCCCAAGGCTCACCTTTCTGGTTTTATAGCCAGCCTGGCTGCTTAACTCCACCCTCTGGTCCCAGTGATCCACTCTTCGATAATCATCTTATCGGATTTGTGGTTCTGGAATACCAGTGGTCTGGAGTGGGGGGTTGGAGTCCACACACCCATCTGTGCAATCCATTCAGGATGACCCCTCCCCCTAACAGTGACACATTACTTGGCTCTGCCTCTTGCAGGAGAAGGTGAGATCCTGAATAGCAGCTGTGGTGTCTTTTTTTTTTTTTTTTTAAGATTTATTTATTTATACATCCAAGAGCTGGGGTACAGGCAGAGGTGTGGTGGGGAGGAGTCATCAGAGACAGAGCGGGAAGCAGAACAGGCAGATCAATTGAAGTACACTGCTGAGGGGAGTAGCGGGTGAGGCAGGAGAGGTCTGCTGCGCCGTGTGGGTCCCCTCCCTGGCCGCCGGATATCCAACTTGCACTGAGTGGCTGCGGATGCTTCATAGTGCTGAGACTTTAATCCCTTGCTCCACCAGGGAGGCCCCAAGTATAGGTTTTAAATCAGTATGCCCCCTGTCCACATCAGAAGGGGACACCTGGACACACGTACAGAGAGATGACCGTGTGAGGGAGGGACAGCTGTCTACCCGTGAGCGAGCGAGAAAGCCCTCAGAGGAAACCAGTCCTGACACCTTGGTTCTGAACATCAAAACGGTGACAAAATAATTGTTTGTGGTTCGAGTGCCCAGTATGGTGCTTCCCAGGGGGCCCACAAGCTAACACAGTGGTCAGGGGGCTGAGTCATGTTGCCAAGGAGCTGGCGTTCTGTTCTTCTGTCTGGGCAGCGGGTCAGGGGCTCCTGGGGTGAGGGGTCCTTTGCTGAGTGAATACCGGTCAGCAGAACCCTCTGCCTTTTGGTCTGTAGCCCACTGACTCTGGTTGATGTTGGATTTGTAGATTCTTCTCACATCACTGGTTCTTTGTCATGTGCAACTTGCAGAACTGGGGTGAGCTCCCTGACAGAACTGTGGCCGAAGGCCTTGGGCCTTTCTTCCATCACACGTGGCTCCTGAGATGAAACTAGGCCTTGGAAGGGCACCACGAGAAGGCCGGGACGTTCCCACAGGCTGTCAGAAATCCCATAAATCCCTCCTTACCCTGGTTCCTCCCAACAGCAACCTGAAGGGACGAAAGCTCTTGGATCATCTTGATAGAGGCTGTATCCTAAATACTGAACATTTTTCTTCCCCAAGCTCATTAGAATATATGGAAGATTAGAAAAATCCAATTAAACAAGATCCCAAATGACATTCTCTTAATGTGTCTGAGTGTGGTATGAGGTAGGCCTGAGGAGATGGGATCTAAATTCTTTTCTGTTTGCATTCTTATGCAAACATCACTGCTTTATTTCACCTACCAAAATATCTTTTTAATAGACTTACAGCATGGTAAACTGCGTGCTGGTAAAATGGAGGTGATTCCCTGTCTCTCCTCTCTTCACTCTGGCAGAGAAAAATGCCCTCTCCGCCCCTTAGTTACACTGAGTTCCATTTAAATATCTCCTTAAACTACATAGAGTTTAAAACCCACTTTTCCTCCTGGTTTCCAGTTCTGGAGCAGAATTATTTGTTTGGCTTCGTCACTCGCGAGCTGGTTTTCAGGTGTCTCCACCGCGTTATTAGCTGGTGCTGGATCCTGGTGGCAGCTGGACAGCAAGGAGGCAAAGCGTCCCTGTGCGGGCGGCGGAGCTGGCTGACGACGCTCAGGGACCTGAGATGCAGGGCGTGGCCGCACACCCTAATGGCAGGTGAGCAGCTCTGCAGCCAGCAGACTGGCGGGCTAGATGGACACTCTGCTCTTGGAAGCACCCCCATCCTGGGACGCACCCCTCCACCCACAGGCGCGCCCCGGAGCCCACCTGTTGGCTCCGCTGTGGCAAGGACAGAAGTCTGAGCCCAGCTGAGCCAACCAGCTTTCCCCAGCTAGTCTGTGGACCGAGCGCAGGCTGAGCACCGGTGCCTCTGTCTCCCGTGGGTGGACGGCAGAGACGCAGAGAGCCGGTCAGTGGGACACACAGAGCGGCGCGAGGGCTTGAGCAGAAGCGGGCAGCCTTCTCGGCGCTGCGTGTGTGAGAAGCGCACGTGTTTTCTCTCGTGTCTCCCTTTGGTTTCTGTCACCGGCAAATGCAGACTTCTGAGACCATCGGGCAAGAAGGTCTTTCAGGGCCGGAGTCAGGCCCGGGAGGGTTTGCCACCAAATGATAACTCCGTATTTTAGGGCCAAAGACAATAACAGATCATCCCGGAGAGAAGAGACCCAGAATTAGAGCTTTTCTCTCTGGGTGTGTGAGGAAGGACACGTCTTTTCCGTGACTGGCCGGTGCAAAGCACGGGCCGGTCCTCTTGGCTCTGTCTGCTCTCCGCTATCACCCCTGCCCTTGTTCTGTGAACTCCAGCTGGAGGAATTACTTTTATAAGTGCCTGAGACACCGTCTTAGTTTATTCTGTAAAGCCGTCTATACATACTGGTACTTTTTTTTTTTTTTTTAACAACTGGAATAGCCCAGAAAATTGGAAATACACAGAAAAGTACAAAGAAGAAAAAAATTCTCTGATCATATTGTACAAAGGCAACCACTTTAAACATTTTTAAAATACAAATTTATTTCTCTTTCTTACAACGTTTGCTTTCTTTTCTTGGTGTATTCCCCTTAGAATTCCCAGCACCAGCTCACCGTGCACCCTCACCAAATCCCTGTGCTCCTTGGTGCCTGCCCTGACCCCAAGCCTACCTCTTCCCTCCACAACGTCTCTGATTTGTGGTTGTCTGTTTGTTTTTGTCTTGTTTAGTTGTGGTTTTGTCATTGTTGTTGATGTTATTATTTTTCTTGTCTCCCTATATTCCTCCTATGAGTGAGACCATTCGATATTTTTCTTTTTCCTTCTGACTTATTTCACTGAGCACAATCCCTTCAAGCTCCATGCATGTTTCTGTGAATGTCTCTAGTTTATCTTTTTTGATTGCTGAATAATATTCCATTGTGTGAATATAGTACATCTTCTTGACCCAGTCATCTATTTTTGGGCATTTGGGTTGATTCCAAGTCTTACCTATTATAAATAATGCTGCACTAAGCATGGGGGTACAAGTATTCTTTTGAATTAATGTTAAATATTTTCTTAATGTTAGTAATAATATAGCCGTAGCTTTCTAAATAATTACGGATCTAACTATCTAGCTATCTATAATGACCTAGCTAGCCATCTACCTGCTTTTTGGCTACTTAACTAGTCCAACTTATCTCTGTTTTCTTTAAAAATTGGTACTTCCTGCTAGCCATCTACCTTTTCTCCCTTTGCAACACAGTACCCATGGTTGTAATACTACAGCGTTACTGTGAGTGGCTGCATTATGTTCCTTTATGAACATGTACCATCAGCCACTTCTCCAGTCGCAGCCCACCTGCACCAGCACCCTCACCAGACCTCGCAGGCGGTTTGCTCTAGGGGCTGCACATCTTGTGGGGCTGAACAGGTGCCTAATGACTGCACCCCCACCATGGTACTGGCTGAGTGGCTTCATTGCCTAATCCTGGGCGCGGCCATGTCACCTTCCCTCCTCCCCACCCTCCCAGCCACTGATCCTTTCACTGTCTCCAGGGTTTGCCTTTTCCAGAGTTTCAGAGTTGGAGTCAGATGGTAGGGGCCTCGGTTTTAGAGCTCGCAAGAGAGCTCAGGACCAAGCGACTCTGGGAGGTCACCACCACTCTCCCCACTCACAGACGGGACACTGAGGCTGGGGTGGAGGTCCGGGGGTTCACATCCACCATCCAGCCCTCCTGGTGCTAGGGGAGGAGGGTGTGAGGTGCCACATCTCAGTCCTGCTTCGCAAGGCGCTTCTCTGGGGGCCCTGCACCGTCCTCTGTCCCTGAGGGAAGAACCTGCAAGTGCAGTCGGGGTGCTCTGCTAGCTAGCGCTGCCTCTGCTCACCCCATTCCTCCCAGCACCAGCTTTTGCCCCCACCCCGCCCCACCCACCGCTGTCAGACATTTGCCCTCGAGTCCTCACATCCAGCCAGGCTGTTTCGTAAGGGCTCTCTGACAGGCAGACGGGCCCGTGACTGGCGGGCGGGGGCATTCTGAGCCAACCCCAGCAGGAGCGCATGCGCGCGACTCTGAGCCTGCGGGTGCGAGGGCAGTGGTGGGCAGGGCTGGGTGGGCCTGGGGGGCGGTCAGGGTGCGGGTGTGGGCTTGGGAGCTGGCTCCTTGGTTGACATGGTCACTGGGTGATGAGGAATTGGGCCGCCCTCGGCGAGAAGGTGCTTGCGCGGCTCCCCGTGTGAACAAATGGCCAGAGTCCAAGAGGAGACGCTTTGCGGCACTGGTCCCATACAAGACCTTGGGCGGGCTGTGCACCCCAAGGACTAGCCCCTCAGTTGTTTTTTCAAAAATTTATTTATGTGTATAAGAGCTGGGTAAAGGCCAGAGTTACAGGAGGTGAGAGGACTCACCAGAGACAGAGTGGGGAGCAGAACAGGCAGATGGACTGAAATACACAGCTGAGGGGAGCAGCAGGAGAGACAGGAGAGGTCTGCTGCGCCGTGTGGGTTCACTCCCTGGCCGGGGATTGAACCCTCACTGCTGTGCCACGGATGCTTCATAGAACAGCACTCAACCCACTGCGCCACCAGGGAGGTCCCTGAGATGGAGTTTTAATGCCACCATTTTGAAGGGGCCTCAGCATTGGATTTCAATTGACTTGTAGAGGAGCAGAAATGTGATATTCTGGCCTATGTGAGCTTAAATTTGAACCCAGAACCGTCCAGAGTCCAGGGTTATCTCATCTCTAAACTCCCTTCTTTCTTCCTCTTTCACTTGCCGACATGGCCCAGCAGGTGGCAAGTCCAAGCAGAACTGCTGTTCTTCTCAGTGCCTCCTGAAGCTGAGAAGAAGCTTCTGCACCAGCTGTTTACGTGGGCCAGTGCCCTTGAGCTGGGTGGCTGCGCACTGCACTC
This sequence comes from Galemys pyrenaicus, assembly GCA_019455555.1. NCBI lineage: Eukaryota > Metazoa > Chordata > Mammalia > Eulipotyphla > Talpidae > Galemys > Galemys pyrenaicus. Next base: position 3,822,389 of record JAGFMF010011614.1, on the reverse strand, counting down.
TGCTTGTGGGTAGGCAGAGCAGGACAGACCTCTGACACACAGACACCAACTGGCGCAGCCTCTGGGAGAGGACTCTGCTCCTAGAGGCTTCGCCAGGGCACATGGCACGGGACCGAAGGCACAGTCTGAGAAGGTGATGGGCAGAGTGGGCTGCAGTGAGCTCCTTGAGTAAACAGAGACCAGAGGGGAGGAGGCTAAAAAAGAGCTGTCGCTGGAGGTGGGGACATGGAGGGAGAGTAGGGAAGGGGGGGGGGGGGGAGAGAGAGAGAGAGAGAGAGAAGGAGNGGAGGAGAGGGGGAGTAGGAGGGAGGAAGAAGAAGGGGAGGAGGAGAAAGGGGAGGGGGGAACAGGAGGAGAGGAAAAAGTGTCTTAACTGTCAGTGTGAGGAAGGAGGAGGAGGAAGGAGGGGGAGAAAAAGCATCTTCCCTACCAGCCTGATGGAGCCTGGGTAAAAGGTAGAGCCTCCACTTTTCAGACAACACAGGATAAATTAATGCTAGGATTTGTGTTGAGTCTTGAATGTTCCAAATGAGGTCAGGCTACCTTGCCCCAGAGATGCTTTCCTGCCTCTTATTTCCTTGCATATGTTTCTATTAATTTCCCATTAACTGAGGCGATCTTTCAGTCTTTCACTCTGGAGTCCTGTAACCAGGTCTGAGGTACCCTCTGCTTAGATTGCTCTTTTCCCTCTTCCTCTGGCCGACCTGGATTTTATTTTAAAAATTCTTTCAAGTGCCCCTCCTCCTTTTTGTCTCCCACTTCCCTTCCTCCCCTTGGGCCCCATCCCCTGTGCTCTTAAGAATGAAATTTCTCTCCCACCTGCTGCCTCAATTTATGCCCTTCTTAGCTGTCTGCCCCCATGGCAGGGATTGTGTCTCACTTTTCGGGCAAGTGGCAAATGCCAGAACCTGAAACGGAGCGCAGGTCTTTGCTCTGTTCCGCTTACTGCTGCTCGTCTTGCCTCCAGCAGGTTATTTTCAGCAAGAGCTTTTCCTCAGCATCTTTAAGTTCATGCAAACACAGGCATCTCCCATTCTTGAAACCTGTCTACACTTCTGCAGAGGACACAGTTTGTCCTCGCTTTTAGAGTTGCTTGCTAATTTCTTAGTTGAAAAATAAAGATTCCGGTGTTTTCTTCTCACTAAAGCATGGTGAGGTTGAGAAACTGATGGTTAAACAAACCTTTAGGAACTATTCTCAGGTGCAAACTGTGTCAAAATATTCCAAACACGGTGGCATGAAGGGCCTGGAGATTTATGTCGCGTGAATGAATCAGAAACAAGATTCTGGAGCTCAGTTACAGAATAAGTCAACATAGGGGGCAGGCGGGGAGCCTTCCAACAGGCAGGGGACCTGCTGAGTTGGCCAGCTCGGCCTGGGGTGCAAAATGAAAGAGACGCCACTGTCAAGGACACGCTTGAGGACCCGAGAGTGACCCTCCTTCAATTCCACACCATCTGTGTAACTTGCCTCGCCCTCGTCTTACCTGCTCTGCTCCCCACTCTGTCTCTGGTGAACCCTCTCACCCCCTGCATCTCTGGCTTGTACCCCAGTTCTTGTATGCATAAATCTTTCAAAAAAAAAAAGACGAGGAAGCATAAACTGTGATTCACTTGCTCTCTACACATGTCTTAACTTCAAATATGTACGTGTGTGTTTTGACACAAAATCAGTCTTTGAGTATGGGAGCTCTCTTCTAGAGTTCAGCGCTGTCTTTCCTGCATAACCATGCACATGGCTTGTACCCTGTTCTGCTGTCAGCAACTGTAAAGCAGACTGAAAGTTGTATACTTGGAGGAAGTCTTTTTTTTTTTTTTTCAAGATTTTATTCACTTATGCGCACAAGAGCTGGGGTATAGGCCAGAGGCACAGGGGGTGAGAGGATCTACCAGAGACAGAGCGGGGAGCAGAACAGGTAGATAGACTGACACACACTGCTGAGGGGAGCAGGGGCGAGGCAGGAGAGGTCTGCCGCACCATGTGGGTCCACTCCCTGGCCGGGGATCGAACTCGTGCTGCAGTGGCTGCAGAAGCCCTACAGTGAGGTGCTCAACCACTTGCGCCACCAGGAGGCCCTTGGAGGAAATCTATATGTGGGGCACTAGAGATTTTTATAATATCCCCCTTCGACATTTCAAAAACTTCTCATCCATATCCAATTCTCGAGCAATTTTTAATGGTTCAGCTTCATGCCGTCTTTCTAAAACATTTAAGTTCATTTTAGAAACCAATCTTTTTCTTTTTGTATTCATACTTATCCACTTTATAGTGAATAAATAAGAGTAAATAAATACCTATATAAGGGAAATACTTAATATACTGATAAGTATATTTACATAAACATGTCTTAAAAATATTTAATCAGATCACACAATTATAATGGGTAAAGAGCTGTTTATGTATTCTGCAAAACACAATCTTATAGTTTGATTGGGAAGAGTGTTTGCTCGTGACACGGTGCCAGTAGCTAAAACCACAGTGTCCGAGGCGCTGGGGTCATCGGCCCGTGTGTTTGACGGAAGGACTTGCAATGCTGGTTCTGTCAGCGCGGCAGAGGTTAGTTAAGGGAGGAGCTACTAAGTCCAGCTTACAGCACCAGTTGCAGCAGTTGGTCTTACACTTTAGATGGCCAGAAACTCAGTCTTGGTAGGGACAAAAGGGAATCCGAACGAAGACTCATGAATTCACATAGGAGCCCAAGATTAATGGTCTTTCATTAACAGCATTTTCCATGAAGGATAATTGTCAGAGGACCCAGGCTCTTGGAAGTCAGCCCGGTGCATTCATTCTGTTTTCTCAGCCTCGCTCACTTTTCATCCCCTCATAACATGACCTGTCAAAATCTTGTAATTAACTTAATGCCTATTTAGTTGGTAATTGCGACTTGAGGATTGAATGAGGTTTTTAAAAATAGTTTTAGTGGGCTTTCCTTTTTAGAGCAAATTTAGGTTCACAGCATATCGAGGGGAAGGTACAGACATTCCCCATATAGAGGCTGGGCCCTCTCCCGTTATAGGCGCCACTCATCAGAGGGTATAATCGATAGAAGTGATGGCGCCTTCATTGACACATCAGCACAAGTCCATCAGCCCAAGGCCATAGTTTACATTAGGGTTCCACCCTTGGTTTTGTGTACTCCGTGTTTGAAAAATGTGTAATGACATAGATCCGCCATTATAGTATCATAGAAAGACGTTTCATTGCCCTAAAAATGCTCCTTGCTCCACTGATTCACCCCTCTTTCCCCAGTCCTTGTCAGCTGCTGACCATTTTACTGCCTCTGCAGTTCTGTCTTTTCCAGGATGTCATATATTGAGTATCATGCAGCGTGTGGCCTTTTCAGATTTTCTTTTACTTAGCAATTTACCTTCAAGTTTCCTCCATGTCTTTTCATCTTTTCATGGCTTGATAGCTCTTTCTTTTTAGTACAAAATGCTAGTCCATTGTCTGGAAATGCCCGTTCATTCTTTTACCTACTGAAGGACTTCCTGGGTTTCTTCCAAATTTTGACAACTATGACTAAAGATGCTTAAATATCCATGTGCGGATTTTCGTGTGAACATAATTTTTCAGCTCCTTTCAGTAAATGTTAAGAAAAGTGATTGCTGGGTCATATGGTAAGAGTATTTTTAATTTTGTTAGAAACCATCAATGGTCTTCCAAAGTAGCTGTAGCCTGTTCCCTTCCCACCAGCAACGAAGGAGAGTTCCTGTTGCTCCTCATCCCTGCCAGCATTTGGCATTGTTAGTATTCCAGACCTTTCGCCAGTTTTAGAGGTGCGGCGTGCTTTCTTGTTTTGATTTGTGCTTCCCTGGGGATCTGTGATGTGGCTCATCTTTTCATATGTTTATTAGCATCTGTGTATCTTCTTTGTTGAGTCTGTTCAGGTTTTGTGGCCATTTTTCTAATCAGGTTTTTTGTTTTCTTATGGTTGAGTGGTAAAGGATTTTTGAGTATTTGAATAACAATTCTGTGTCATTTTTTTTTGGTTTTCAAGGATGGCGCTCTTAAGCAAAATCTCCCAGCTGGCTTCCCCATATATTTCAGAGAAGGGAGGAAGGCTAGGGGAGTTCATCTTCAGCATTTATAACTTCTGTAGTTGGAGGCGAGCAGGAAGAAGGAGGTTGGCAAAGTCTGGAATTGACGGGTGCAGATACTGAGGTCTTGAGGAGCAACAGGATTTTCTGAGGTAACAGTGGCAGGAGGGGCTAAGGCCAGCGTCTACGTTTCCAGTCAGTTATCCAAAATGGGTTAGTTACTGTATGTGTGGAGAGGACGAGCTTCTGTCCCAGGGCATCTTCCCAGGTGATCCACAGAAACACAGTTGTCGCCTGATCAGGACCAGAGAGCTGCAACTTGGAGCCTGATTCTCGATGGAGCCAAGTTGCCCTGGTGACCAAAACATTCTCAACTTCTCTTCTTGTCTCTTAGGTTGCTGGTTAAGATACCACAACCAATGTTGTTGTTTCTTCTGCCAGAATTCATTTTTTTGCAAGGCGTTGATGGTTTTTCTTACTGGTCGAAAGACAAAAGAAAAGTACTGGAGACTAATTCCTCTAAGATGAGCTATTTTAGAAATTCTCAGAAAGTCAAATAGGGAAAGATCACAGCCCAGATCAATAACTGCCTCCTGGGCTGAGAGCAGAAGATGGTTTATTTATGTGCCTGGGATGTTGCTGCGTATACACTCAGTACCCGGGCCTATGGGCACGTGGGCATAGATAACACCACACAGTGAATTATTAAAACCAAGAGAGGTTTGTGTGATCCACATCTCTTCCTGTTTTGATGCTGTAAAATAAAGCAACCTCAACTCTTTTGACGTCCTTGAAAATCTTTCCAGATCTGTGATTTGGAATTGCTTTTGTCAAAGATCTTAAGTGCAATATAGGTCAAACCCAAAACATGCAATAATTGCATTCCTGAGTAGACATAAGTGCTATTTGGAGAAATTGCATCATGTTTTCATTGCATTGGACAAGAAGGCAGATTGAAGGAAGCTTCCAGCCCGATCCTTTGCAAAGGGAGGGTTCATTTTGAAATGCTGTAAGTGCTACCTTACATATATATTAAGTTTGTGGAATGCTAAACTGACATTTCTAGATGTGGGCATGCTGTATTCCCAGTGTATGAATGAGTAGGAGGGTACTGAGACATTTGTCTTCCTATAGTGTGCTATGTTTTTCTTCCTAATGGTAGAAGAAGTGTTGAAAACGTATCAGGAGCAACTGTAATGATTTTCAGTGTGGCTGAGGAGGTTTGGAAGAGCTTGGTAGAATATTAATATTTTTGTGGTGGGGCCTCTCTGGTGGCTCAGTGGGTTAAGGAACAGCACTATGAAACTATCTGTAGTCACTGCAGCATGAGTTCGATCCCTGGCCAGGGAGGTGACCCACGTGGCGTAGCAGACCTCTCCTGTCTCACCCGCTGCTCCCCTCAGCAGTATATTTTAGCAGATCTGCGTGTTCTGTTCCCTACTCTGTCCCTGGTGAATCCTCTCACACACCCCACCCCCACCCCTCTGGCCTGTACCCCAGTTCTTGTATACAGCACGAGTTCAATCCCCGGCCAGAGAGGGGACCCACATGGCACAGCAAACCTCTCCTATTGAGTACCAGGGCAAGTTTGGGTTAATGAAGGAAGCCAGTCCACAAAGAGCAAAGAATACAGTGGGCATGCAAAGAAAGCAGAGATGAAAAACAGAGAAATATGAGACAGGAAATGCCATCTGAATTTCTCCTGCCTCCCAGGTTCTGGTTCCTGAGGCCTCACAGCATTATCTGTTCAATTCTTTGAGTCCCCCTATTCATCTTCCTAGTAAATTTTCACTTTTTTTTTCAGTGTCAGCCAAATTTACTTGGTTTCTGATGTTTGGAACCAAAAGCATTTTATCCAATCACAGTAAGAGTTGGGTTGAGAGGATTCCAGACACAGGCTCAGCATGGACTAAAACACTAATATCTGAAAGATTTAGTTGTTTGAAGGGCCTGGGAGGTAAAAAGATCAACTCTAAGATAAGAGCTGGGGAAATGGGCGAATCTGCCCTGAGGAGTTAGCCGTCAGGAGAAAGAGCGGAGGAGACTTGGGCTGTTAGAAAATCCCAATGTTACCGCCTCTCAAAACCTGTCTGAGTTTGGTGCTGATCAGTCACACTCCTCAGTGCTTGTCCCCTCTATGTTGACACCCCCTTTCCATGTTTTTAGACGCTTGTAACCCCCAAACCTATGCAGTGCAAGGACAGGGAGCTGTTTCTTTCCCAGATGGAGCTTGGAAGTCATGTCTCATTTTGTTAGGGGGAAAGACTTTTTTAAATGGATTATATAAATAGGTTATGGAAGACCCTCCTAAATGGATTATACAAATAGGTTATGGACTTCGACCCCCATTCCAGACCTACAAAATCCAAGAACTACAAATCCCATAAGGTCATTACTGAAGAGCAGATCACTGGGACCTGAGGGGGTGGAGTTGAGCAGCCAGGCTGAATATAAAAGCAGACACGTGGGCCTTAGGGGCTCTCTCTCTCTTGGGAGTCAGCTCTCAGCGCACCATTGAGTTCCAGCTCCAAGGAACTGGTAGGATATTTACAGATCTGTATCCCTCTCTTCCCCCTGTGTTATTCACTACGCTATTTCTCCTTCCCTTGTAAATAAAACCCTTTATTAACCTTTGTTGTGTGTGCCTGCAGTTGGGGCATTATAAGTGCAGTTCGAGCGCGCGGGTAAAAACCCAGTCAGGCAAACCCATTTTATATTAGGGTTGCCCTGTAACAATTTGACTGTGATTTCTAGACACATTCCAAATGTAGACCAGGAAACTCCTGGTCCCATCTCCCTTGATTTTAGTGTAGAGGAAAAGAAAGGGTTAGATTCCTCTTTGGGATCACTGCCTTGGAGTCCTTGTGTAACAGGGTGGTCCTCAGGAAAGGGTGAAGTTCCAGAATCCGGTTCAGGATCTGCCTTAAGTGGGTGGAGCTGAGTAGTGATAAGAAGATGTTGGAAAGAGGACAGAAACACAGAAGGAAGGGAGGAAGAAAGTAGAATGAAGAGCAGCAAAGAGGCGTGGAGGAGGCACGTGGAGCAGAGGGACATGTGAAGAATCTGCGCTTGCTTCTTGGTCTTGGACTGGTTGGAATAGATGTGGGTGAGAGACCCGTGGGGAGGTTACAATGGCAGCTTTCATCTTGATTTTATCAATTTTGCTCTTTTCCTCCCGGATTTGTCTGACTCTTTCTGACCCTTTTGTATGGTTCTCTACTAAAAGGTCCTTTAGACATGTGGCAGGCTTTGGGGCCTTGCTTTGGGCCAATCCTACTTGGCTGAACTTTTATCCTCAAGGAGATGGGTAGCTTTAAACGCTTAACTTAGTAACTATATTCTTTGTCCTTTCTAATTGTATTAAAGTTCCTTTCCATTAAAGGTCTTGTTACAGGGCAACCCTAATATAAAATGGGTTCCCCACACTGGGTTCTCCACCCGCGCGCTCAGAAGACTTAAAAGTTCCAACGCCAGGTACACGTGGCAAAAGTTATTAGCACGTTTCATTTTATGAAAGAAAGGGGAATAAAATAGTAATAACACCAAAGGAAAAAGAAAGGGATACAAATCCACAAATACTCTACCAGATCTAAGCAAAGGCGCGTTGAGGGCTGGCTCCGAGTCGAATGAATGGCTCCGAAGGAAGGGGGTCTGGCTCCTCCGTAAGAGAGAGAGTGTGCCCAAGGCTCACCTCGGTTTTTACAGCCAGCCTGGCTGCTTAACTCCACCCTCAGGTCCCAGTGATCCACTCTTCGATAACCATCTTATCGGATTTGTGGTTCTGGAACACTGATGGTCTGGAGTGGGGGTTGGAGTCCACACACCCATAATCCATTTAGGACCACCTTTCCCCCTAACAGTCTTATATGTTTGTTTTAATGCTGTGGATAGCAGAACCCTTTTAGAGAGGGCAAACACTTCCTTTTGTGCTTTTTCCTCTAAAAAACTTTTTTCTCTGTTAAATAAAATTTGCTTCTCTCTGCTTACTTATCTAAAAAGAGTCTGCAAATTCCTTTTTATGAGTTCGTGGGACAAGAACCTGCAGTGGTACTGGGGCTCAGCAAGTAGCCCGCACCAGTGTCATTTCCTCACCCACTGCTCCCCTCAGCAGTGGTTCAGTGGATCTGCCTGTTCTGCTCCCTGCTCTGTCTCTGGTGGGTCCTCTCATCCCCTGCACCTCTAGCCTGTACCCCAGTTCTTGTGTGCATAAATACATAAATTCTTTTTTTAAAAGGAAATACAGCTTGAACAATACTCATCTACTACCTCAGATTTTATAAATGAGTAGAGATTGTAAATATTAGAAAACTCCTGCTTATTTATCCTTGACAATCTGGTTCAAATATTCACAGTAGTTGGAAAAGTCTTCTTGACCCTTTCCCTGTCTCCCATTCCCGTAACTTGGTTGGCGTCCCCCTCCCTCCCTTTGTTTCCCTTGGGCTCCTCTTGCCCCCCTCAGTGGTGGTGATCACATCTGACTATAACGTTATCGCCACCATTCTGTCTTAGTAACTGGCACATTCCAGGAGAAAAGAGATGGTCTTTAAGTTCAAAGCCATTTGTCTGTTGATTGAAAGACTTGCTCCTCCCCTTCAGGAAATGCCTCCTGGGAGGCATGAGGCTGAGAGAGACCACTGCAGCCCACTGAAGGGGAGTTGGCCACTGCCCCCCAAGGAGCAGTAATTCATAGCCCTCCATAGTGCCTATGGGGAACACTTGGCATCTTGTTTTTATTATGCAAAAAGTAGGTGTGACCATTAGCTTACTGGCTTTGTTGACTCCTTGGCTTTTCCTCCCTAAAGCCAGGCTTAGGACAAAGGTGTCCCCCTTCTGACTATTCTGATATTCAGTATTGCCCATCCCCACCCGGCTCCTATCTGTGACAAGCCCCACTCAAGATTCTTTATTGAAGGGGAAAATAGAATAAAATTTGCTCAAAGCACTCTCTGAGTGAGCTGAACAATTAGCCATACTCAGGTTTGATTTAAATGATAAGTTTTTCTGAAATTAAAAAAGTTTCTTGAAGTATTTCACCAGGACTTACTCTGCTCAAGGAACTGACTCATAGTCCCTTCGGATTGTGCGTGAACACTATTGTTAGTCTCCAGCTCCCAGCAATGCATAATTGGTACCCTGAGCTCTACATTTGCCTTTTCCTGTGAGTCAGTGGGGAGTGGCAGGAGGCAGGAACGTGCCTCTGGGGTGTGTGCCTCTGCTCCTGTCAAGTCTGCTGTCTCCTCCTCGGTCCTCGTCAGTGCCCAGGGAAGTGTGCTCCCGGTGCCAGCATCGCCCTTTGCATTTCCTTCTTTTTCTGCATTTGGAGAAGGTCAGTGGACATGATACAGAACACCAACCTCAGTTTCCCTCAGCCAAAAAAAGGAAACAGTTTGAGAAAAAGGAAAGTAATTTGTTGACAAACTGAGGAGGGCAGCAATCTTGTGCCTGAAAGACTCCGTCCAGCTCTTTGGCAGGGTGCGGGGTATTTAAATAAAGGAGTAAAAAATAAAAAGGGGAGATGGGTGAGGGTCTGCAAAGGGCAGATAGGAAGGGTGGGCACGTCCTTTTGATGCAGGCAGGTGGAGATTTCAGGTGGCGCCGCCTTGCTGTGTTGACACCTGTTTAACTTCCTTATGATCTTAGGCGTGTCCTTCCTTCTCCCCAGACTGCAAGAAGACAAAGTTGTTAAATGCAGCAGATAGGGGTGCTTATCTGGTGGTGTTACAGGGCAGGGAGAGGGGTACCCCAGAACCCCCAAATCTGCCCCATCTGAATAAGTTCTGCCATCCACTGCATCAAGACAAAACATGTAAGGCCTTTAATGGAAAGGAACTTTAATACAATTAGGGAACAATACAGAAAAGGCAAAGAATATAGTTACTAAATCATGCACCCAAAGTTACCCATCCCCTCGTGGGTAAAAGTCCAGCCAAACAGGATTGGCCCAAAGCAGTGTCCAAAAGCCTGCCACTAGTCCAAAGCACCTTTCAGTGGAGACCCACAGAAAAGGGTCAAATAAATCTGGGAGCAAAAGAGCAATATCAAAGTCAAGATGAAAGCTGCCATGTTAACTTCCCCGTGGGTCTCTCACCCGCATCTGTTCCAATCAGTCCAGGCCCAAGAAGCAAGCGCAGGTTTTTCACATGTCCCTCTGCTCCACGTGCCTCCTCCAGGTCTCCTTGCTGCTCCCCATCCTGCTTCCTTCCGTCTCCAATCTCCTCTCCAGCTTCTTCTTCTCCCTGCTCAGCTCCCCTCTCCTGGAACTTCCCCTTTTCCTGGGGACCACCCTGATACAGTGGGGCCTCAGACACAGTATTCTCCTCCCACCCCTGCCCCCAACTGACCCTGTTAGTTCCTGGACAATTTTTTTCACTTATCAAGATGCCTTCCATTACTTCCTCTGTAAAATGAGATTTAACAGTAGGGCATACAATGTGAGGTTGCTGTGAGGAAGACATGAGAAAATATATTAAAAAATATGTGCAAAGCATTTAGAATACCATGCGGCCCTTAAGAAGTGCAAAGGAAATACTGGCTATCAATCAGTGTCCGCCAGGACTCTCTAGGTGCTTACACTCTCGTGGTGGAGAGAAAAGCAAAGCTGTCACCCTTCACCCCAGCTCTCCCGCCGCCGTGACCTCAGCTCTGTGAGAAACGCTGACAGTGGTGAGGACACCCTACAACCCACCAGTTCCCCTGATGTGAGAGCTGTTATTCTGGACGTAATGTCTTAAGATGACGGGGGTCTCTCCATACATCCGTGCTTCAGTCTCTTTTCAAAGAGTTTTCACTTCCATTTATCCCCACTTAAAGTGATCTTTCCAGTTAAACAGTGAGCAATTGCTGAAAAAGAACAGTTAAGAAACCTGGATTCTAATTAACTTTATCTCTAATTGTTCTGTAGCTCTGAGTCCCTGCTTTTTTGGGCAAACAAGGGTAAGAACTACAAAGATTGATGAAGGTTGTCAAGACCAGTGGAAGTACAAAGCCAAGTATTTCCATCGTGATAGTTCACGACTCCAAGCCTTTGCTTCATTTAATTGCACAAAGCCCGGTGTAGGTAAACAGCTTCTGTTTGGCTGTGTAGGAGAAGCGAGGCCCATGGAAATAGAGCCTCTTTCCCCTGGCGTGGGTTTGTATGTTCCCCTGGGCTCTCCTCTCCCAGCGCTCTTCTCACCTGTGATGTGATTGTTCTCTCGTGTCTTCTTCACTGGCGTGGGACCTTCTTGAGGCTAGAATGCCATCTTGTTCATCTTCAGGTCTCTGGTGTCCACCTCAAGTTTGGGCACATAATATGTGCTCAATAACATGGGACAAAGGAGCAGATGGATAAGTGAGTGGATGAGCATAGAAGCCAGGACCACGGATGTGATCCGGCGAGGCTTAGGTGAATGCCGGCTACTCCTTTACACCGCTTCCCGCACCACAGGACATAAAGTTATCAGAGAAAAGGGAGAAATGGCAACCTATGAGGTTATAAACAGAAATCCCTACACCAAGAGTAAAGATATTTACATACGTTCTTGTATACAGGGCGCTCTATGAAACGTTAGCCAGCTACCTGAGACGCCCATGGCATTTGCCGTGCTGGCACCGAGTCCAGTGAGGTAGGCTTGCTGTCCGCTCTGGGGAGTCGGGGCAATGACTGTGAACAGGTTGTCCAGAGCCAACAGTGAGAGCTGGAGGTCTGAGACAGAAGAGGCAGGATTTGTTCTGTGCCCTGATGGATCCAGAGGGAAGTAGCTAGAGGGGATCTGAGGAGTGGGAGGCACGAGAATGGACAGTGCCAGGGGTGTTGGGGCCACTGGGGTACAGGGACGTCTCTGGGTTCTCAGGGAAAGCACAGCACCTTTCAAGGGGAGGAGAATTTCTCTGGTCCTGGTCTTCTAATGAGTTAGCTAACAGAGCTACTCTTTTATTCCAAGAGTCGGTATTAAATATGCCACGGGCAGGAAAGAGGAAAAATGTTTTACCAAAGAAAACGGTCACCCACATGCCAGCGTGGACATTGGAGTCAGACTCAATGGGTATGTGTTTACATTTGTTGTTGTTGTTGTTGTTGAATCACTTTCTAGATAAATAGCACATTATTCATCCTCGCTGAACCTTAATGTATTCAGTTATACCGCAGCAGAAAGAAAGCTAGCTTGCAATATTGTTATGAAGATAAACTGAGGAGATGTAGGAAGAGTGTAGGTGGTGGATGCACCATAAGTGTCTCCTTAGATGGTTAGTTTCCACTTCAGATGCCCACGGGGACTGGGCGAGTGATGAGAATGAATAAGCGAGACTCAGTATGACGTGTGTATAGTGGCCTAATGGGAGTGACAGCAAAACAGATGTTGTCCGTGCTCTCTCCAAGGAGCAACTGCTCCAATAACTACTGGTAGGCTGGAATTTGATCCCTGTTGTCAGCTCTTTTTTAAAAGATTGATTTATTTATGCATACAAGAACTGGGGTACAGGTCAGAGGTGCAGGGTGTGAGAGAGAGGATCCACCAGAGACAGAGTGGGGAGCAGAACAGGCAGACTGACTGAAACACACTGCTGAGGGGAGCAGTGGGCAAGGCAGGAGAGGTCTGCTGCGCCATGTGGGTCCCCTCCCTGGCCGGGGATCGAACTCGTGCTGCAGTGGCTGTAGATAGCTTCATAGTGTTGGGCTTTAACCCCTTGCACCACCAGGGAGGCCTTCCCCCCTCCTTTTTTTTTTTTTTTTAAATTTAAGAGATCAGTCTTCTAGAACTTTACATGAAGCCCTTTGATTTCTAATCTAGTAAGCCTTGCAAGATGGCTCATTGTCCCCAGGATCCACCACTTTTTTCTTTCTCTCTGCCCCAGAACCTTAGAGTTACAGCTAGACACAGGACCGCCCCTCTCTACCTCTGTCAGCTAGACAACCTACTTCTCAGCTTCCCTTGCAGCTAAGTATGGCCATTGACCAAACTTTATTCAATAGTGTGCAAGTCTGTAGTCGCGCCTTTAGAAAGAAAGAATGAATTTCCTTGGATTCTACTTTTTTCCTCTTCTCATGAGCCTGTTTCAGCCACAAGAATGGATTTATCACTTTAAAGGACAGATGGGGCAGCCAACCTAGAACTTTACTGAGAAAGAACTGAATGTCTCTCTCATTTAAGCTACTGTTATTTGGTCTCCAATAAAGCAGCAGGACCAATGCCCCAATAATGCAATGGACTCACAATTTGAAGAAACGCTTTCTACGTAAAACATATTTATGGCTGAATTTGCTGATGGTATGTCGGTTTATTTTAAAGAACTAAACAGTGCAAGACCCAGTTCATGCTGGCTAGAAGCTTTAGTCCCAATGGACAAATCAGATGTGTGTACAAAGCAACTAGCCCTTGATACAGAAGCAATGGGCATACTGCAGATGTTCTAAGAGTCAGATGAATCAGGGACCTGCTACAGACTCAACAATTCCACCCCGGGGCTTCCCTGCTGGTGCAGGGGTTAAGTCACATCCCTGTGAAACTGTTGCCAGCCACTGCAGCATGTGTGCGACCACAGGCCAGGGAGGGGACCCACATGGCGCAGCAGACCTCTCCTGCCTCGCCTGTTGCTCCCCTCAGCAGTGTGTTTCAGTTGATTTGCCTGTTCTGCTCCCCACTCTGTCTCTGATGAGTCCTCTCATCTCCTGCACCTCTGGCCTACACCCTAGTTTTTGTATGCATAAGTAAAATCTTTGGGAAAAAAAATTCCACACCCTTTGCTAGTCTCTGTCTCCACGTACAGTGGAGACAATTGCAGCCTGTCCTGGCTTCTCCTAGTCGCCCCCAGGAGACAGGGATGGAGCCAACAGGGCTGAGGGGGTGGCACTTTCATTGTTGAATACTCACTTTTATGTCATTTGAACCACTGGCCCCCATTTTGTAGTTGAGAAGCAAAGAGATGAAACAATTTTCTGTAATAACTGATGGGACAAAGATTTAAACCCATGGCTTTTAGTAATGAGTCCTTGTTGTTTCTGTGTCCCGCCCACTGTGTCTGCTTCCTTGTTGCACTGAGTTATATTAATCACATGCAGGAAGATGACGAAAAAACAAACCCTAAGGTCACACTTTAAATTATTGGCACTGGGTCTCCCTTGGGGTGCAAGGGGTGGAGTGCCACAGCCACTGCAGTATGAATTCGATCCCTGGCCAGGGAGCTGACCCACAGGACGCAGCAGATCTCTCCAGTCTCCCCGCTGCTCCCCCTCAGCAGTGTGTTTCAGTCCATCTGCCTGTTCTGCTTCCCGCTGTCTCTGGTGAATCCTTTCACCCCCGCACCTCTGGCCTGTACCCCAGCTCTTGTATGCATAAATAAATAAAATCCTTTAAAATAAAAAAAGGTTAAAAAAATTATGGGCACTCTTGAAATAAATTCATGAGTAAGATGTAGGGGAGAGGCGAAAAGGATGATGTGGGAAAATTGTTTTTTTTATTTTACTTTTGGTGTAGTTTAGTCACATTGAATAGACCTAGAAATTTCGAATGGCACCCAAGCGTTGTGTTTTTGAAGTTCCCACAATGCATTTGGCCTCTAAGAAAAGAGACTCATTACACAGGAAGAAGATCTGCTTGTTTGGGATGACAAATCTGCCCTGATAATCGTGGCTACATGTACTGGAGAGCCTGATCGCAGGCAGATTCTCAAAGATTAATGAGTGATAATTACTGCATTCAATGCCAGAGACTTTGGTTTGGGGTACGTGTCACAGTAGCAGCTGGAATGAAATGCGATTCGTGTTCTGAAATGAATCTACAAAATGCATTACTTAGAATGCCGTGTTCTTTCGCTCTCCCTTCAGATTCACCAGTGACTCTCTTCATTTTATGGTCTGAAGTAATTCAACAGTTTCATGACTGTCAGTGACTGCTCCAACAAAAATCCCACGTTGGGTTTTAGTTCTCCAGGGAACTGGGGCCATTACTCAAAATTTGTTGACAAGGTGGCTGCGGGAGCCTTTGTTTCCTTCAAGTTAAATGATCCCTCATTTCAATATTGAAGTTTCGAGAACACCAAATAGCTGATCTGGAATTACACAGTTGATGCTCTTAATTGCAATGTGGGCCTGGAGACCGTCGCCGTGTTGCAAATTAATAAAACCCTTCTGATGTGGAAAGGTCACATTCAAAGAGACTGCAGGATTCAAGTTATAAAAATGGAGGAAGGAGCCACTTTTGTACAGGAAAATTTTAGCCTCATGCAAGCTTGGTCGTTTGTGAGGGGTAGAAACCACGGACCTGAGACCCAGAACAAGTCTGCCAGGGGAGTGACAGAAGTGGGGTGTCCCACCGAACAAGGGGATAAGACCCCATGCCAAGTTTGTCCTGTTTCTTTCCTCCATGGCCCAAGGGGACAGGAGAGAGCTGTGCACTTTCCTCTCCCTTCACTTCTCTGCCCAGGAGGCTTAGAGGGAAGTAGAGCGATGGAAATGGACCTGGACTTGCGTTTTCTGTTCAGCTCCTCCATCCTTCCATTCTTTGTTTTCTTTGCACTAAAAATGCACATTTCCTGGTAGAGGTAAAACTACAGACCTTACAAAAGCTACTAAGATAGCTCTGTAGAACTTGTTATCATTCTCTCCACTGAAACAGGGTAATCCCAGGGAAAGGGGAGGCTCCATGTTCCCTGCCCCACCTGAGGAAGGGTGTTGCTGAGCAGTGAGGGGAAGATAGTAAAGCCAGGGAGGAGGAAGGAAAGGAGGTCCAGAAGACCTGCTGGAGGCAGAGAGACGTGAAAGCAGCTGTGCTTATTCTCGGCCTTGGACTTGTACTAGGGACTGGGGGACAGGGAACGAGACACTTGAAAGAGACAGAGATGTGGGTGAGAGTCCCATGGGGAGGCTGACAATGCAGCCTTTATCTTGATTTTGCTCTTTTCCTTCCAGAATTGCTTGGCCCCTTCAGCCCCTTTCCTGTTGGTCCCCAACCAGAAGGTGCCTTTGACTGTGACAGGCTTTCAAGCCTCAGTGGCCCTGCTTTGTGCCAACCTTGTTTGGCTGGGCATTAAACCACAGGGGATTGGTAGCTTTGGGTGGTTGATGTGGAAACTATTCTTCTCTTCTCCCATCACACACTGATTGCATTAATGTTCCTTTTCGTTGAGGGCCTTAGGCACTTGAGTATGTTTTGTCTTGATGTGGCAGATGGCAGAACCCACTAGAGCAGGCAGGTTTGGGGTCCTGGGGTAGCGCTCCTCCTGCCCTGTAACCCCACTGCCAAGGCATCCTCCTTCCTCACCTGCCAGCAGCTCCTGTCTCCTCTGTTTCCGGCCCAGAGAGCCATTAAGCTTTCATTCTTTTCCTTATTTTTGGCAGCTCCACTTTTGCTTCGTACGTTATGTCAGCATTTCCCCTTCCTAGACTCACAGAAATACTTCCTTTCTACTAGCACCTTGCTTGTGAGAGCTGTCCTATCATCTCAGTCTTCTGTTTCCAGAGACCAGGTCTCCTCCCCAAGAAGTGGGGTGTAACAGCATGGTCCCCAGGAAAAGGGGAAGTTTCAGAATCCCTGTTCCACCCTAATCGGGGTGGAGCTGAGCAGGGATAAGAAGATGCTGGAGAGATTCAACTAGATTTACTGAACATTGGTGGGCTTCCAGCAGAAACCTTCCTGGCCAAGCACACAGCATTCACCTCAGACATCCTCGTTACTCCTGCTCTGTTTTCAAAGCCCCTTCCTAATACTTCTGCTCTCCTTCTCCCAGAACTCTGGCTTTTATGCCAGGTCTTCCCAATCTCCTTGCCATATGGGAGTTCCTCTCTTTGTCATGGAAAGCAGCTCTTTCTGCTCCCCTAAGGGCCTCTAGCACTTAGTCCAGTCCCCTTGCCTGGAGGCTGATTCCTCCAAGTCTGGATGAGTGGGTTTATCCAGTGGCTTCTTGGAGCTGGCTTGCTCCTCACAGAGAACTTTGACCAGCTGCTTTTAACAACAACAACAACAAAACCCAAAACATTTCTGCATATCTTTTTTCCTGAAAGTGGGGTTATTGATACCTCACAGGGTCACCTCTAGGAAATGAAAGGGTTTAAGCACAACACAGTTTATTCTCGGCAGCACTGAAAGAAACTACTCAGTGTTAGTCTCCTGTCTAGATGTGGGTGGCTGCCTCCATTCCAGCCCTGTTTGGTTGGGCACTGACCCACGAGTAGGTGGGGGACTTTGAGTGCTTGTTTTGCTTCTGTATTGCACTCATTGTATTAGAATTCTTTTCCATTGAAGGTCTTACACACTAGAGTATGTTTTGTCTTGATGCTGCGGATGGCAAAACCAATTTAGAGTGGGCAGGTTTGGGGGTTTTAGGGTGTCCCTCTCCCTGTCCTGTAACAGTCCTGCTTTCCCCAAGTCTCACTGTGCTTTGCACCCCTGGTTCTCTCATTGTTAACAGTCACATGACTAACTGAATGGAAGGGGAAGTCTATATTTCAGTGTGATTCCTTCCTTGTACCACCTTCTCTCAGACCCACAGGGGCTGGACTGGGCTAAAACCTGGGAGCACCCCGGGACTCTGCTAATAAGTTGGTATCGATCACACATTCTTCAACATCTGTTCTTCAGAGGCTGAGGACTTGTCTCTTGGGGAAAGTATGCAGATTGCAGAGCTCAGCTCCTAAGCAACTTGTCAGCCCAAGGCTGTATGCCCGACACAGAAGAGAAATTTCTGCATTTACCTAATCACATTTCTCAGAAGGCATCTCAAGGCACGTTCTGGACGTGTTCATGGGTGGGTGAAGGGTTCATTCTAACCCTAAGTAGTTTCTACGAATATTTCTTCCAAGCACATGGGCAAGTGCCCTGAAAAGAGTTCTTTTTCTTAATGTATATTTATTACATCATCCTTCATATTTGTACAATGTGTGATCTCACTGTGAAATTCCCACCAGCAATTCACCCATGCACCACCAACCACCATAGTCCCTTATGCTCCTCCCACCCCTGTCCTGATCCTTTTCCCTCCTCCTCCCCTTCTGAATGTCTCTGATCTATAGTTGCCTGATAATTTTGATTTTTACTTTATTATAGTTACTTTTTATCTCCCTGATCCCTTATTTGGTTCTTCTACATTCCTCCTATAAGTGAACCCAGTCAATATTTTTCTTTTTCTTTCTGATTTATTTCATTGAGTATAATCCCTTCAGCTCCACCCATGTTGCTATGAATGGCATGATTTTATCCTTTTTGATTGCTGAGTAATATTCCATTATGTAAATATACCACATTTTCTTGATCTAGTCATCTATTTTGGGGCATTTGGATTGTTTCCATAGATTACCTATTGTAAACTGTGCTGCAGTAAACATAGGGGTGCAGGTGTCCTTTTGAATTAATGTGGAGTTTGGTAAAAGATTATTTATGCATACAAGAACTGAGTACAGGCCAGAGGCCTGGGGGTGGGGGGTTGGTGAGAGGAATCACGTTTCTGTTCACGTTTTAGTAACTGTTAGATGAATAAAAACCTACCATGTTTCTTTATAATGGGTGAAGTCAGTGAATAACCAATCTCATCTTAATAGACAGAGCACAAAATATCAGTTCTAAAAGACTGATATTTTGACCTTAGAAATTAATTCCACCTGCTTCCTGTTCAAGAGAAAAGCCTGGAAGTCAAAGGTTAAAAGACTTGTCTAGAATTTTCTGTCTAACTATAAGAGGCTGACTCTGTTTCGCCTGTACTGGTGAGTGTGTAACAGGATAATCTCCAGGAGAGAGGAGGTTCCAGGGTCCCTGCCCCACCCAAGGAAGGGAGGCGCTAAGCAGGGAAGAGACAAGAGAAGACTGAGGGGAGGAAGAAGGAGATCAAGTAGAGGACTTGGAGGAGGCACGTGGAACAGAGAGACATGTGAAGAAGAAGCCATGCTTGCTTCTTACTTTGAACTTGGATGACATGGAAGGAGACACTGGAAAGAGACAGAGATGTGGGTGAGAGACCCGTGGGGAGGCTGATGATGGCAGCCTTTGTTTTGACTTGGATTTTGCTCCTTTCATCTCCGACTTGCCTGGCTCCTTCTGATCCTTTCCTGTGGTTCCCCACCAGGAGGTGCCTGAGACCGTGGCAGGCTTTCTGGCCTCAGTGGTGCTGCTTTGTGCCAACTCTGTTTGGCTGGCATTTTCCCATGAGGGTGACTTTGGGTGCTTGATTTGGAAACTGTATTCTTTCTCCTTTTCTTCCTTGCACACTTATTGTATTAAAGTTATTTTCTATTGAAGGTCTTATGCAATAGAGTGTGTTTTGTCTTGATGCAGTGGAGGCAGAATACATTTAGACCAGGCAGGTTTTGGGGTCTCGAGGTACCCCTTACCTCGCCCTGTAACAGATGTGGTGTTGCTCCTCACCATCCTCAACACATTTCAGGGCTTCCGCAGTAGCCACAATCTGAGGGTGCTGCCCATTTGGTAGAGCTTTAGTTGCCCCCAACTCCCATGCTGGCCCCCTCTGTTAAGCTAGTAGGATAAGGCCAGTTAATAAAATCCAACCTCTTGTAGACTATTAGCAAAGTGATGGACTTGTGGACTGTAGGAATATTCTGAGGTCCAGATGGATACTTGACAGAATCACATCAAATTTTCATGGAGGCAATTAGTTCCCTCCACTTAGAGTCATTCAATTATAAACTAACAGTTAAAGCCGAGCCTATGACATCAAAATGTGATTAGCCCTTCACTAATAATACATAAGGAATGTCCAGGTGATTATGAGAGAGTAGGAAGGAGGTCTGAAGTGCAAGAGGATTCATTTTCAGATTATTCATTCACTCATCACTGGATGAGTTGGCAAAATTTCTTTGGTGAGACAAAGCAGCCATTTCTTTTGATGATAGAGGGAGAGAGTTCTGTATCTCATATCTTTGACTTCTGCCAAGAAATTTTCTAAAATATTATATGCTGTTCTGGTTCAGATACCAGTCAAATAGGACTTTTCAATCAGTGCTTCAAAAGGTTGAAACAACAAGGATGATTCATCCCAGAGAGGAGACAGCTCCAGGTTCTGGAGAGTTTTCTGCTACAGAGGGAAAGCAAATGAAATGCTAGTTGGTCCTGGGTTTAAAAGTAATTACTATTAGTGGAGGGAAGTATCACTCAGAACTCTTGGCTGAAAAGGAGAGAAAGCCACCTCTTAAGTGAATTAACCCCTTAACCAAGTGGAAAACCAATTATTTGGGTTTTAGCTGACAAGACCATGGGTTATCCACTCAGGGAAGGCTTGGTCCAAGTTTTCAGTCATGTTATTAGGACCAGTTTCTTCTTTTCTTCTTCTTTGGTCTCCTACTCCCGCCCTCTATTCCTTTATCATCCTTCTCTCCTTCCTTTCAAAATAATTTACTGACTTGAAAGAGCACAAGGGACTGAGGTGATGGTGCACTGGTGAAATGGTGGTGGGGATTCCATGGAGACTACAACTGATGTCAAATATATATACAGTAAGAAAAAAAAAACCCTTAAAAACAAACAAATAATTTACTGACTTGAAGTTAACATGACATAAAACAAGAAGTTTTAAGTAAAATTTAGTACATTTACAATGTTGTCTGAACATCATCACCTCTATCTAATTGCAAAAATTTTCCTCCTTGTCTACTAATCAGTTACTCTATATTCTCCAGTAGTTCTTGCAATCATCTATCTATATTATATCTATGGACGTTATCTATTTTGGATATTTCATATAAATGGAATCGTATATGACATGTGATCTTTCATATCTGGCTTCCTTTAGCATGATGTATGTTTCTCCAGATTGTAGTAGGTACCTTACTTCATTCTTTTTTATGACTGAATAGTATTTCATTGTATCTACAGCTGCAATTTGTTATCTTTTTATTCATGGATGGACATTAGGCTGTTTCCACCTTCTGGCTGTTACAACCAGTCCTGCTATGACCTGTGTGTACATGTACTTGTCCTTCATTCTTTTGGGTATATACCTCAAAGTGGACTTCCAGGATCTTATGGCAATTCTGTGTTTAGCTTCTTGAGAAACTGCCAAATTGTTTTCAGTCAAACAGTGACTGAATCATTCACTAGACATTCTTACTAGCAAAATGCAAGGGTCCAAATTTCCCCACATCTTCACCAACACTTAGTATTATTTTTTAAATGCTAGTCCTCCTAGTGGGCATGAAGTGGCATCTCGCTGTGGTTTGGCTTTGCAGCTCCCTAATGACTAATGATGTCGAGCACTATTTCATGTGCTTGTTGGCTATTTGTGTATCTTCTTTGGAGAAATACCTGCTTGCCTTTGTAGGGGTCACATCCCTTGCTGGCCTTCACTAGGGCAGGCTGATCAGTTGTCTCAGGTTTCCTGAAATGCAAGACTTGTACATTTAAAACCAAGAAATTTCCCCAGTTTAAAAAAAAAGAAATTTCAGGCAGAATTAAACTTCAGGAAGAGGCTGAAGAAGCTTCCTTCAGAGGACTTTGTATCAGTCAGGACCCATTCAGCAAAGGGAACCACTCCGATTATTTTAATAGAGAATTTATTTAAGTTTGATTTTCTTTAAAGATTTATTTATTTATGCATACAAGAGCTGGGGTGCAGGCCAGAGGTGGGGTGTGTGTGAGGGGGTTTACTAGAGACAGAGTGGGGAGCAGAACAGGTGGATCCACCGATCCAAAGGGGGCGAGACAGGCAAGGTCTGCTGCACCATGTGGGTCCCTCCCTGGCCGGGATCGAACTCGTGCTGCAGTGGCCGCAAACAACTTCATAGTGCTGCGTCTTAACTCCTTGCGCCGTCAGGGAGACCCTTAGTAGAGAACTTATTGAAAGTAATTTGTTAAACAGGTACTTAAATAATTAAATGTAACAGAGGACCTGTTGATGTTGGTATGCATGGCAACTTCAGGAGGAGGCTATACCTCTCTAAGTGGGCAGCAGAGGCAAGGTGGGAGTGGTTGGAATACAGACTCCAGCAGAGACCCTGGGCAGCTCGCAAGGGCTGGTGCTTGCGAGATGATGCAGTGAGGCTGGTTCTGGGAGAATGGGGACCGTGAAACTGGAACCTGCAGAAGTAGGTTCCAGCAGGTAGGAGGCAGAATTGTCCCTCTTCTGCAGCATTCCCATCTCGCTCTAGCGTCCCCTGTAGGCAGAGCTCCGCAGAGCACAGGCAGCTCTAGTGCCATCACAGAGCGCACTATGGCCGCGTGGGTTGGGAGCTGAGAGGCAATCAACCTAATGAAAGATAAGAGTGGTTAGCTCTTATCTTTCAGGGTTCACAGTAAGATTGTTCACATATGAAATTAGGAAGATAGCTGGATGCTATTTATTTATTTATTTATTTATTTATTACAATCTTGGAAGCTTTTTATTTTCTGAATTTAAGCTTTTCGAGCTTTGAGGTATTAGCATAATTAAAGTCTGCCTGCCTTTGTGCAGATGATTACCAGGCCCTCCCTGGTCCTGCCCCAGATAACATCATGCTTGAAACTTTCAGACCATCTCACATTAATTTCCAGCCTGTAATTTATCCATTGAAGTATTGCTTGGAGCTGATGTGTAAGATCAAGGGCCTTGAAATCAGGAAGGTACAGATTCAGTCTTGCCTCTGCCACTTTGTTTGTGGTTTAACCTTGTATGAGTTCATTAATCTTAATTTCTTCATCATAGGGATGTGGATAATGTATATCAATGTCATCAGGTTTTAATAAGGTTTATATGAATTAATGTAGAAAAGCAACAGGCATGCTGCCTAGCACAGAAGGATGCTTAATAGAAGGCAGATTCCATTCCTTGCTCCTTTTACTCAGTCCTTCTTGAGATCAACGTTGAGTTGCAAACAGCTCACCTCCCTGGAAGCAGAATCTCACTCTGCACGGGCAGCAAGGATTGGACATGCAGGCGTGTCCCCTCAATATTTCCATCTGCCCTGTGTTCCTGCCCTGCAGGAGCTATACTGCATCGGGCAGCAGTAAAATGGCTGACTGTGTAATCCCAGCGAAGCTAAGCCCCCTGTCTCCCTCTCCCCCTAGAGTGCTCTTCTTGGGTTACCTTCTGTGGAGAAAGTCTAGACCCAAGGCAGGTTTCTATCTGCTCCTCGCTCCCTTGAGCTGCCTGAAGATAGCTTTATTGGAAATTGGAGGCAAAGACCCATCTTCACACTCAGTGAGGTGGACTTGGATGACTCTTTGGGCCTTCCCAGAATGCACTTTTCAGAGGTTTGGTTATGGTATTCCTGAACCAACCTAAGTGTTCTCTCCTTGGGGAGTGTGGGTTAGTGACAATGCTGATGAAAGTGCCAAGCGATTCTTAAGTCTTATAGATTGAAATTTTATTTTTTGAAAGATTTATTTACTTATGCATTCAAGAACTGGGGTACAGGCCAGAGGTGTGGGGGGTGAGAAGATTCACCAGAGACAGAGTGGAGAACAGAACAG
The DNA here is from genome assembly GCA_019455555.1 of Galemys pyrenaicus. Lineage (NCBI taxonomy): Eukaryota > Metazoa > Chordata > Mammalia > Eulipotyphla > Talpidae > Galemys > Galemys pyrenaicus. Next base: position 3,798,985 of record JAGFMF010011614.1, on the reverse strand, counting down.
GCAGATCTACTGAAGTACACTGCTGAGGGGAGCAGTGGGGGAGGCAGCAGAGGCCCGCTGTGGGTCAGCTCCCTGTCCGGGGGTGGAACTCATGCTGCAGTGGCTGCGGATGCCTCATGGTGCAGTGCTTAATTCCCTGTGTCACCAGGGAGGCCCCTATATTGAAATTCTAATTGATAAATGGTCACAGATATGTAGAGGTCTTGGGTGCTCATCAAAATACAGCTCCTGGGAGGAGCAACAGAGAAGGCAGAGATGGTTGTGTTATTTTCAGGAAATGAGTAATTGCATCATCATTTCCCTTCAGCTCATCAGAGTTAAACTCACTGCACCTCCCACACCTCCCCCCCTTCTATGAAACCAGTGAAGAACCATGTGCATCCCTGTAGAGTGTTCACTAATGCAGCCCATGAGGGAGCCTGCCCCCAGGGACCCCTGCGGAGGAAGGTTGAACACTTGCTGCTGCCAAGGCATTTCCTTTCGGAAAACACATCACGGAGCTAAACACGTTTGCCTTCAGTGTCTCCGGAGGCCTCTGTGTACATGGGAGTTAATAACCTGTGAAAACTCAAATTTAAAAACAAAATCACCTTCACTTCACATGGGGGCAGGGAAACAGGGCCGAGCTCTAACTGTCCTCTTTTTAAACAACTTGTTTCCTTTTGCTCTTTTATATTTGTTTCTTCTCAACTTTTTATCCTTTCTTTGAATCAAACTGCTTCTTGGACCACCAATGCGCTGTGTTGCTTTGCAGCCTGGATTGAATTTTTACAGCAAGTCATAAACCCTTGAAAATAGGATTTATAATGGAACACAGATGCAGGCCTAGCCAGCCTGGTCAGAGAGGTGTTCTAATAATACTGGAGAGTAATATTCTCTAAATCTAATACTCCGTAGGTTTTTTCTTGTTGTGACTCATACTGACCCAATTCTTCTCCTAACTCCTCAGTGTCAGAGCCGGTGGCCTGCTGTGTCTGTGACCAGCGGAGCTGATGCCTTTGGGCACGGCTGGGTCACTCTGGGGTCTGGTAGAACAGGGCACAGTGCACCCCACTCTGGGGTGGGGTCTGTTCTCAAGGACACCAGACCCCAGAATAGGGCAGGCTTGAGAGGAAGGGGTGTTCAGGGCACCGCTAGCTGGGGATTCAGGGACAAGACGGGTCCAGCAAGCAGAACCTCACAGGAGGGGGTTACCTTTCCAGGTCAGCAGACAGGCTCCATGACAGGTGTGCATAACCCGGTGATGGGGGAGCCAGGAAGTATTCGGTGAGCTCCAAGCAGGTGGCTCCCTCCAGTGATGGGGGAGCCAGGAAGTATTCGGTGAGCTCCAAGCAGGTGGCTCCCTTCAGGCAGTGTTGTGGCAGGTAGCACCTTCCCATCCCTGCCCAGGGTTCTTGGAGGGGGCTGGGGTATAATTAAAGCATATGCGGGTATGTATCCTTCTGTGTATCTTTTTAAAGTAGATGTAAATAGAGATATCTGCCCCTGGAACAGGAGGCAAAGACTATCTCTGTTTCTCCCCATACCTATAGATTCATTTTTACCTATATTTATGTAGAGATAGAAGTTTCTTTATCTGTGGATCTATCTAACTCTTGATAGCACACTTCAGACTGACAGATGGCACTAGCTCTAAATAGATCTACAGATAAAAGAGATACAGATATAGGGAGTAGTTAGGTAGGTAGGTAGATTGTTAGTCTGCCAGGTACAGCGCTTTTGGGAAACCTTGGAATTTCCTGAGTGTTTGAAGGGCTTTGTTCTGCATTGAGAACCCCTTTCTCCCATACCTGTGTGATGCCCATCACACCCTGAGCTGACTCAGAGTGGCCTCCCAGTTTCAAGGAAGAGGCAGAGGCTGGCAAGGCACTGCAATTAGTGCTGGAACATTCAGATCAGCTCCAGCCCTGGGAGGGCTGGAGAGCTGGAGCTCGAGCCCAGTCTCGGTGACCAGTACGCACGCCTGCATCATGAGGACTTGGTAAAACTCTTGAATGACAACTGGGTAGCTTGCAAGTTTAGGGTCATGTTGACATTTGGGAAGGGTGGTGCACCCAGAGAGATCATGGAAACCCTGCACCCCCTTCCTCCTGTCCTTGCCCTCAGCATCTCTTTTGTTTGTCTGGCTCTGAAGAGTCTCCCTTGCAATAATGCTGCATTCACAAGTGTACTGCTGTCATGAGTTCTGTGAGTAGTTTGAGCGCATTCTTAAACCTGATGAGGCTTGGGAACTATTAAATTTATAGTCAACTAGGCAAAAGTGCAGGTGTCCTGGGGACCCCATTTATAGTTGTCATCTTGTGGGAGTGAATTCTTAACCTGTGTGGTCTGTGCTAACTCCAGTAGTGAGTGTCAGAATTGGACTGACATGTAGGATGTCCAGGCAGAGAATTAGAGAATTGCTTGTTGTTCGGAAATGATATTGGGGTCAAGGGGAGGAGGGTATTGGCCTAAGCGAGGGAAGGTCCAGTCTCGGAAAGAGGGAAATCCAGAATCAAAAGCTACTTCTGTCATTCGCTAGATATGGAAAGTGGTGAAGGATTTAACCTCATAATTTCTGTTTTCCCATCTGAAAAACAGCAGCATATTTATTCGTTGCATTCTCTCTTTCCGTAACTGGTATATAGTAGATAATCAGACACATCTGCACAGTGACTGTGTAAATAGTGGGTAGTTGACACAGAGCCTCAGACCAGTGCCGGGAGAGGCCAAAGAAAGAGGCAGAACATGGCAGATGGGCAGGTGGCACTTGAATAAACAAGGACTGTCTTGGATGCCAGTGTCATAAAGTGTGCGCAGAGACCTGGACAGCGTTTGTAACGGAGGGGTCCGTAAAAAGGGAAAGTTCCAGGTTCCCTGCCCCAACTATGCGGCAGAGCAGGGCTGCCAGCTGGAGGTCTGGAACACTCGGAGAGACACGGGAGCAGAATGCGAAGGAGGGGGCACTTTTCCGCTCTGCATTACGTCAGGGACTTGGGGGACACGAAGAGACGTGTGAGAGATGGTGGGGCTAGGGGCTGGGCTGACAGTGGCAGCCTCGGTCTTAATTTGTGCTTTACTTTTGCTTCTTTTGTGCCAGACTTGCCTGGTCTTTCTCTTGCTTCTTTGGTTCCCTGTGAGAAGGTGCCTTGATGTGTGGCAAATGGGCCTCAGTGGCCCCACTTTGCGCTAACCCTGCTTGGCTGGACATTTATCCATGAGGGGATGGGTAGCTTTGGATATTTCATTGGGAAATGATATCCTTTTTCATTCCCTCTCTGTGCAGACTAATTCTATTAAAGATTTTTCACACTAAAGTATGCTTTGTATTTATGAAGTGCATGGCAGACTCCCTTTAGAATGCGTAAGTTTCAGGGTCCTGGTGTGCCCCCAGTCTGCCTACTAATAGTTCCAGTCACATACTCATTCTAGATGGACTCAAAGACATACCGTTCTCTCAAGGTTATGTGCTTTTTGTTTTTAAAGATTTTCATTTTATTATTTATTTATGCATAGAAGAACTGGGGTACAGTCCAGAGGTGCAGGGCAGAGGAAGAAGAGTCACCAGAGACAGAGTGGGGAGCAGAACCGGCAGACTGACTGAAACACACTGCTGAGGGGAGCAGTGGGCAAGGCAGGAGAGGTCTGCTGCGCCATGGGGGTCCCCTCTCTAGCTGGGGATGGGACTTACCATCTCATGGCCGTCTCATGTGGTCATCACCCTGAGACTTAATCCGTAGGCCACCAGGGAGACACCTCAAGCTCTGTCTTTGAAAACAGCACCCACGTGGAAACAGAGGCCATGTGTCCATTCCAAAGACAGGGGAGGGACTAAGGAGCCCCAAGTGGCTGAGGTCCAGCTCTCAGAGCAACCTGCAGCCTCATTCTCTCAGTGACCTCCTCCATCTATGAGGCGCACATCTAAAACAGGAATCGATCATTAGGTGTTGTTGTATATTGTTGCTGCTTCATTATTTTATTGTTATTGTTTATGAATAGTTTGGGGGTGGCCCTGTCATAGTAAGGGCAGGAGTGGTGGAGATGAGAATCTCACGGATATCCTTCGCAGCGCCCAGGAAAATAATACTGAAGGGGAAAGGGGAAAGAGCGGCCGTCTCCCTGGAGCAGCTCCAGTTCATCCCAGACTGAATGGGCAGTTTCAAAGGCAGGGCCCAACACAAGGGGAGCTTCCCATTGTCTGTCATTTCTACTCAGAACCTGGAGAAATGCATTTTCAGTTCTGCGGTAGGCTACGTGTGCCTGCTCCCAGGTGGCCAGGACCCCAGAGCCCTGTAGGCCCTGTATGGGCTTTGAGGGAGGTTGCCAGGATGCCAGGGGAAGCTGAGGCAAGGCCAAAAGCACCTCCTTTGCTTGACTTGCCTTTGGAGAACTCTCTGGTGGTTTCACCGTGCAAGTGTCTGGGAGCAAAGAAAAGCAGCCCCTTCCCCTCTGGGTTCTTCTAGGTTGGCAAATAATCAAACACATCAGATGGTTGATAAGAGAAAATGCCATAGAGTTTAACAACATGCGTACTTCTCGAGCGAGATCCATCATGACTGAAGGACTCACCCAGGTGGCATTAGATGCCATCTTAAATAGCTTAGCTTGGCTAAAGGAAGTTGGGGGAAGAAAAGGGAAGACGAGTGCAGGCATTACCATGGGAAATAAAGGTAATTCTGCTAGGAAGAGATGAGTATCATAAGCAACCTCCATCCAGGCTTCAGGGATCCTCCCATGTAATAAACCTATTGCCAATGACAAGTTTTGGGGTGGCAGATTTTTGTTTCTCTACAACAAAGAAAATTGTCTAAATTCAAAAGAGTCTTACAAATTGATTTATAGTACATTTGTCTGCATCTTTGCAGTGTTTGGTGCCTGATGCTTAGCAAAGAATATTGAAGATGGTCTCGAGAAAAAAATTCCAAGGGAGATAATGAAAGAAGTAGGTACCTGAATTTTTTCTCTTTTTTTCTTTTCTTTTTAAAAGATTTTATTTATTTATGCATATGAGAGCTGGGGCACAGGCCAGAAGTGTGGTGGGTGAGAGAATTCACCAGAGATAGAGGGGGGGGGGAAGGACGGTTAGATCAACTGAAATACACTGCTGAGGGGAGCAGTGGGTGAGGCAGGAGAGGTCTGCTTTGCGATGTGTGTCCCCTCCCTGGCTGGGGATCGAACTTGCGCTGCATTGGCTGTGGAAATCCCACAGTGCAGCACTCAACCCCTTGCACCACCAGGGAGGCCCCGAGTTTTTCCTTGAAATAAGAATAGTGGTAGCATTCATATCGATTATTATGTGAAAGTGCTGAGAGAACTGTTGATAGAGAAAAATACCACGAGGCTAAGACAAAATAAAGGTAATTATTTGGGATTTTATATATGTATATTAGGAGAATACAGACTCTGGTATCAGACCAAATTGTGTTTCCCACAGGGGTCCTTATTTAAAGTGTTCTTAATGGACAAAAGAAGGGGAAAGAAGGATAGGATGGTAGAGGATGCTGAGAACTAGAATTGATTCTAGATTATATTCCTTAGAGCTCGTTGGCTTTTCTCAATCTGGCCTTGGTTACTATGGAGAAAAAAAATGTTTTTTCTTTCCACAGTTCCTGGAGAAAGCTGTGTCTAACTGGAAACCAGTTCTTGCTTGACACTAGTTTTTTTTTTTTTTTTTTTTAGTTAAAAGTTCAATAAGATGGAATTTTAGCACCAGATGGAATTTAGTTTGCCTTAATGTTAGATGGCAACTCTGGAGGAAATGTGGGTGATCTGGGCTGTGAGTTTTAACCTGTGTACTTAAAAATTCAGGACAAGAACCACAAGCAGAATGCAGAGAGAAATAAATAATAATAATCACAAGGGGAATGTGAAGAGGAAAAGCAGAGAGAGAGAGAGAGAGCGAGAGACTGACATATCCTACCAGAAACACAGTCTGAGCTAAGATACCAGTGTGCAAGTCAAAGCTGGAAAAGCAAGAAAGTGAGAACACATATGTTCAGTTTTAAGATAGATATGGCTACTTAACTCCACCCCTTGTTCCCAGAGGCCTTCTGCAGGAAGTCAGTTTTGTGGCATGCTGGGAGGTGTAGTCTCCAGTACTTGAGATTTTGTTTACATAAAGATGGGAATGGAGTTCATTTAGAACATCAGTCACTGACTTGGTGTCTGATCCTCACTGTTCTGGCAAATTGTCTCTGCACAGAACTGTGATGACTCCTATATAGAAACAATGTTAGAGGTGAAAGAAATCTAGGTACCCAATCTCCAGGTGAAGAAACAGGCCAGAGAAGAGTAACTTACCCTGAGGTCATGTGTTAATACACACTAGTTTATAGCACAGTTGGGAAAACTCACTTGCTGACACTGGTATATTTATATGAGCTTTTGATGACAATTTGCTGACCTCGTTTTAGACAGAATAGATCAAAGGTAATCTTCTGTGGACAGTGAGCAGCCAGTTGGTGCATTCTAGCAGCTGGATTCCAGCTCCTAGGTGAGGTCACAGTGGCCTCCTACAGGGAGAGGGAGAAGCCATGGAATCCATTTGGAAGGACATGCTTTTGGGTATGGGCCATTGGCATGGTTCACAGTCACCTCTGATTGGGATCCTTTACTACTGGGCCCTTTCTAGGATTCCTTGGAAAAATCTATTTTTGTTTTTGTCTTTCTCCTGCTGGTCTCTGGCTCATCTTCTGATTCCCTTTTAAATCTTCAGGTGAGCAAGAGTAGCAGTTGAAAGCTGGATATTTTTTCTTCTTGTTTAGCCTGAAGGCTAAGTGCAGTTCTGGCAGTTAACCTCATAAATTAAGGCCTTTGAAGAAGTATGTGACTACTTTTGTTCAAACTGGCAAGTCTTGAGATTCAGTATTTTCCCAGGGAGGCTTTATTCAGAGCAGAATGAGAGAAATTGGGGCCTCGGAGCAGTCTGTCTCATCTGCTGTTGGTGATTTATTTTGCCACATATGGCTGCCCAGGCTGTGTACTGCACAACTGTGGGGTCATGGGCCTAAGTAGTGAATGCAGCTTTATTGTGTAGACCAGGACACTGATCCTGAGGGTCATGGAGAGGTTTTCAAAGTTGTTGCAGGTCACGAATGACCCAACTACCCCTCTTGACTCTGCTTCCTTATAGTTTTAGCTTTAGCTCTGCCCTGTTCTCATGTGGCCTCATTCTGTCTTTTGGCTCCTAGGGAACCTCAAGCAGTGTTGACCCTTTCTGGGCAGCAATCATGAGCTGTGCTCTCCTTACCTCTCTGTCCTATCAAAGTGTTTTGTTCTGGATGTTGCATATCTACCAGGACAACTGGCATTATAAGGGTACATCTGGAGACAAAATCATCCCCTGCAGGAAGAATTTTCTGTGGCGTTGGAAATGGGAGTACTTGGGGAGTGGTGGGGCTTTTGGAGCAAGTCCTTAAGTAACCCCAGTCATGAATGCTCTCTGCTCTTTCCCACCTCCTCTCTTGGTGTGCTCTAGCCACGGGGCACTAGTTGCCCCTTCAGTCTCCAAAAGTCTTACTGGTGTTGTCTTCTCACTTGAGGTCAGAGCTGTACAACTGCTCCTTTAAATATCACTGATACCCCCTTAACGCTGCTCCTCTCCTCAGAAAACCAAGTGTGGACCAGGAGCCTCACCTTTCCTCCAGTCCATTGGGACAACTGAGGAAGGGTGACCTTTTCAAAAGAAACTTAGTGTTATTTATGCTGGTGAGCCTTTTACAAAAGACACAAGAATCTCACAGTTTTTACATATTTTCCTAAACTTTTAATAAGTGGGCAAAAGGATAAGAATCCAAGAGTGAAAAGGAGTAGAAAAGGTAGGTTGTTATGAGGGAAAATTGTTATCCCCTCAACAAAAATGCCGGTGAGGACTTGGAGAAAGAGGGATGCTGTTACCCTGTTGATGGGGATGTGAACTAGCGCAGCCATTTTGGAACGTGACCTGAATTTGCGTTAAAAAACTGAGATTCACCAGATGACTCAGCAACCCCACTCTCGGGCATCTAGCTGAAAAGCAGGAACCCATCACCTCAAAAATGAATGGCTCTACAGTGTTTATTGCAGCACTGGTTACAATGGCTGGGACAGGGGTGCAACCTGAGTGCCCCGTGATAGAGGATCGGACTGGAAAGATGAAGGAGGCCACACTGGGAGTGTGAGTCAGTCGTAAGGAAAGACATGATTTACAGCACAGTGGAAGGAGTTTCATGGAATTATGTGCAAGCAGAACAACAAACACAAACATTGAGTGTTTATCTAGTGAACAGTTCGACAAAGCAAACTAATAAAAATTAGTGGGCGCTAATGAACAAAGTGGGATTTCTGAGGTTAAGAGAAAGGGGGAAGGAGGAGGATCAAAGGGAATATAAGGAATAGATGAGGGGGATAAAACAAGAATAAAAACAAAAAGGGAGAGATAAGTATTGCTGGAAAATATATGAAAGGAACACCTGTAAAGGAATCTCAGATTAAGTACTGAGTTTCTTATGTCGGGTGAAGAGAGGTGGCACTGTGATCATACAGCTATAATTGGAGGAAGAAAAATCATTTGTTCTGAGAGAAAAAACTTCCTCACAATTCCTGCAAAATATTCATCTAATGGGGTGTATTTCTGAAAATTTTTTTAAAGTGATTTTTTTTTTTTTTTTTTTTTTTTTTTTTTNAAAATTTTTTTAAATTGATTTTTTTTTTTTTTTTTTTTTTTTTTTTTGCTTTTCTGAGTTGAGGACTTTCTCCTCAGTCAGCTAAGGACATCCATGTGCCTATAGGGATGGTAGGAATGCTACAGAAAGAAAGCAAAGCGAATATCACAGGGAATACTCAGCTTCTGGCAGGCAGGATAGAGGGCTGTGAGACTGGAGGTTTGAAAGCCAGGCATGTTAGTGATAAAGGATTTAACTAACCCGGTGCTGTCTAACAAACCAAGGACTAAGTCTCTAGACTTCATAGCGTAGAATTTTCCTGATTTGCAGAGAAAGTCCCCTTTCTCAAGAGAAGATCCATATCACTGGGTTCTTTCGAAACACAGGACAAAGTCACATTGCAAATAGGGTTAGCTGTAAGGCTGGAGGGAAACTGACTGGGAGCACTGGCTCCCGAAGTGTGGCCCCCAAACCATCACATCAGCATCTTGGGAATTTCTTAGAAACAGATTTCCTGCTCCCACTTGAGACTTACTGAGCAGAAACTCTACGAAAAGGACTTGAAATCTCCTTTTAAGCTGAGGGTGATTTTTAGGGTGATTCTGATGCATATCAAAAATTTGAGGGCCTCCCTGGTGGCACAGTGTGCTAAGCAACAGCACTATGAAGCAAACCACATCCACTGCGGCACGAGTTCGATCCCTGCCGCCGGCCATGGAGGGGACCCACATGGCGTAGCAGACCTCTCCTGCCTCGCCCGCTGCTCCCCTCAGCAGTGTGTTTCAGTCCATTTGCCTGTTCTGCTCCCCACTCTGTCTCTGGTGACTCCTCTTACCTCCCGCACCTCTGGTCTGTGCCCCAGCTCTTGTGTGCGTAAATAAATAAATCTTTTTTTAAAAAAATTTGAGAGCATTCATCTAGAAAAACCTTCACCCTTTCCAATCCAGGGCCACTGGGAAGGTGGAAGAAAGAAGGCACCAAAGATGTGTCTCCCTATTTTTCTCCTCTCCAAGCTCTGGCCAGAAAAGGGCAGAGATTTAGAAAGTGAGAGGAACACAGAGAGGGGAGGGTTCTCTCACTCTTGAGCCTCATTAGCAGCTCTGGGGGGCATCCGTCTCTTACACCTGGCTATACCAACTGCGGATGTCACCAAACCCGGGTGTCACTGCACTGTTAGGCTGTAAAGCTCTGGCGTTTTAGATTTTCTAAGCCGTCCACGAGTCCCCGTGGCCTACACGGGTGCCAGACTTAGCTGAGAGTCCAGCTGGTGAGTTTGTCCATGGGAGCGACTCTATCTGAGCGTGAAGGACCTCGAGTGAGGGTTGCAGAGTGGGTTTCTCAGGGTAAGGCGGTAGGAGATGCAGTCATGTCTCAGAGGGTTCTCTAGAACTGGAAAGATCTCCACTTAACCAGACTGGTACAGAGAACTTGCCAAGATGAGAAAAAAATGACACCAGCACGTAGTGGACAAAGGACATTGCTCCAGGATCCAAGCTCAAGTCCACGCCTTCCCCCGGTGGCATGAATTAATACAGCCCCTTTTTACTCTCCTTAGATTGAATGGGGTTTCCTTCCCTCGCATTGGAAAATGTTGGGAAGCTATGCATCTTCAAAGTCACTGGTGCAGAGTGAAGTTCACTTTCTCTGGTCCAGCCTTACCCTTGCTCTATATTCTATTTCCAGTAATGCATTGCCACTCACCCCGTTATCCAGGCCAGATACCTGGGTTCCATCAGTGACGTTTTCATCTACTCCTCTCCCCTCTTCTCTGCCTCTGATCACTTATTTTTACTCTTTCCTGGATCTTGCAATGACTTCCTAAGTACTGTCCCTGCCACCACTTCCGCCTCTCCCACTCCATTCTCCCCAAGTCCTGCAAGAGTGACCTTTTGAAAACGAAGCTTCATCATGTGACTTGCTGGCCTTTGGTATGCGCTGAACACCTCTGGGAGGCTTTAGTAGACACCTGTTTTCCTAATAGATTTAACCACAGGCTTTTGTTCATGAAATACCTCTGCTGAACATAATTCAGGAAACAATACTCTAGAAGAAATTGAAGGCAAGAGTTACAAAATCTTGTTTCCATTATTAAAAGTCTAATTTGATTCCCATAGAATGTGTCATTTTAATAATAATAATAATATCTGACACTTATTGCATTATTATAGGACAAAGCTAAGAATTTTATATGCAATATCTTATGTAACTTCTAAAATAGCCTTTGAGGTTGCTGTTATTATCTACATTTTATAGGTGAGGACTGGAAACTTAGGTTAATGTGCTAAAACACGTCTAGGAGATAGAGGGGGAAGTGGCATTTGGAAGTAGGATTTCTTAACTCTGAAGCCTATATATGTTTAAACACTAGTTGGCATTTTTCAAATCATGTATTATATAACCCTGGGCTTCTACAGATCTGCTTCAGAAGCAGCTACAAAGGAAAGAAAAGGAGGAGAAGGTAGTGGTAGAGGGTGAGAGAGACAAACTGAAATTGTACCCTGAGGGTCACTTTAACCATCTATTTCTTTATCTCTTCTGTATGAGGGGGCTCTGTCAAAATTTTTTCTTGTGTAGATATTTAGAACATGCTTGAAACTACTGCGTAACTCAGTGTTGATCTAAAAGGGAACTTTTCTCAAGAGTCTTTTTCTTTTCATTTCTTCTGAGTCTTGAAGCTGCATTTTCTTGACGATACGGAAGGAACATTTGACTAACATCTAGAGTTAGTGCATTCAACTTCTGTCGTTGGTCATTGCTGTTTAGAAATGAGAGATTGGACAAAGTTTCCCCAGCTGCCTTTTGAATTACATGAAACAGAGTGGGGTGGCCTAACAGCAAACTCCACTGAAGCCTGTCTACTACTCATCACAGAGAATAGATTTGGGGAACTGCAGTCTGTTGAGAGGAAAGTTGACATGGGCTATTGAGGAGACTGATGGGTCTGAGGAACTTGTAAAGATCCAAAAAAAAAAAAAGAAATCCAAAGTGAGACAGAGAGGAAGCACAAGCTGAATAGATGACTTTTCAAAGGTCAGGTTCCTTAAGTATCTCAAAATTAGTCGAGAATTTGATCCAGCGTGAAGCTCCTTTCATCTCAGATATCTATCCTCAAGCTGCAGACAGGCTGGCACGGAGCTCTGCCATCTGGCGTGGTTCCTGCTCTTCCAGCCTAGTGAGCGTCACTGCGACGCCATCTTGTTTCCTGCTTCTCAGGAACAATCTGCCTAATGTGTGTTTATGCACTTGCTTCAACCCTTGGCCCCCCTCTCCTCCCACCCTATGTATACGTACTGTGCTGCTGGGGATTTTGAATTTTGATTTCATTTCCTTTTCCTGCCTGGGGGCTGGGTCTAGCTAGTCTCGGCTAGACCCGCTCCACTTCTCTAATCGTGGTGCTGAACACTATTGGGCGTCAGCGAACACTCAGATGTTCCTAGTTTAGGTCTAACTGAAAATCATGAACGTTCCAAGGACTGTATTCTCAGTCATATGCATTTGAACTGAGCCTTTGGGAAGTCTGCCTCGCTTGTTGTTCAGCAGGTTCTTAAATGAATGAAGACTCCTGAAGAACTAGATCTGTCGGATTGGAGGAGTTGGCGGCACAGTTCCCTTAATGTGGGGGAGTCCTATGGCGAATTCAGATCTGAGAAAGGAGATTGTATTAGGTGACCTCTTAGGTCATCTTTTGACCTTTTACAATTCTTTGATTTTTGCATTTCAAATCAAGTAAGGGGCCTCCATGCCACCCTTGCACTTCATAGGCAGCACATTAAAGCAGATTAAACACAGGATTAAATCTGGTCATTGCTATGAAGTATACCTACAAATTAGTCACTGAAAGAGATTAGGGGAGGGTTTGGAGTCAGAGACATGAGAGAGGTGTTGTCAGGTATTCTTGTGCCTGGGGTCACAGTTGGATGACTATGATGTGTCAGCTACTTGAATATACAGCAATGTAGAAAGTACTCTTGGTGGAAATTACTTATTATTCATTTCACCCTTTTCATTTAAGTACTTTTTTTTAAAAAAAGATTTTTTTTATTCATACAAGAACAGGGGTACAGGCCAGAAATGTGGAGGGTGAGAGGATCCACCAGAGACAGAGTGGGGAATAGAACAGGCAGATTTGACTGAAATACACTGCTGAGGGGAGCAGTAGGTGAGGCAGGAGAGGTCTGCTTACCATGTGGGTCCCCTCCCTGGGCGGCAGCAGGGATTGAACTCGTGCTGCAGTGGTTGCTGTTTGCTTCATAGTGCATTGCTGAACCCACTGTGCCACCAGGGAAAGCCCTCATTTAGTTACTTTTACAAAGAAAATTTCTTAAAAACCCTGAAGGAATCCCAGAACCAAATGTGTCTGATGAGTGGTGGTAACGGCTGTAATCTTGGTGCCTTTCTTGGTTAAAATCAAATTGAAGAATGTCAGACACCCAAACGTGTGACACAAAATTAATCAAATATAGCACCTCTTTACCTCAGGGATTCCTAAATCCTGAATCTCAGCCCTTTAAACGTTTTTGCAAAGATCATAAGAGATAAAAATGGTCATATTAAAATCCTTGGAGGAACATTAATTTAAATTATGATAATATGACCTATTAAAGAAATGCACTCTGGTCTCCCACCAGACAAGGCTAAAATAAATCAATTTTTGTTACTCTTTTGGGAAGAGAATGGAAGTTACTTACATTAGTGGTCAGAAATTAAAAATAGGTGAATCTGGCTCCAATATGTTACCTTTCCCTTGTAGGTAGCAGATCTTCTCTGCCATTTTCTCAAGCTTGCTACACCTCTCTATTCTAAGCTCTTGCATTTAGATGGGAGACAATCAAATGTATCACAAATTCTGGCAAATGCCAAGCAAATTCTTGCCCACATCAAGAGGTATGTATAGAAAACTCATTACAGGAGTTCATAATCACAGGGGAAAGTGTTTATAAAATTAGTATCAGTAGTATCTGTGATTATTGGCGCTAATGATGAGGGGTCATCAAATATTTCTCATGAAAACAGTTCTGACCAACACCCAGGCCACCTTTCTACCCATACTACCAGTTTCAGAGAGGCACGACCCTCATCAGATACCTCCCATCTTGCCTTCAGTCTCCACGGGTAAAGTTGTGGTCTAGTCTGAGTAGGAATAGCTCTATCCAGCATACTGAACAAAAGTTAAGATGGTACATGATTTTGGTAGCTTGAAGCAAAAAAAAAAAAAAATCTTTAAGATTGAGGTTGGAGTAGATACTGGAGGAAAAAAAAATATGAATGCATTATCCCAAGGTGGTAAGATCACAGACATGATGTCTTAAGATAATGCATGACACCACAGTATAATCACTATATCAAGGACTTGTGATTAACTGGAGTATAAATGCAAACATATTTTTAAATCATTGCTGTCTATTGAACTGTACTGAGACTACATTCATTCATTCATTCATTCCACAAATATTTGAAGAAAATATTTTACATGCCAAGCACTTTTTGAAATTGAAGTAATATTGCATTATGACATTATATATGTTTCAGGTATGTATCTTTAAAAATAAACATCTGTGCATAGTTTATGAAGTTCACTACAAGTCTAATTCAAACATTCACCATATAATTGACCTCTTTTACCTGATTTGCTGGGGATACAGTGATAAATTAATCAAAATCGTTGTTTGCATGGATTCTTGCACTCTTTAGACAAACTTTTAAAAATTGTAGTCTCATGTTTTTTCAGATACTTTATTTTAAAGGCACTACAGCTTAGTACAGATCTCTTTATTTTGGGTTTATTTTATTCTGTATACTGTTGTTAATGCCAGGTAGAAGGTGTAAAGGACAAGTCAGTCAGAACTAGTGCAATAAGATACTAAGTAAATTTTTGGCTTCACAATATAGGTAGTAACTGGGACAAAGATCCTGGGTATAAGCAGATATAAGCAGGGTATAAGACTGGGAGAAGCAGGACAGGAAGACCATATAAAAAGAAGAAGTTAACAGGGAAGTTGTAGATTTGGGGTGTCTGGGAGCTGGAACCAAGGGAGACATCTAGCATTGGTTTCAGGGAAGTTTGATACTGAAGGCTCATTCACAGTTTCCTTCAGGTAGGGAAGCAGGAGAAAAGGCTTAAACAGTGAATGCAGATTTCATGTGCGCATGTCAGTAGCAAGTAAACTGACACAGGGCCCAGGGCAAGCATGTCCCTGAAAAGCAGAGATGAGCAGCAACTGCAAGAGTGAAGCCAATAGGAGGCCAGAGGCAGATCTGGTTGGTTTAGAGCTGTGGGGATCAGCCAGGCTGGCCAGTGAGGGGTCAGCAATAATTGCAGGGGGAGTTTGCAGACGGGGAGGCAGGAAGACCTAAGTGGCAACTGGTAAATAAGGTTAATATTAAAAAATATATTTGTGGAAATATATTTGTGTTCTCATTTCTCCTCTTCCACAGAAGACATACTGTTCTGAAAAACATTAACTACAGATATATATTGTTGGTTTTGTATGTTTGTATACAATTAATGGGCCTTTGGACTAATTGTGTATGTGTGTGTAGGCATTAATATGTGTAATAAGAACATAAAGGAGAGACATTTTGTTGAGTTACTCAGTTTTATTGGATTTCTGCCATGTTTTCAGGAGGTATACTTGTTATTATTAAACTTCGTTTTGCTTTTGTTCTCTTGTTAAAAAAAGAGAGAGGGAATGGAGCAATATAGGATGGTTTGTTATTGTACTAGGATGAAGTCAATATAAATCCCCAATGGATTCTAATAAGATGTATAATGTAGGCCCTAGAGCAACTACTGAAAAAATAACAAAAAATTTTCAAAATCATGAAAAGGATTGAAATGGTACACTAAGAAATATCCACTAAAGATAATAAAGGAGAAACATATCAATGATGCAGATATGGGCTACATAGAAAACAAAAGGCAAATGGTAATTGATAATCCAACCAATAACAATATTAAGTGTGACTTTATGAATCAAGCAGTCGGAAGGGAATGGACTGCCAGAACCGTATAAAGACATGATCCCATTCAGCATTGTCTGTAGGAGGCACTTTGAATTCAAACATACAAATAGGTCGAAAGCAAAAGCATTGAAAAATATCAGGGGCAGAAGAGCTATAGACTGAGTATACTAGTATCAGATGAAATGGAGGCTAAGGAGAATGTAAATCGGATTATGCTGTTTCTCTGTGAAGTCCTCCAGTGACTTCCCACCTCTGAGGATGAAATCCAAATGCATAAACCAGCAACCACTTCTCTACCTCCATCTTGTCCTTTCCTGAAAATGCCTTTACTTTATCCTACATTTTGATCTTTGGATAGATATAGAATTCTGGGTTGGAAATGATTTTTCCTTAGAGTTCTGAAATGTTTCATGTTGCCTAAAGTTTGGATCACTTTTCTTTCATTTTCCTGGACACTTAATGTGTCATTTTGATTTATTGTGTGTGTGTGTGTGATTTCCACCTGTTTGATCCCTTCTCCGTTTCTAGAATATATTTACCACCTGCTCCCTAGGGTAGGCTACTTTGTACATGACTGCCAGCACCCTCATATGTTTTATTAGTTCTGGTTTTAAGATAATTTCTAGTCTCTCAAAGTCTGGAAGACTTTCATTGTTACCCCAAGTAAATGAAACCTTGATCTTGATCATCCTTTGGCATGCAATTATGCATGCAATTATTTGGCATGCAGATATGAGATATGATTATGAAAATTTCCAACCATATTTTTTCTTTGATCCTCATTTCATATTATTCATGTTTATATTTTATATCATATTGCTAAAATGAAACTAATTCTTCTTCGGGACCACAAGATGAACTGAAACAAGATGGGCTACATGTACATCACTGCCTTAGGTTAGCTGGGTGACTTGCATCTTTCCTTCCTGTCCCCTTTTCTTCTGCTGTCCTCTTTGGGTTTCTGCGTCTGACACCCCTATATGTTCTTTCATTTCTCTGGTCTCTTGATCCCACCGTTATTCACCAATTCTTGCAAACTTTCCCCATATAGTCTCTGTTTTCTCTGCCTGGCTCCAGCATTGTGCACTTACTTTTTTAAAGATTTATTTTATTTATTTATGCATGTAAGAGCTGGGGTACAGGCCAGAGGTATGTGTGGAGGGTATGAGAACATTCACCAGAAGCAGAGTGGGGAGCAGAACAGGCAGATCCACTGAAATACACTGCCGAGGGGAGGATTGGAGGAGCCAGGAGAGGTCTGCTTCCTGGCCAGGGATGGAACTCGTGCTGCAGTGACTGCAAATAGTTTGACAGTGCTGATATTTAACCCCTTGTGCCACCAGGAAGGCCCAGAATTGTGCATTTAACAATGTAGTTCTTTCGAGTCTAAAAATTCCTAAAATTCACAGTCACCTAAATAGAATATTTGTTTCCATTTATTGAGCAAAAATAGATAACATGATCCCATTTTTTTTAAAGGTTTATTTATTTATGCTTACAGGAACTGGGGTACAGGCCAGAGGTGTGGGGTGTGAGAAGATTCACAAGCGACAGAGTGGGAAGCAGAACAGGCAGATTGACTGAAATACACTGCTGAGGGGAGGAAGTAGGAGAGGTCTGCTGCACCATGTGGGTCACCTCCCTGGTCGGGGATCAAACTCATGCTGCAGTGGCTGTGGATGCTTCATAGTGTCGTGTTTAACCCCTTGTGCCACCAGGGAGGCCCCGATCCCATTTTTTATATGTAAGGTACTGGAAGCTTGCCTGAGTGCACGAGCGAGGTAGACTCTCCAACTTTGTGTTTCTTCAACCATGTTGCCTCTCAGTCCTCACGGTTTGTCAAAGATCAAATGAGGCAGCAATGTTGGAATCTGCACAGACCTTGGTTATGTTAATAAGCATGCAAATCCTCCTCTGGTTTTCTCATCTTCAAAGGTGATTTCTGGAACTAGAGTGATTAGGAGATAGGAATGAATCTCTGATGATAAAAATTAAGATGAGCTAGCAGTTATGGGGGGGGGTGGGGAGAGGGAGAGTGGACTGGTTATTGGGGGAAGGGAGCCTTTTGGCAATGGCCTTAAACAACCTCCTCCAGGCACTGCTCGGGCAAGCAGAGCTAGTGATAACAGCAGAGCTTTTGTCGGCACCATTTTTACCATGGATGACAAAGCCAAGGACAGCGTGTTCCAGCTTCAGGGGGGGATGCAAGCTGTGCATTAGGAGGTAAATCTCTGGCTTGCAAAAGGTTGAATAAGATGCTTCTTTAAAAAGCTCACCAGTTAACTAAATTTAGGGTGGTGAACACCATCAGGCCAAGAATATTCTTTGGCCTCAGGCCCATGCCATTTTCTTTTGACTGGGAACTGGATGCGTTTTCATTTCCTCCAAGCTTTTCTCTTGACTTTCAATACCTTTGTCTTTGCAGGCAGGAGGCTGTGTGCTGATAGATGGGCAGGGCTCTACAGTCATGACGTGGCCCTGTTCACAATGACAGTTAAAGATGGCCCTGTATTTTGGATGCATTTTCAGTGAGTGATTAGGTGTGCGCTGTGATGTTTTCATATAATTTTGTTTCATCATTGATCCAGCAGAGGCTTTAGTGACTCTTTCTCCTCTGTATTCCCTTTTCTGAACTTTGTTTTGTTTTCTCTTTGACTCTGTTTTCAAAGACAAGAAGGTCTTTGGCAACACCAGCTCTTTGCCAGCCCTAGGCAATGGGTTTGAATGCCTGTTCATCCGCTCATTGAATCAGTTCCACCACTCCGTGTCAGCTGCAGAGATGCCCAACTTCCTAGCTAGCTAGCATCTTGCTAACCAGAATGTGAAAGTAAACATCCAAATCTATGAAAATATGAAATTAATGAGGCAGAATGAAGATAAGTGTGAACTCTGGCATCAGTAGTTCCAAGTTCCAATACCAGCTTTCCTATTTCCTGGACACATTACACATTTCTCCAAGCATCAGTTTCCTTATGTGTAAGAAGATTCTGATAAGACTTAACCTTGCAAGCATTTATTGGGCTTCACAGGGATGCATGTAGGTGCTTTAAGTGGTTGCTCCCCTCTCACTTTTCTTACAAGGGGCAGCTGATTGGCCTTGTGACCCTTTCTTCTGTCCTCTGGCACTGCCCACTCATCCATGGCTAGTCCCCTGGGCTGTCAACTTGAGGGAGAATACCCACTTTTCACATCTGGGCACTTCTGCCTTTCATTCACCAGCTATGTTGATTGTTCCTTAGTAGATCTAAGTAATTTCTTATCCCAACCATGAATTTATTCACTTATTCATTCAACAAATATTTATTGAGCACATCTGTGTGCCAACACTGTATGAGGCTGAGATAGTCTCTGTCTTCAAGGAATCGCAATTGAGTGAAGAAGATAGATAAATTAAAACACAACTGCACTGGAGCCAGGCCATGCAAACCTAGGTGACGATGCACATAGTAAGGGCAGGTAAACCAACCTGAGGGGGTCATAGAGGACTTCTTGGAGGAGGGGACACTCATGCTGAGATCTGAGGGTGGGTAGGAAATAGCCAATAGCAGGAGTGTGGTAGGGGCTGAGCATATATGAAGGATTGTCAGTGCAATGGCAGGGACATCTGTACAGCATGGAGTCCTGGGAGACTGAGCTCATCAGGATTTTGTCCACCCAGAGGCCCCTGAGAGGCTCGGGGGCCTGGAGCTATTTCATGGAGGTAGAGTCCTTAAGGATGACTGGTGAGAATTGTCCTTTGGTAGAGTATTTGAAAAGATGCTTTATTACTTTTCAGATCCTATTCTGCAATAGTCCCAGTGTGGTAGTTCTGTTGGTTAATAGGGGAGGTGTTTGTGTGCATTTATGTTTGGAGAGGAGCAAGGTGGGGAAAAAGCCATTTCTCTCAGGTTTTATGGTCTGATGGTAAATGTGTTTTCTTTGGAGGATCACATTCTTGAAGCCCAGGCAGTGTGAAGATGAGGCTGTGATCGTTTCAGCCCAGCGAGCCCGTTAGCCAGTCCCACCTGAGTGGCTCGTGCAATGCTCACTGACCTGCAATGACAGGCCGCTGCTGCAGACAGGGCTCAGGACGGGGATGGATGGACACAGAGGACGCATAGTACTAGAAATAGAGCCACGGACCTCTGCCCAGACACCAGGGGCACAGAAGTGTGTGTGTGTGTGTGTGTCTGAAGGTGGGTGGGAGACCAACACACTTCTACTGCTCTCTACCTTCTATAAGCTTTTGTCCTGCCTGTCTGTTGTATGTCTCCGTACGTGGGGAACACCTAGCAGCTCCACTATAAATTCTTTTTTTTTAAAAGATTTATTTATGCATACAAGAAGTGGGGTGTAGACCAGAGGTGTGGGGGTGAGAGGATTCACCAGGGACAGAGTGGGGAGCAGAACAGGTAGATCAACTGAAACACACTGCTGAGGAGAGGAGTGGGTGAGACAGGAGAGTCTGCTGCACCATGTGGGTCAGCTCCCTGGCCAGGGATCGAACTTGTGCTGCAGTGGCTATGGATGCTTCATAGTGTGGTGCTTAGCCCTTGCACCACCAGGGAGGCCCCTCCACTATAAATCTTGACCTAGATGAGCCAGTGAAGTCCCCGTGCTTTGTAGTTTCATGTCTGTTCTGGTTGGGGACATCTGAAATTTGCAGACATGATTTCAGAGGAGAGGGATTATCTCTTCTGCATCCCTTCCCCTACCATGCCCTCCACCCAACAGCTTTTAAGTATACCACAAGTTAGTCCTGCCTGGCGCAGAATCTTTGGATCCTGAGGTGGTCAGCAGTTCTGACCCCCAACAATTCTGGTGATCCCAATGCTAATGCTTCTCTGCAACCCCAATTATAACTCTCTCTTCTAGCACTTTCATCCGTCCCACCTTCGACTCTGCATTCCCCTTTATTGCCAGAGAGCATCTCAGCTCTTATCTGTCCATTTTGCATGTGACAAAGCAGGTGTATCAGGAAGTGCAGTGACTTACCCAAGGTCACATGCTAGCCCCACAGTCTCTTAACTAAATATCAATCTTCTTATCTGCCATCCCCAAATTTTTGAAAGTTAACCTTCTGCTACTTCGTTTTTAAGACAGACCTACATTAGTACCTGTTTTCAGGAATGGAAATAAACCCTAAGAGCATTTCCCCCTTTCTGACACGCAGCGGATGGTCATGGAGGCGGCGTGCTGAGCTGCTGCTGGGCCGCGCGCTTTCCGGGCCACACTCGGCGTCTGGGGCTCGGGCTGTCGCTGTGACGGGCCCGAGACCGGACAGCCACGGCCACGGCCACAGACACGGCAGGTGGGCACATTATCGGGAGGCCCCGCCAGAGAGGGCCACGCAACGCATCTTTGCGAGGCACCCGAGAGACGACACCGTCACACCGGCCACCGCGACCCCGGAGCCGCTCCGGCGGGGACAGTCTCCGCGACGGGTGGCCTTGGGGGAAGCTGTCCCGAGCGCGAACCGGCCTTGAAGCCGCCACCACGATACGCGGTGGCTCTGGCTGGCAGGCGGTCGGGGAAGTCGCGAGGGGAGTTGACGCTTTCACTTGACAGAATTTCCCTCAAATTCCGTCCTGCGCTAACGCGGTTTACGGCGTGGACACCCGCGGCCAAGATGGCGGTCAGCGCGCAGCCCGGGCTCGGCCCAGGGCCGGGGCCACGCGAGGGCGCCACGAGCCGCAGTGTGATGCCGCACGAGGCAGCCCCCGCAGACGACGGCCGCGCGTGACCCGCCACCACACGGACAGACGGACGGACCGGAAGAAGGCGTCGCGCTTAGTGACCGGTCCGCCCTGCTGGGTTCGGCGCCCCTGAGATGCTCTTGGGTGGCCTCTCCTCCGCCTCAGCACCCCGTCTCCTGTGCCCTCCGACGCCCGGCTCCACATCCCAGCCCAGCCCCCATCGTGGCCACCTCAGCCCGTGTGCTCGCTGCCGACCTGCCTCGGGTGAGTGACCCTCATTGTTTTACCGCTGTGGTTATGGTGTGTCCCGTCGTGTTGGTGTTGTTGTAGGTTCGGTGCCACTTGGTAGTTTTTTCCAAGCAAAGACAAGAGTCTGCGCTTCTTGCAGGAAGTCCACCACCCTGGGTCCTCTTAGCATAGGAGAAGGGAAGATAAGGGGGCGTTTTTAGAGAGTTTTACGTCTTCGGGTGAATGATGACAAGGTAGGTTTTGCAAGTGGGAAATTGTTGGAGTTAGGCAGAATTTTCTACATACTTTTAAAACTATATGTAAGATTATCCTAATTTGGCCCCAAACAGTTATTTACTTTTTTTTCGTGGTATTATCCCCGCTTACTCTGGTCTGACTTTGTCTATGGCATCCCGTGGGCTTCGTGGCTACGGTGAGTTAACTCCCTGCCCTCTACCCCGGAACATCCTCCTTCTATCAGCTGCCACTTCATCGTATTCGTTTAGGGTTTTGAATAGCTCTTTGGTGGAGTCCTTAGAGTCTTCTATACATGGTTCTGTGTCATCTGCAAATGATAGTTTCGTTTCTTTTCCAACCTGAATTCCTTTTATTTCTTGTTGTTGACTGATAGTAGGCTATTTTGGGGACTGGGAATGTGAAAAAATTCTTTACATGTAAATCAATGATCATTCCTTCTTCTCTTTACACCAGTTTGGCTTATGGAAGTTTTCATAGAACCCTCTACTTTCAGACAGTGAAAAACCTGTACATAGTCCGAACATCAGTTTCAGAAGAGTGAGAGGACGAATTGGTACTGAACACTGCGCTAAGGAGCTTATTCACATTTTCCTCATTGACTCACCTATCTAGCTCTTCAAACAGGGCTGTTGACACTGACAGCCAAAGAAGGAAATAGACTCAGAGAATGAAGCCCGTTTATCCACAGATGGAACTGGGGTTTAGAACAGGGTCCAAAGCCCATGTTCTTTCTTCCAGATACTTGACCTCAACCTGCCACGCTGTAGTCTAGTAACTAATGCCCTTTACACTGGGATCAGGAGTTAATGCTTTTTTTATTAACAATATGCAGAATTCGGGCCTCCCTGGTGGTACAGTGGGTTAAGCTCTGCACTATGGGGCTTCCGCAGCCACTATAGTGTGAGTTCAATCCCCAGCCAGGGAGGGGACCCCTATGGCGCAGCAGACCTCTCCTTCCCCTCCCACTGCTCCCCTCCGCAGTGTATCTCAGTACATCTGCCTGTTCTGCTCCTTGCTCTGTCTCTGGTGAATCCTCTCACCGCCCTCCCACACCTCTGGTCTGTACCCCAACTCTTGTATGCATACATAAAATCTTCTTTAAAAAAGGTGCTTTAAAAATTTTTAAAAAATTAAAAAAACACAATATGCAGAACTCAAACATGGAATTAATTTTTTTTAATCCTTACCCTCTAATTGAGGGTTTTAGGACTTAGTCTTTCCACTGAGGTAGTCCTTGACTGCAGTCCCAATTCAGTCCAATGTCTGCCCTAGCTAACTCCTGAGAGTATATATTTTTTTCCTCATCCATTCATCTTGATTTTATCCAAATTTATTCTTTACTTTTGGATTGAATAAAGAACATTTGTGGACTATGGGAGAAATAATATTAAAATGCAAAGCTCTCTAATGGCAGGGCTGGATCTCAGATTCTTTCAAGTGGCCTTTTGTAATGCCATATTGAAAACACCTCTTGACTTGTTGGTTTTCAGCTAACACATTTATTTGCCACCTGGAGTCCTTGTTTATAATTGTATTTAGCAGGGGTACTTGGAGAACGTGGGCATGCCTGAAATTGTGGTTTGTCTTTATTTACATATAAAAAGCTCTTTCTCCACTGTCTGAATTAATCACAGCCAATTTGGAATTTTGTGGCCATGCATTCAACCCCTTAATATGCATGGAGCACCCCCAGAATGCAGGTCCCAGCAGTGAAAACTGTCAGGCTGGGTTATCTCTACTTAGAGTTGACCATTGGCAACTGGAAAATTGGAATGTAGATTTTAAAGGGGCCAGGGTGGAGTTTTGACAGGATATTTGTTGTCTTAGATTTGAATTTGAGTCAGGTTTTGGGCTTCTTTATGCATTGTGAATTTGATGTGCTTGTCTGTGACCGAGGGAGTCTTACCAGGCTTCTGATGTTCCTGGTTTTCCCAAAGTCCTCTCCATATCTTCAACATGTTCCTTCACATCCAGTCTGGGCTGCCTCCCTCTTGGATGCCAGGAAATCCCAAGCCCCAGCGTCTCTCCTTCTTGGTGCATGGAGCACTGGCAGGTGCTGCTCAACTGGGCTCTACTGAGAGGCTGGGTCCTGGTGGTCCTGCCCAGGTGCAGGCCAGAGGTGCAGGGGTGAGAGGAGTCACCAGAGACAGGTGGGGAGCAGAACAGGCAGATCGACTGAGACACACTGCTGAGGGGAGCAGCAGGCGAGACAGGAGCAGTCTGCTGCGCCATGTGGGTCAGCTCCCTGGCTGGGGATTGAACTCGTGCTGTAGTGGCTGCAGATGCTTCATAGTGCTGTGATTTAACCCCTTGCACTACCAGGGAGGCCCTGAATTCACTTTTCTTAGGAGAGAAGCTCCTCGGACACACAGAGGGCCAGAAGGAAGGGCACTGGGAAAGAGGACAGTCTTGGTTCCTCTGGAGCGGGGCTGGGAGACAAGGTATGAGAAGAGCATAGGAGGAAGATAGAGCGCGTTGGCTGGAAGAACAGCCCTGCCCTTTGTCCGTGACACCTGTGCTCTGTAGCAAGTGCTTGCCGCGCTCCTGAGGCCCTCCAGATAGTGGACAACTGAGCAAGGAAGAGCAAGGGGGCCAGTCGTAAGCTCGCTCCGTGGACATCAAATCGGGTTTTTTCTTTATGTCTTTCCACGCTCCTACTCTTTATAACCTTTGTTGATTTTCCTCCATTTTGCTAAGTCAGGAAGTACTGATTTCTACCTTGTTCGATAACTTACGTCCACCTGAAACACTTGAGTCCCATCACAGCATGTGTGGTGGTGCTTTTCAGCTGTGGGCGCCTGTGTGTGGTAGTGACAAGATTCTCCAGGCCCAGGACCTGAGAAGCAGAGTCCTCATTGGTCTGAGGTTCCAGTAGTCCTCTGCGCTGCTGCCCCGTAGGAAACACCACAAAGGCCCAAGGCCTTGGCACGACTGATGCCCCCTATGCCAAGGTCTGTCATTGTGACGGGCACTGCAAGCATCTTAGCTATTCATCTTCTCTGGGCCAGCAATGACCTGGTACATGATGCCAAGGAGGGGGTGAGGAGGCCCTGAGGTGAGATGACAAAGGAGATTGTCTCTCTCTGGTGGCATCTGGCCTAAATCATCGAACTGGAAAGGGCTGGCTCAGCTGTCTCTCTTCAATCTCAGCAATAGCAGGTGCTTAGTGAATGGCAAGGTTGGGGGAAAAATATGGCTGTGGCCTCCCTCCCCTAAAATCCATTTATTTAGTAGAAAGATTCTAGAATTAGGTGGTTTTTCTCCTCTTCACTTTTTCCTAACAGATTTGCTCTCCCTGTTACATTGTAAGATTGATTTCTATCTTCAAAATGTGTTCATGGGGATGAGGGCTTTTCAGCGAAAGCATTACAAATCACCCCTGAGCATCAGGCGTCTCTGGGAGAAGCGAGGCTGTTTCTACAGTGCTCATTTTTCATAGTGAGAACACCACCTGCCCTCTCCCTGTATTTCCAAATCAGATTGTCCTTGTCTGTTTGAGGCTTGGGTTTGTGAATTCCAGATGAGATTGTTCAGGACTTTAAAACTCGCCTGGGAGGAGGGGAAGGAGTGGTGACAGCTGATTGATGAGGAAATGGCTAGGGGACCGGGCTGACTCAGAAGCCTTGACTCCGGGGCAGCATCCATGCTTACCGAGTACTGCCTTGTCACCAGCGAGACCGGATTTCACAGCTGTAAGTTCACTGCCTCCTCCCAACATCTTGTGAAGGCGGCTGAGAGGGAAGATGAAGTCCACACAGCAGGAGCGAAAGCTGAGAATCTGGGTTTTCTGTGATTCAGCCCTCCCAAAGCAGGTTGGGGCAGGGCTGGAATCAGAACCAGTTCTGACCTCACTGTACCTAGAGGTGTAGTGCCTGGAGGACCTGGCACTACACATCTTCTCTGGGCCAGCACTGGAGGGGGTGAGTAGGCCCTGAGGTGAGATGCCCCTCTGCAGGCTCTGTAATGCCCCTGAGATTGGAGAGTCGCAAGGGACTCAGATGGGGTCAGAAAATTAACTGCAAATATCTGGAATTGTTTAGCAGCACTAAATGTGGCTTTATATTAAGTTTCTAGTCTTATACCACTGGTCAAATTCTAGTGGTATTCTAGTCAAATACCATTGGTATTTGGCCAGTGGTAGGTGCTTGGTTGTTTGTTGAAATGATGAAGCTTTTGTCTCCTAGTGCCAAGCGCTAGGAGGGGGGATGGTCGGAGCTTGGGGCACACCTGAGGAGGCGCGGCCTGGGGATTTTGGAAGAATCCTCAATGGCAGCAAAAGCTGAGGTCCGAAAAGAGCCCAAGAATGCCTGTGTCTCAGTCACAGACTTCTTATTTGTTTGACTTCATAGAATTTCTTTTTAAAAAAAACTGCTTTTTGGAAAGATTTACTTATACATATAAGAGCTGGGGTATAAGTCAGAGGTGGAGGTGGCTGGAGTGAGAGGAGTCACCAGAGACAGTAGGGAGCAGAACAGGCAGATCCACTGAAGTACACTGCTGAGGGAAGCAGCAGGCGAGACAAGTGAGGTTTGCTGCGCCACGTGGGTCACATGCCTGACCAGGGATTGAACTCGTGCTACAGTGGCTGCTGATAGCTTCATAGTGTTGAGACTTAATCCCTTGCACCACCTGGGAGACCCTAAAGAAACAAATTACTGAGGCAACGTTGGCTTACAGTGTTGTATGTGACTCAGGTACAGGGTCACACGTCCTCAGATGCATGTGACCACACCACACCCACCACAGCCCACTGCAGCCCATCATCCCCCCTCTACCTCCTGCTCCCAGCCTCCTCCTGCTGCTCTGGTAGCCTCAATTCTGTAGCCATTTCTAGGATTTGTTCCTGATTTCTTTTGACTGACCCTCTTGTTTCTTTACATTCCACATATACGTGGAACCATCTGACATCCTTCCACCATCCTCTCCGCTCCACCCATGTCATCCCAAACAGCATGGACCTCAGGGGATCTGAATGGACTGGTCCAGGAAGTTTTTCTTGCTTTGTTCGCTTAGATCCTGTGATCCCCTGTCAGGAAAGGAAAGTACCATTTTCCACCAGACGTTGTCCTCAGTCTCCATAGTCGCCAATGATCTCATGACCATGTGTTTTAGAGGAGAAGTTGTTAGGATTTGATCTTCTTGATATCTCCCTATTTCCTACCTCTAATTAGCTTTTGGCTTATGATTTTCTGACTTGGAATAGACACACTCTAATCTATCATCTCGCTCGGATGTGATTTCAGACTTGAATTCCCTTGATGCTTGTCTTTTTGATCGCGGTATCTTCTCACTGAATCTCTGGGTCTGTTCTTCAGGCCCTGGCTCCCTGGTGCCTGACTTCTGATCTTTAGCTCCTTAATCTTTGGCTTCTGAACTTTCCTGTTCTCTGATTCTGTATCTGAGTCATGTTTTATTATCAGCCATGCCATTCATTTCTGTCTTTTCACTTGCCAACTCTTACTGACTGTTGCCCATGTAGGGAAAAATTATTTTGTAAGTTGAGAGCAGAACAAATAATCAAAATATCAACTGATGGAACTTGGGAAAAAGTTTTCTGAGAAAGTTTTTAATGGATGAGGAAACAGGTTCAAAGTGGTGGAGTCAGTTGTCTCAATTTGAGACACAGAGGGAGTTGGTGGCTGAGTCAGTTCTGTACCCAAGTCTCCCAAGTACTTGCTTCCCCCACTGTAACTGTGGTGACTCCCCTTTTCCCAAACTTTTAAAAACATCTTAGCTCCACGGGCAAAAGAAAGGACCAGTAGAAACCTCATTTCTGAAAGAATGGGTGCATTTTCTTCTCCTGTTTCCTTGTCCTTCTCTACCAGTCCTTAAGCTCCTGGGGAGGGAGAGGAATTTCAACTCCAAGTGCTCTGATTGCTAATGCTTCTAGTCTCCCAAGAGTCATGGGCTTGGATCATTAGCAAAAGCATTATAGTTGGTGCCTACAGAGGAGCATAAGGTGATCCCCATGGTGACCACCACCGGAAAGGAGATGGCAGCTTGTGTTTCATCTTGGAGCTAATTGTTGGCCATAAAGACCACAGATGACAGAGCTAACGAGCTCCATGGGACCACGGCCTCAGACCAGTGCCACTGGAAATTGGCCCAAGCTCGTAAGTGAAAGAGCTTAACTAAATGTGATTTGTTAAGCTCTATAAATGAGAATCAACATCAGAGAAATTCAGATTGGAGATTTGGCCTGTATTTTGTCCTAGAGTTGCCTGTGTCAGCCTTGGTGCTACATGTCATGTGGAGGCTTCATCAATGATGGAGGATCAGGGCAGGCCCAGGGCACCTAACCAGGGCAGGCCAGCCTGTGCTTCCTGCCATCTCTTCTACAAATCATGTAATGCCCCCTTGTATCCTACTCATGGAGGAGCCCGTACTTTCTAGAATCTTCACTTGGCCCACTATCCCTGCTCTCAGGGACAGCTGACCTGAGGTGTAATAACTTGGGGTGAAGGTCATTTAGCGGATGATGTAGAAGCTGCCATGGGCCTCCTTCCCTTCCCAAGCCCTCCATATTTTGTGCTGGGCATGCCTGCAAGCGCAGGAACCTCAGGCTAGGGGGCAGGTTGCTGAAACCGTGAAAGAAGAAGCAGTGGTCTTGGACAGGTCAGGCACAGGATCGGTTGTGTCAGCTGCTTCCTGCCCCAGGTACTGAGTGTCATTTCTCTGTTTATCATTCTGTACTCAACAGCCAATCTCCCCATGGTTGTGATTTCCTACTTTCTTTTTCTTATCTTTTATCCCCTAGGCTTTAAAGGGTTTATGTACAACTAAATAAAATCTGTCCAACATGTGTTCAAAGCATTCTGTTCCAGATCTACGTGTAACGCTTTTCTGTAGTCTAACAGTCCTGTTTGAAATTTCTCTCCTTCAGAGACTAGTTATCTGGTGTCACAATAAAGAAGAGTCTCAAAAAAATATATGAAAAAAAAGATTTAATAAAAGTCAATTACCATCTGTGAACAGAAGACAAATAATGGTGAAAAATTATTATTTATGATCTATGACTTCACATATCTAGTTATTCAGATCTGTTTAAGTTTTGGCCAGTGATCAAGCCCTTTCCTTTATTAATATTACTGTAAAAAGTGATTGTTCTATAGTCCATTCTACCCATCAACAATTTATGGAGATCCTACCGACATTCTTGTGGTATGGGGGTAAAAGAAACAACAAAATTAAATGCTTAGTGTCATGGAATTTGTGTGTTAGATGACGATGATTATGGTGATGGTGTGGCAGTGGTGCTGGGTGGTGGTGATGGAGATGATGATGATGGCGGTGATGTGATGGTGATGACAATATGGTGATAATGGTGATGATGATGACAGTTATTAACGTTTAGACAGACACTGCTCTAGGTACTTTATATGTGTACACAGCAGCCCTTTGGTAGAGGTACTTTCCTCATTTACAAGTGAGGAAACTCAGGTATAAAGAGGTTAAATAATTTTTTCAAGGACACACAAATAGAAAAGTGGCAAACTCGGGCTAACTGATTCAAAGGCTCCAGAGTCTACGCTCTTTAACCACAAAACTGTATTTCAGAGGTGATAGTTTCCACAGAGGAAACTAAAGTAGGGTAGAAGGATATGGAGCTGAGGGGTAGAGCTTTATAGAGAGTGGTCATGGACGGATTTATTGAGAGCCTCCTGCCTACTGAACATCTTCCTCTGAAAATCCCTTCACACATTCTCCTCCCAGTCTCCTAAGGGTGAACTCATGCTTCAGGTGACTCAGGTTAAAGTGTTACCTATTTGGTCAGAATAGGATAGGCTTAAGTCAGACAAAAATTAGCCCCTAAATCAGGGACTTGACAAAGCAGAAGTTTTTATCTTGTTCATACTGCATCCACTGCAGCTACAGGAAGTTACCCTCTAAGTGCTTTTCTACTTTCTTCTGTCAGGAAAGGAAGCTGACAAAGGTGTTCCCATAGTTTCAATGGGCTATGACCGTTGCTTGGTTCATCCAGCCTTAAATGTTGTTGGAGGTGATGTTGTTTATGGCTGTGACAGGTAGGGTTAGAAAAGTGGGAACTTTGGTGTGGTTATAGAAAGAAACCCCTTGCATCAATTAAGCACTCAATACCTACCTGGACCAGGACAGAAAGATGAAAGAGGAAACGCTTCCTGGAGGAGATGATGCTGGAGCTATATGTTAAAGTGAGCCAAGGAAAGACCAGAAGAGGATTCCAACCGGCTGAGTCAGCAGGAGCAAAAGCCAGAGGCAGAAGAAGTGGGGTGTACAAATGTCATAAGCATTTGGGCTTTGCTGGAGAATGAAGTGAGCTGAAGCAGGAGCTGAGACAGGAGATTGGGGATTGGTTTTTGTCATGTGCATGCTGTAGTATTTGTTCCAAGACTGTTGCTATTAGAGGAACCTTAATGAAAGCAACTTTTTGATTATTTATGTTAATGTGGCTTCCCACATTATACATAATGGATAATGCTCAAGTCACTTAAATCTGGCCGGTGCGAGTGGGCAGGAGAGTGTGCAGGGTGAAAAGCCTGCTTCCTCTCCTTTCACCACAGTAAGCATGTGTGGGATGCAAGGATGTGACGGCAGCGTTTTCTCTGCTCCTTTCTCTGTGTGGCTCCCTCTCAGTTCTCTTCTAGGGCCTCTTTCCCATTCCCCTCCCTCCTCCCAACAGCCTGTGCCCAGGAGTGGGTGGAGAGACATGCCCCTGAAGTTTGAACTGGGCGACCTCAGACAAGTCACCTCAACTCTCTGAGCTTCACTTCCTAATTTGTAAAATGAAGAGATTAATGCTCTGAAATCCTGGTGGGGAACTTTGCTCTGCTCTGAATGACCCTGGCTTCTGAGATGGTGCTCTTGCTTTTTTTTATTTCATTAAAAAATTATAAAACATGAAATAGAATGTCATATAATTATGCATATAAAATTATATGTAATAAATATTTTATATTTGTGTAAAATTATATATATGGATATACACACTCAAAGCATACACGTTTCAGGGTATTATTGAGGTTGTATTTTCTCAACTCACATTTTAAATTCATCTTTGGCCTTAGGTTATTTTGTGGCAGATGAAGTAAGTAAACCCATGGGAAAAGCTAATGTAAAAACTGCCTCCCACCCCTTGCTGCTTTCTTTATAGTAAAACCTAATTAGAATCATATTAACCATGTCTTCTGGGTATAAAGAGTGGGAAGGGAGCCTTTAACAAGGAAATGGGTTAGTGTGAAATGGAACATGGCCTGAAGACATTGCCAAGCAACCTCTTGGAGGTTATGAGAGAGCCATTCCCTATATTAATAACTTGGTTGCTACTGTCTATCGGTCATAGTGCTGCTGTGTACATTATCTCTAACTTTTATACGCCCTTGCAAGGTACTTGTTATTTCCCACCTTTTGCAGTTGAAGAAATTGGCTCAGGGAGGTTCAGCAAAAGTGGGTACATTTGCAAAGTTCATGCATGGGGAGTTGGGCTGTGAATTACATGTTAGAAGAGCTGCTGCTTCTTCCTTGGTGTCCAGCCTCTCGGCAAGAGAAATCTGCTGTGTGATATGAACTTCATCCCTTACCTACCTGAGAGTTATAGGGAGCAGTTTCTTTCTTCAGAGGCTGCCTGCAGATGAACTCAAGATGGTTCTTGCTCTACTTTATGTCCTCTAAGTGTCTGATTGTACCATTTAGCACCAATTAGCTCATTTTTCAATCCAAGTAATTCACTAATGAAGTGGGCTTGAGCCTGGTTGTTCTACTTAACTCTTACCTGATCGGTCCAGTTTCTTGTACCTGATTGGTTCATTTTTGAAGCCTAGAGCCAGATATAAAAGGGTAGAAATCCCAGCCCAGCCTGCACTCAGGTCAGGGAAGTTGGTGGGTTGCTTGGAACTAGGGCTATTGCCAGCCTTGCTGGGGCTTTGAGAGATAGGTTGGGAGGTTTCCCACAGGTGGTGGGCTAAGGCTGGTGTGCCTCAGCCCTGACAAAACCATCTTGCCCACAACAGAGGCCATGGGGATCTGGTTACACCAGAAGGAGAAGAAAGAAAGGACCAGAAAAAATTATTTAAGGAAATAATAGTGGAAAACTTCTCTAATCTGGGAAAGGAAACAGACATTCAAGTACATGAATCCCAGAGAGTTTCAAGTAAGAGGAACATAGAGAAATTCTCACCAAGACACATTGTTATTAAAATGGAAAAAGTTAAAGATAAAGAGATGATCTTAAAAACAGAAGAGAAAAACAGCTTGTTGTGTGCAAAGGAAAACCCATTAGGCTGTTGGCAGAATTTTCAGCAGAAACGTCTGAGGTCATGAGGCGGTAGCATCACACACTCAAAGTGCTAATAGGAAAAAAAAAGTTCAACTAAGAATTCTTCACCCAGCAGGGTTAACATTTAGAATTGAAGGAGAAATGAAGAGTTTCCCAGTTAAGCAAAAGTTAAAGAAGTTCATCACCACTAAACCACTCTTGCAAGGAATGTTAAAGGGGCTTCTTTAAACTGAACAGAAGTGGCAGTAACAACGATAAAATACACAAAAGAAAGAAAATGTGCTTGGAAAAGGTAATTACATAGTAAAAGTAGTGGACTGATCAT
Organism: Galemys pyrenaicus; assembly: GCA_019455555.1. Lineage (NCBI taxonomy): Eukaryota > Metazoa > Chordata > Mammalia > Eulipotyphla > Talpidae > Galemys > Galemys pyrenaicus. The sequence continues at coordinate 3,766,663 of JAGFMF010011614.1, read as the reverse complement.
TATAAAGCAAGCATGAAGATTCAAAAATAACAGTAGTAAAATTAACCAAAACTGCAGTAGTTAGTGAAGAGAGTAAGAGACTGTAGAGTTTTGGATTGTTTTCAAATTAAGGTGTTAGCAGCTCAAACAGAACACTATGCACACGGATTGTTCTAAGTGAGATAAGTTAGAGGGAGACAAATACTGTAAGATTTCATTTGTAGATTGAATCTGAAAACAACAACAACAACAAAAAACAAAAAAACTGAACTCAAAGAAATAGTCAACAGAATGGTAGTTGCCAAGGGGAGGAAATGGTTGAAAGTGTTCAAAAGATACCGACCTCCAGCTACAAGATAAATAGATCCGTGGCAGTGATGGTGACTAGCATTAACTGTAACGTTCATTTGAAAGTTGCAAAGAAAGTATATCTTAAAAACTCTCATCACAAGAAAAAAAATTCTAATTGTGAGGTGACAGACATTAGCTAATTATGGATGTTCTCTAATTATTGTAGTGATCAATATATAAAATATACAAAATATATACACATTATATATACATAATACATATATCATATATAATATATATGTCATATACAAAAATATATATAGGGCCTCCCTGGTGGCTCAAGGGGTTAAGGCACAGTACCATGAAGCTATCCCCAGCCACTGCAGCTGAGTTCAATCCCCAGCCAGGGAGGGACCCACATGGCACAGCAGACCTCTCCTGCCTCACCTGCTGCTCCCCACAGTAGTGTGTTTCAGTCGGTCTGCCTGTTCTGCTCCCCACTCTGTCTCTGGTGAGTCCTGTTGTCCCTTGCACCCCTGGCCTGGAACCAGCTCTTGTATGTATAAATAAATAAAATAAATCTTTAAAAATATATACATATACAAAATAGATACACATATCAAATCATTATATCAAAAAATCATTATGTCAATCACCTTGAACAATACAATGTTACATGCCAATTCACATAACTAGAAGAAAAGGGATTATCAAATGTAGTAGAATATATGTAGCTGGGTTTTAAAACTATAAAATACTTTTCATGCAGGAACAAAGATGATAATTGGATTGGTTAAAAGTCATCATTGCTTACTTTGGATCACAGGTCAGTAACATATTTCTCACAAAAAACAGCATCCATATTCTTGTTCAGATGAGGTCAATTTATTGTAAGATCTTCTAGATAAAAATATAAAAATAACAAGAAAAGGTAAGGACTTTTTTTCTCCCTTTGGTTTCCTGGTAACACAGAGCTCTTCTTTCAAGTCATATTGCACAAAACATATTTTATCTGTTCTTATTTTTAAATGTCTTAATGTTAGTTTGACGTGAAAAGGATAAGAGAAAGCATTTTTTAAAGTGTAAATTGGTTTTCTGCCAGTGATTTTTATTTTACGTGTACATCTCAAATGTTACTTTGAGCAGCAGCAAATTATTTCCGACACAATTAGGAGGGTTTTTTTTGTTTTTTTACTGAATTCAGTTCCCTTTAGTTTTTATTTTTATATTTTTAAAATATTTATGCACACAAGAACTGGGGTACAGGCCAGAGGTACAGGGGGTAAGAGGAGTCACCAAAGACAGGTGGGAGCAGAACAGGCAGATCTACTGAAACACCCTGCTGAGGGGAGTAGCGGGCCAGGCAGGAGAGGTCTGCTGCGCTATGTGGGTCCCCTCCCTGGCCGAAGTTCATTTGCTTCACTGTTCTGTGTTCTGTATTGTTTGGTTTCCTGCACCTCAACTTCTTGGTGCTGTACATATAAGGTGTTTGCATTTGATTGCTCTTGATACTCTTCAGGGTTCTCCTAGTGTATATATCTGCACACATATATCTAGGATATGTATTTGAAAGTGGAAGATTGGCTGACCGAGTCTACACGTTTCCAGATCTAAAGGTAGAATTGGATTCTGTTGTCATCCCGCCACATTTGTATGAAGGTTCCTGTTGTCCTGTATTCTCACCGAAGGCTGGTACTGTTAGTGTTTAATTTGTACATTTCTGATAGTGTAAAATTGTACTTCATTGGTGTTAAAACTTGCATTTCCCTCATTTTGATAGGGTTGACAACTTTTTCAAGTGTGTATGATCAATTTTTTCTTCTGTAAATGACTGGGCAGAATTGATCCATTTTTTAATTGGGTTAACATTTTCTTATTGATATGCATGAGTTTATTAGATTCTGGATACTAATCCTTTGCTAGTGACATATTTTTGCAACTCTTTTCCTAACTTGTTTTTTTCTTTAGCAATTTTTAAATAACATCTTTTGTTTGACAAAAAAAAATGTCACCTTTGTCATAGTGAAATATAGTCATCATTTTCTTTGTGGTTTTTATATCCTGCCTGCAATAGAGATATTCTTTTCTGTTTGCTGCTATGGGTTTTGTTTTTCGGACATGTTTTAATCTACCTGAAAACAGAATTTTGTTTTTGGAGAGGAAAATGACTGAAATTTAATTTTTCTCTATAGGGATCATCAGTTGTAAAAATGCTGGTTCTCAAATAGTCCCTCCTTTCTTACCTCTTTGAATATGTTAAGATACCACATATTCTTCTTGGCCCATTGGTCTATTGTCTATTCTTAGTACCACACTCACTCCATTCCTACTACTTTATGGGAATTTTTGGTATTTCTTAGAGTTGGTTTTCCTCTTCCTTTCTCAGGACTCTTTTGACCTTTGTTTCTATATAAATTTTTAAATCTGATCATTGATATCCACAAAACAAAACAAAAATAAAACAATCATTAGCACATTGGTTAGAGTTACCTTATAGAGTTACCTTAAAGCTCTATGTCATTTTGGAAAAACGGGTATCTTATTATACTGGATTTTTCTATCTGTGACTATATATCTCATCATTTATTTGGACCTTTTTCGATGCCTTTCAATAACATGTTATGTGTCATAGGGCCTTACACAGGTTTTGCTTAGATTTGTCCCTTAATTTTGATTGTAGATATAGTAAAGATTATTATATTTTTCTTAAGCAACATTGTATTATAACACTATATAAGTTTCAGGTGTGCATCATTGAGAATCAGCATGTATCTATACTATGATAAGTGAACTGCTAAATATCCATTTGTTTCCTCCATGCCATTGTCCCCTTTGCCCCAGCGAACCTACCCCCTCTGTCCCTTCTGTCTGTGTCCCAGCTGGTCCCATGGTCCAAAAGTTTGTCTTTGTTTTGTTTAGTTCATCAATTTTTTTATTTTATATACTACATATGATGGGAAAAAATGGTGTTTGTCTTTTTCCACTAAGCATAGTATACTATAGGTACCTTAGATTGTTGCAGATAGCAGGATTTCATCTTTTAAATAGCTGTATAGCATGCCATTGTGTGTATATACCACATCTTTATCCATTTGTCAGTTGATGGGTTGTTTCCAGGTCTTGGCTGTTGTAAATAAATAAGGATGTATATATCTCATCATTTAGAACTTTCATATTTCTTAGGTAAATATCAAAAAATGAAGTAACTTGACTGAATAGAATTTGTATTTTTCTTTTTTTGAAGAATCATCATACTGCTTTCCATAATTCCAGCACCATTTTACATATCCACCAATATTGTACAAGGATTTACTTCCCTAGAGAGCCTCTCAAAAATTTGTGCTTTCTTCTCTTTTGGATAATAACCATCGTTTATTGGTGTAAGGTAGTATCTCATTATTGTTTAGATTTGCCTTTCATAATAAGAGTTGACAAACATCTTTGCATGTTTCTGTTAGCCATCTGTCTTCTTTGGAGAAGATTCATATCCTCTGCCCGATTTAAAGTCAGATTCTTTATTTCTCTTATTGTTGGGTTTCGAGTGCATAAAAATTATTTTTCAGTTACTTTTTGTTGCAAGAATAGCAAAATGCAGTTCAATTTTGTCTATTGAAGTTCTAGTCATTTTATAAACTCTCTGGTTCATTTTAATAACTTTTCCGTAGGTGCTCATGGATTTTTGTCTCTAGAAAGCATTAATTCACCAATCATTCATTTCTTCATTCAGTAGACATTTATTAAACATTTTCAATATACTAGATTCTGCTCTAGGTAATTTTCTAGGAAGTTAACAAAACAAACAGAACTCTCTTCCCTCAAGTAGCTTACATAGACAATTTCTCCCCCAAATCCTTATACCTTTATTTTGACTGAAAAGGGAAAGTTTAGTAGGTGATTTGTAGCCCTTCCTGTTCAGGGAGGAGAGGAGAAGAACTCTCAGGAATGACTGATCTGGTTCAATCCCCTTGTAAGGCTGACAGAGAGCCCTTACACATGCTTTTAGTGTCAAAAAGTGCAGAAAAATCATTCAGTTTTTGCTTTTAGTGGTCTATACTTATTCCAGGTAGGTTTTTGTTTTTGTTTAAGATTTATTTTATTTATGTATTCAAGAGCTGGGATGCAGGCCAGAGGTGTGGGGGGTGAGTGGTGAGCGCATTCACCAGAGACAGAGTAGGGAGCAGAACAGGCAGATCCACTGAAATACACTGCTGAGGGGAGCAGCAGGCGAGACAGGAGAGGTCTGTTGCACTCTATGGTTCCTCTCCCTGGCCAGGGATTGAACTCGTGCTGCACTGGCCACGGATAGCTTCATAGTGCTGAGACAATTCCTTGCACCACCAGGGAGGCCCATATTTGCTTTTAATGGTAACCAAACCAGTTCTTTATAGATTTATGGGGCATGGCCCAAAGGAAAATGTCAGTATCGATAATATAATTTCTTATCTCCCCAACAGAGCTGTTTTATGGTGGGAATTGCACCTCTTTGTGCAGATGATGTACAGTATGTATCATTTGGGGCCTCAACTTAATTCTACTGATGAGCCTTTTATCATAATAAGGAGAGAACTAGGAGGCTGTGGTGCAGAATCAGAATTTTCCATGATTTTCCTGTTTCTTGTGGTGACTATTATCCTTTGAATGGTTAATAAAATCTGATACCAGACAAGCTCTCTGATGTTTGTGTTTGATCAGACAAGCTGGCACTCACCACTGTAGTTTTTAATTTTCTTATTGTAATGAAATAGAGTAATGCTAGTCGCCACCCTTATGTTGCTCCTGATTTTATATATGTGTATAATAAATACTTTTTACATATTTATATAATTATTTATATAATACATAATATTTTTCATTTACAATGTTTTCTATATATTTCTTGGTGGAATTCGTAGCAAGTTAAGGAAATTCCCATCTGTTTTTTTTTTGTACTTGTGAATAGGTATTGTATTCCTTTGATGCTTTTTTTTGAATGATAGTATTAGGTGTTAAATTATACTTGGCAGTCCTGGAATAGATTCAGATTGGCTATGATGCATGTGCTACTCAGTTCTCCAGTGAAACAGAACCAATAGGATATATGCAGATAGATAAAACAATTTAGTATAGAAATTGGCTCCCATGGGTTTGGAGTCCAATAAGTCCCATGATCTGATGTCTGCAAGCCAGAGAACCAGAAAGTCAGTGGTATAATTTAATATAGCGCAAGTATGATTGACTGGAATCAGGAGAGTCAACCATGTAAATAAGGTCCAGAGCCCAGAGCTGCGAGAAATAGGAGCTCCAGTGTCAGAAGGCAGGAAAAGATCATAAATCAAGAGGAAGGAGAGACTTCACCTTCCTTCACCTTATGTTCCATTTGGACTCTCAGCAGATTGGTGATACCTGCAACGTGGTGAGTGTGGACCCCTTCACCCGGTCCCCTGAATCAAGTGCAAGACTCTTCCAGTAACATCATCGTAGACACGTTCAAAAATAATATTTTTCTAACTATCTGGACAATCCCTCAGTCTAGTCAACTTGACTCATAAAAATTAGCCATCACAGCAAATATCTTTTATATACATTGTTGCATTCAGTCTGTAGTATTTTTGTAGTATTGTGTATGTTTGTGAGAGAGACTGATTTGTCCTTTTCTCTTACTTTTTGATTTTGGTAGCAAGATTCTATATATTTATGTAGGAAATGGAAACTCTTCCTGGTTTTATTTTACTAGGAGAGTCTTTAAAAGATTGAACCTCCATTTATTTTTCTTTCATTGTGAGAAGATCATCAAATACTAATTTAATTTTTTAAAGCATCACAGAGCTCTTCCGGTTTTCTCCTTTTCTGTGAGTCACTTACGGCAACTTGCTTTTTTCCCTAGGGTTATGTCAGGTTTCTATGTTTTGAAGTTTACTGGCTGAAGTTGCTTTTCCACTCTATGTGCACTCTGATGCCCTTGGCACGCCTGCGGCTGTGTAGGTGGCCGTCACTCTTTTTGCTACTTGATTAGTCCAACCGGAGGGTTAGCATCTGAGCTGCTGTTCTCAAAGAGGTAGTCACCTGCAGCACTTCCCTGTGAAACGGAATAGCTGTGACCTATTGGAGGCAAAGCACACTTGTATTTCAGACTACTGTGATTTTTGAGCTTAGGTCTGTAAGTAAAGGAAATCCAATTTTTTAAAAATTATTTTCAAAGGAAATTTTTATTAGAGAAATGGCAATGAGGATGGATATTGTTACCATACAATCCTATGGTTTCTTCGTATTTTCTCACCTTAGGCGCCCACAGGCCCCAGGTTAAGAGCCCCTGGGCAGGACTTCACCTCTCTCTTTTTTTTTTTTAGCTTTTTTTAAATTTATATATATTTGGCATCAATTATAATCCCCACATATTCCCCATCATCATATCACCAGTGCACTATCACCTCAGTCCCCCGTGCTCCCGTCTGCCCTCAACCCTCCTCCTTTTCCCTCCCCACCAAGTGTCCCCAATTTGTCCTTGTCTTTTCATTTTTGGTTTTTGTGTCTTCATTGTTATTATTATTGTTCTTATTCCTTTCCTTGATCC